>CM053579.1:11806779-11921911 GCA_028646485.1 Cryptoprocta ferox | reverse complement strand
AGAGCCGGGTAGGGGCTCGCTACCACCCCATCCAGGCTTGAGACCCTAAGAAGTGATATTCACCTTCCCCGTAGCTCGTGGGGGGGGGGGGGGGGCGCATCCAGGTCTTACCTTAGTCGAGGGCTTTCACGTCAGCTCCCGAGCTAGAGGCGAAGCTGCACCGAACATGGCCCCTGCCCCTGGCGCCTCCCAGAACCCCCTTCGGCTCCGGCTCCCGAGATGCAGTCAGCCCCGCCCCGCCCCCGCCCAAGGGCAAGGGCACAGCGTGCAGGGCCTCTAAATGCGCCCTGCAGTGGGGGGACGTGAGGCCGGGATCTCGGAGACGAAGCTAGAGGGTCAAGTGCACTATATAGGAACAGAAAGGCTATTTCCTAGAGTCACTATATCCTTAGAGTGGAGAACTAAAACGAGACTCAAATTTCGTACAGCTACGTAGGGAAGCCATGAAAACCTTTGAACGTTAGAGAAAACAGGGCAATAGAAACCCCTATACTACGAGACCACCTTCGTCAACAGCTTAAAAGAGAGACTGGAGAAACCAACACCATGTTTCTGCTTTCTAGAGCTTTACTTCGGTTTTGGTCCTGCGCCCTTGCCCGTGTCAGCCAACAATTCTAAACAGGCGCAAAATTGCCCAAAGAGCTCCTCCCACCTCTTCCACTTTGGGTTTGGATCTGTCTGGCCTTGAATGTGAAGTACCTAGTCTTTCTATTTTCTGTTTTATCATGGGCCTCAGCTCTGTAGTAGTCATATTTATTCTCTTTTTTTTTTAAGTTTATTTATTTATTCTGAAAGAGAGAGAGAGAGAGAGGAAGAGAGAGAATCCCAAACAGGCGCTGCACTGTCAGTGTGCGGAGCCCCGCAGGGCTCCAGCTCATGAACCGTGTGATCATGACCTGAGCTGAAACCAAGAGTTGCCCAACCGACTGAGCCACCCAGGCACCCAAGCTGTATTTATTATACATTTAATAATTTGGAAATCATTCTACCAAATGGAAAAAATTGGAATACAATGGATGCCAAGTGATTAAGCTTTCCTTAACCTTTATATTAGGTTGTCACATATGTGATTGCCAATATTCAACCGTTTTAACCAGCAAAATGTCTTAGAAGCAGTCTGTCTATTCCTTATTCTGCTCTTGGCCTAAACGATCTTTAAAACGTCTTCGCGTTTTCCCCAGTCTCGGCTTTCCTCAAGTTAACCTGAAGCTGTCCTTAAAGGTACCTGAGCCCTTGACCTCTACAGCTACCTACACATACCCAATGCTTTCTATTTGATTAGAACACACCCCCAGTGACAGACAGCATGCAGTTACCATATGTATAAATCAGAACTTTCTCTTCCTTTTTTCTTTTATTGGAAGTGGGAAGGATTGGGAGAAAGATTTTATAGGACAGTCCTAAGACTACAGCCATATCTTCACCTGGAAAAAATAACCCTCTAGTTTTTCTAGCTCAAGTGATAAAGTGTCAATTAAGACAAATAAAAACATGACGTATGTAATCTCACCTGGCCCATAAAACTATTTTGGACAGAACATTTAGACTATTATTCTCTAGGATGGGTTGATGAAACCTATATCAATGACCAGTCTAATTAACCATTAAAAACCAAAACTGAGCATCCCCTCTGTGCCTAGAAAAAATGCAGAGTAGGGCTGATGGCTGGGCGAATCACACCTGTGGGTGTAACAAGCTGTACGTCACCCAGAGATGCTCTTGCTTTTTATATGGGAAAGAACAAGTACGCGAACAGGGGGAGAAAATGTTATTGTAAAGCTGGAGTTATCTCCGTAGAGAGAATAAGAGTTTACTGAAATCACAGGGAAAGGCCAGAACAAGGTAAGGTCAGGAAGAGCACAACAGGGCAACAGCTATACGCTGGGCTGGCAAAATCATCGAAGAGCATCAGAAGAGATATGTACGTGTGTATCTTGTGGATGGATGTGGGTGTGTTTGGCGTGCATCTGTGCGTGTGTCGGAAAGAGAGAAAACAGGCTCCTATTAGGATAGGACAAACATGAAAATGTTTGACAGATCGGAACTTGGATGCCTTGCTCAGAACATATGCTTTCCCATTTTTCCCTTCATTTTCCAAAGTGATGTCTTAAAAGAACTTGTCCTTGGCCAAGCAGACAGCTCATCCCCAAATAGCTCATATTTAGATAGCTGTGATCCTGAGGTAGCCAAGCAAACATTCCAAAACCAAGTCATTTGTAATATCTTTAAATGCAAATATATTTTAGGGCTTTTTCTTGGCAAAGATGTTTGCTAAAATTTCTAATATCGATCAGAGATTGGCAAAAAAGAAAGAAAAGAAAAGAAAGAAAAGTGCTCTTCAGGCTCAAAAGAACACAATCATACTTCTCAGCCATTCACCAGAAAGGAATAGAAGCTCCAGGCAGCAAACCTTTGGCAGGAGTCAGACTAAGCTACATCACAGTCTCTGTGCCCAGGGGCTGTGGATATCATTCAGTCTGGCCTAACCAACCCATTAAGCTGAGAGATATCCAGTCACTTCTAATATAGAGGAAAAGCACCATTCTATCGTTGCCTGTGATTTCGTGACTCCGGTTACTAGAACAGATGTCTTCAGAAGTGACCGTTAGGATCCGTGTAGGACAGTGTTGCCCAAATTTGCTTAGTGATAAAATATCACTTGGGGTCAGGGCCAGCTTCATGAGCTTGTGACCAGTGCACTTGCGTGGGGCCTTGCCTTTGGAAGGGTCCCTAATTTGGAGTTTAATGCTTTGTATTTTGCAACTCAAGTCTGATGAGACAGTGGAGCAGCCTTGCGCTGAGAACTTGGAACCTCTCTCCACCTCCTGGGGATGGATTCCTGACCCTCCCACTCCCTGTCCCCCCTGCCCAATGGCCACCGCCACCCCTCCACCCATGGCACGCTGGCATACTTCCGTCTTCGTCCCCAATAGCTATCAGTGCCACCCTCTTCTTGCACAGGCGCAGGGAGAGTTGAGCTTGGGTGCGCCCACTGTATGCCATTTGGGGAGGGAGGCTCAGGGCCACATAGCATCTGAGGACCTGAAGTTTGTGGCAGCATATCTGGAGGGGGAATGGTGGGAGCGAGCTTCTTGCCCACCTCCATTCCAGGTACTGAGCGCATCCTGGCATAGAAGTTGTAATCCCTTGCGAACCACACCCCACACTGCTGGTTGCTGCAGTGGGCCAGTGAGAAGGGAAGATTGACCTACCTTCCCTTGGGGCAGGTAGGAGAGGGGACCTGAAGGCCAAGGGCATTTGTGCTAAATCGGGGCGGGGGGCAGCTCCTGGACACCCATCAGCGTCTCCCCCCTCCTGACAAATATGCCCCATGGCTGAGAAAGCGTGACGTTACGTAATAAACTAAAAAACACCATGATGGCTTGCAAGAGACTGCAGAAGAAAGAGAAAAGTTTTGTATGTTAGTATTTTCAGTGGCATGTGTTTTTTTCGCGGTTTTTGAACAAGGGGCCCCACATGTTCATTTGGCACTGAGCCCCACAAATTATGTAGCCAGCTCTGGGTGGACTGAGCACTTTTAAAATAAAGGTCACCAAGCCTTGGAAATACTGAAACAGAATTGCTCCAATAATTATGCATAAGGATAGTCTGGAGATCTTCATTTTCTGTGGTCACACCCACCAAATATTCTAGTCGAGTCCGGGTCAGCCCCCAAATCTGCATTGTATAAGCATCCCAGATGATTCTACTGCAACCGGCCCACTGACCACACTTGGAGACATACTGTGTGTGCTTAGGAACATTGATTGTGAAGCCAGGCAGAGTAGGGCTTATACCCTAGCTTCACCACTAACTAACCTAACCAACCTTAGGGGAGTGAGGTCATCTGTAAACGGCTATGTTAATATTACGCCATGAAGCGTTGTGCGGAATGTACATGAAACACTTAGCACAATGATTAGTCCGTAGTAAGCAATCAATAAATGTTCAAAAAAAATTAAGAAGACTGTTAAGTCTGAGTGGTGGCTACCCTGGTGTTCATGGTATTATTATCTGAGTTTTCCTATATTTTTACAACTTTTCAAAATAAAAAGCAACAGCTAGGGGCGCCTGGCTGGCTCTGTCTGTTGAGCGTCCCATTCTTGATGTCGGCTCAGGTCATGACCCCAGGGTCACGGATCCAGCCCCACATCAGGCTCCGTGCTGAGTGTGGAATCTGCTTGAGAGCCAATCTCTCCCTCTGCCCGGCTCCCTCCCCCCTCCCCCCCCCAAATAAATGTAAGGGGCACTTGAGTGGTGCAGTCGGTTGAGCAACCAACTCTTGATTTCGGCTCAGGTCATGATCTCACAGTTCGTGAGTTTGCGTCCTGCGTTGAGCCCCGCCGAGCCCCATGTTGGGCTCCATGCTGGCAGTGCGGAGCCTGCTTGGGAGTCCCTCGCTCTCTGCCCCTCCCCCACTTGTATGCGCACTCCTGAGCCCTTGCGCCCGCGTGCTGTCTCTCTCAAAATGAATAAATTTTAAATAAATTTTTAAAAAGCAACAGCTAGAATGAGAGACAAAGCTAAGGGGTCAGAGGCTTGCAATGAGTCAGCCCCATAGGTCTCTGGGTAGGTGGCCAATGCTTGAGTGTCCAGGACTTAGTAAATGTTCAGTAAATTGAATTCAGGACAAAAAGAATCTTCACTAGACGGTGCGCCAAGGACCTTCTCAGACTCCCACTTAAGGGGACTGACCACTCTCTTTCCCTAGTTTAGAAATGGATTTATGCCTGGGACAAGGCGTGCTTTGGTAAAAGGGCAGGAGTTCATAGGAGTTACTCAGCAACTGCACAAGGTTTTCCAAATGTTCAGTGCGCCCTCTAGCGTCCTTACTTCGCAGCTTTTTTTTCCCCCTCGAGCAGGTGGCTCAGGGTGCACTGAAGTGAAATTTTCCAAGTTGATCTAGACGTTGAGGTGGTAAAAACATTCACTGTCCACTCTAATTATACAATAAATGTGCAGATGAAAGAATGGATTGGCCTCTTGTCTAATAATGCCCAGGCTCATACCAGACACCCAAACACCTCTGTCCACTTTGCCCAGGCACAGCTAAGTAGACCTTTCAGGACAGAGGCAGCTTACATATCCAGCCGACGGGTGTGGAATATGGCTAGGGGGGGAAGGGAAGGAGTGCATGTGTCCTGCTGCTTCTCGGTGCCTGGAGGCCAGTGGTCTCAAGTCACACTTAAAGAGACCTCATGGAGGGGCGCCTGGGTGGCTCATTCAGTTGAGCGTCTGACTCCGGCTCAGGTCATGATCTCACGGTTCATGGGTTTGAGCCCCACATCGGGCTCTGTGCTGACAGCTCAGAACCTGGAGCCTGCTTTGGAATCTGTGTCTCCCTCGCTCTCTGCCCCTCCCCCACTCGCACTCTGTCTCTCTCTCTCTCTCTCTCTCTGTCTCTCTCTCAAAAATAAACATTAAAAAAAAGACCTCATTGAAAAATCATTAGTTTTCCTCTTTCAAATCACCTTCTAGCAAGAATCCTCACGCAGGGACAAACGACCCAATAACAAGAGGGGTCAAGTCAGCGCATTTCTGAATTTACCTGCCATAACCCCATGAAAAAGTTTGTGCCGCCAGAGACTCTGACTCACCTGGAAAAGGCATCCAAGGGCCGCAAGTCACTGAACCTGTTCCCTCGTATTTGCCTTGTCTAGAGCTCCCCCTGGCTCTCGTTGCGCTTTCTCTTTGAGACAGTTACAGAAATGGCTTTTTTGAGTGTGTACCAGAATCACTAACTCGTCGGCAAAGTCGACACCTTCCAGAAACACCCCAGTTCTGCCAGCACCTAGAATCCAACTTTTTGCCCACTCCCATAAACAGCACCTGTATTTATTTTGTTCTGGATCAAGCACAGTATGCAGTGAGTTTCATAATTTTGTTTCCACAGGTCGTTTTGAATGGGAAAGTTGATGCATTCTGTGGCGGGTCGATCATTAATGAAAAATGGGTGGTAACTGCAGCCCACTGTATTAATCCGGATGTTAAAATTACTGTTGTTGCAGGTAAGTAAACAAAGCAGGATGGCACTGCGGTACCGCTAGATCTTCTATATGATTGGTGCATCGTCCTTTCCTAAGGCCTAATAAGTTCTTTGCTAAATAAGTTGAGCTAGTGCTGGAGGAGACATATTTGCAGAACCTAACTTGTTGCATCCTCCAAGCCCCCCACTGTTCTTTGGGTGTGCCTATAATAGTGCCCATCTCACAGGGGTAGATTTATTTATTGAGGTGTGCATTTCTCCAGCACACTGAGCCTCCCCAAAAGCCATGTCATATCATTCCTCTTTGAACCTGTATGTGGCGAGCCTTCAGCTAACATCTGAATGAACGAGCAAATGAATGTGTTATCTGTGCTCAAAAAAGGGGTCAACATACTCGAAATTAGGAAAGTCTAGGATAATTCACGACACGCAGATCCATGATCATCTGTGAATGTTCAGAGTTGTAACGACATGGGTCACCTAACCAGCCCCATGATGGTCCTGAATGGGTTTTTGGTCTGAAAAGTAGGCATTGGCCCTCATGACATTTTACCAAAATCGTAACTGTGTAAGATTGGGATCTTTGACCCTTGGCTACCAGTCAATTCAGCGATGCCGAAAATCTTGGAAAATCTGTTTCGTTACGTGAAAGACTATTCGTGACTGAAGAGAAATTTCTTTTCCATAGGTGAACATAACATCGAGGAGAAGGAACATACAGAGCAAAAGCGAAACGTGATTCGCACTATTCTTCACCACAGCTACAATGCAACTGTCAATAAGTACAGCCATGACATTGCCCTTCTGGAACTGGATGAACCCTTAACGCTAAACAGCTATGTGACACCTATTTGCATTGCTGACAGGGAATACACCAACACCTTCCTCAAATTTGGATCTGGCTACGTGAGTGGCTGGGGGAGGGTCTTCAACAGAGGGAGACCGGCCACCATTCTTCAGTACCTTAAAGTTCCACTTGTTGACCGAGCCACATGCCTTCGCTCCACCAAGTTCACGATCTATAATAACATGTTCTGTGCTGGCTTCCATGAGGGAGGTAAAGATTCGTGCCAGGGAGATAGTGGGGGACCCCATGTTACCGAAGTGGAAGGCATTAACTTCTTAACTGGAATTATTAGCTGGGGTGAAGAGTGTGCAATGAAAGGAAAATATGGAATATACACCAAGGTGTCCCGGTATGTCAACTGGATTAAAGAAAAGACAAAGCTCACTTAAAGTAAAATGTATTTCCAAGGTTGACGTATTTGGGGTTTAAAGTGGACAAGGTCCTTTACTAATGAATCACTTTCCTATCTCTGTAGATTTGACTGTATACATTCTATGAATACACCTGTTTCTCTTTATGGGGAGAAATCTAGCTAGAATTCCTATTTTTCTAGAGTAAATCGATTAGAAAATGCAATCACTAGGGGTGCCTGGGTGGCTCAGTCGGTTAAGCCTCTGACTTCAGCTCAGGTCATGACCTCATGGTTCACAAGTTCGAGCCCTGCGTCGAGCTCCATGCTGACAGCGCAGAGCCTGGAGCCTGCTTCGAGTTCTGTGTCTCCCTCTCTCTCTGCCCCTCCGCTGCTCATGCTCTATGTGTCTCTCTCTCAAAAATAAATAAACATTAAAAAAAGTTTCTCTCTCTCAAAAATAAATAAACATAAAAAAATGTAATCACTAGAGAAATATACTGTGATAGGAAATTGTGACCATTTCTACAGGTCCAGCCCTTGACCACACTGTGAAGTTCTTCATCCTCCATTGGGGCAACTCTCTGATTCTCCACCTTGGCAGCATTCCATGTTCCAGATCATTCTTAACCTCTCCCACCAAAACATCACAATTGATTAGATCTGTATCCAGGATATTTGGTCTAGTTCATGATTAGGCCAACACTGCACTCATAAAGGAAGAACACAGGAGCAGGTGACAGGTTGAAACTCACCAGAAACACCATTCCTCTTCTGTATCTTTATTCCCACTTCCTTGATCTCTTCCTTCTCCTTTCCCCAACACGAGCATTAAAGGAGGAAAGGGGAACATTATTCTGTTTCACCGCTGTCCACAGTTACACATGCCTATTGAACCCAGACTTGCTTTCAGTTTGGTCTTTGACTTGCTTTTCAGCGCATAGTGATGAAGTAAGGTGCCTGAAGAGCTTGAGGGAAAGGATCCTGAGAGAGTCGTGCTCTTAAAATACACGCATCATGGAAGGAATGGCCCATCAGAATAGTTGTCTAAGAGCTTGTAATTGAGTTGTGATGGAGGTAACTAAACAAGGTGACATCCACTCATGTGTCTCATCCCCCACCTGAAAAAACGTTAACAGAAAGAGAAGAACAGTCAGTTTGCAATCTAGACCTAGTAGAGTCTTCAAGGAAGAGTTCATCAATGTGTCTCCAGGGTTGTCCGAGGCTAAGGAGGAAGTTGCCCTAGACCAGAGAACATAAGCATCATGTCTCCTAAAGCAGTACATCCCCACAGTGGAGAAGGATGCACTGGTGGCTCCAGACATGACTCATGCAGTGAGCCAACTCACTCCCCTTTTTCTGGTTTCATGCTCCCCAGGCAACTTTTTGATTATAATTAGGCCTTTCGTATTGACTTTTCTACATGGATGCTGACTGGCCTACATATAGATTTCAGTGTGTCAGAATAGCTTCCTTTAGGAATTAATAAAGTGGTGTTCTGGTTCATAACTCAGCTTTTTGTGAACTCGGTTGATGTGAATCAGTCATCCTATATTTCATGACGTGTGGAACTACTGACAAAATCATGTTTGGGACCACTTTGACCCCATCGAGCTGCCGCCCTCCCCTCACCCCCAGCCAAGCCTTACTCTCACTAATGTGTTTCAAATTCTTCTAGTTAATACGTTTTTACTTTAGTCTTTCAAACCTAAATATCAATAAATGCATTTTCAAATTGCTCAAAAAGTGTTTCCTGTTGAGTCATTCACAGAGTCATATCCCAAACACTACATTCAGCAGGACGCTCGGCATAATGTGCCCAAGTGCGATACAGCGCATCCGAGTTTTGACGCCCTACTATCATCCGCCTTTCATACGCGTCCGTGTGTTCTGTGCCCTGGACAGGACAGTGGTCTGGGTCCACCTGGGACAGACTTGAGTTTACATAGCTGTGGATACGGCCGTGGACAAGTCGCTCCACGTTTTGGGCTTTGAGTTCTCCATTTGTACAATGAAGGAGTTTGGCGAGGTGCTCACCAGAGGCACTCGTGGACCTTGCTAGTCTGTGATTTCATGATGTTTCATTCCTTCATTCAACGAACATTCAAGGACTGATTACCGTGTGCCAAACACCAATGTGGTCATTAAATATGAATCCACACTTCCATATTTTGTGAGTGAACTCAAATGACGTATCACAATGGGGCGCCTGGGTGGCTCAGTCGGTTGAGCGTCCGGCTTCGGCTCAGGTCATGGTCTCACGGTTCGTGGGTTCGAGCCCCGCGTCGGGCTCTGTGCTGACAGCTAGCTCAGAGCCCGTAGCCTGCTTCGGATTCTGTGTCTCCCTCTCTCTCTGACCCTCCCCTGCTCACGCTGTCTCTCTCTCTCTCTCAAAAATAAATAAAACATTAAAAAAAACTTTTTTTTTAAAATGATGTATCACGAAAGGAGGCCGGAATAAATAAAAATAATGAGTGACGCTGAGGCTTCATGAACAAACAAAAGAAGCCAGTTCTGCTATTGTTGGCCAAAGGAGGGAAAGACAGGAGACACTCCAACTGGCCGCCTTAGGTTTGAGGGGGATACTAATTCACGCAGGAAAACATGTTACTTCATATTTGAATGAGGAAAGGTTTGGAGCCCCAGCCCTCCACAGCAGGTAAAAGTGAGCCAGTCAGGCCTGGTTTCCATGGAGACCACGCTGACAAAGGCAGCAATGGTGGGGGGGCTTTACTCCTCCTGTGATTGGTCTTCCCTGGGGCAGAGAAAGAAGACCCTGGGCCCATAAATCTCCCAGCCATGGTTCTCCTTTTCCCCCAGGAGCATGTGGCCACCACCGAGCACATGGGGCCCTGAAGCCCGCCCGAGAGCCAGCGACATCAGAGCCAGGTCCTCACTAGACCCCACCTAGGGTGTTGGCAGTTGCCATGGAAGAATTATTAGCGCTTCCAAGATCGCTGTAGCTACTTAACCTAAATGGGCGGAAACATGCTGCCACCATATTGGAAGTGACAGATTAAAATAGAACTCTGGCTGAGTGAGGAAAAGCGTGTTAACGCAGGGCGGTCGCCTTAACTTGCTGCTTAAGTATGACGGCCTTTGGTTCTTCTGAAGCTCCGTTGTTTTCCGATGACAGGAATAGAGCACTGTCCAATTTTTCTGCCAAACGAGAAAGAAAGGGCTTTGTCCCCTACTCTCCAAAACCATGACAGACCAGGCCACAGAGTCGCTGCATTATCATTTCCAAAACAGCTTCTGAATGCTTCCAGGGCAGTCTGAGAATGTCAGAGCTGCAAGGGCCCTCGGACACCATCACAACCACTCTGCCCACTGAACAGATGAGGAGATGGAGGCCAAGATAAGGCCAGGCCCAGAGTAATACACTGGCAGAATCAGGACTTGAACTCAGGTCCCCCACTCTACAGAGCTTTCGATTGGAGCCGTGGCTATTTGTAGGGCAGCCGGGGACGTCTGCACTGGTGGCAAGCCTTTCAGCAAACCTGAGCCTGAAAACTGCCTAGAATTCGTGCTAGTGATGCTCCGACAACCAGGTGACCAAATCAAGACCAACAGGTCGTCGGGAAGGCGGAGTGGCACACTGCAGCTGCGGCCACCGGCTCAGAGCAGGTAATACATGCGGGACAAACCTGCGGGGCTGGGCTCTGGCTTCTAGCCCAGCTGTGAGCACTGGGCCTTCCAGATGTGACATTTGACTTCTAGAACAAGTTCGTCACTGTCATCTGGCACGCAGGCATTTGGCACCATTTCAATTCAATTCACTGAGGCTGTGCAACTGCGGCTGTGCAGGCTAAGATATCTGTGACCCGGGGACACAGCAGGTCACTCCAGGAGCTGAGAGGCCCGTGGAAGCTGAACTCCTCACCATGCAGGGCAGCCATGAGTGGGTCCATGGAACCGGCTTCAGCCGCGGCCAAGCCTGTCTGAGCCAAGCGCTCAGGAATCGAGGCTCCTTTTGCATCTGCAGCTAAGGCCATCTAGAAATCACATGATTAAAAGCCCCCAAGGGGCGCCTGGGTGGCTCAGTCAGTTAAGCGTCCCACTTCGGCTCAGGTCACCATCTCACAGTTTGTGGGTTCGAGCCCTGCGCGGGCTCTGTGCTGACAGCACTATAGCCTGGAGCCTGCTTCGGATTCTGTGTCTCCCTCTCTGCTTCTCCCCTGCTCATGTTCTGTCTCTGTTCCTCAATAATAAATATATGTTAAAAAAATTTTTTAAGCCCCCACATCAACATTTTCTGCAAACCGTGGAAGCTGCCGACGGAGTCACAGGAGGCAAAAGACTATGGAATTCCTGCCCCTTTCAACCAATCCAGGCAAGCCGACCACTCTACTCATTGTCTCCAACAGTAGTTTCTTTTTTATTATTATTAAAAAAATTTTTTTAACGTTTATTTATTTTTGAGAGAGAAAGAGAGAGAGTGTGTGTGTGAGCAGCAGAGAGAGAGGGAGACACAGAATCTGAAGACAGGCTCCAGGCTCTGAGCTAGCTGTCAGCACAGAGCCTGACGCAGGGCTTGAACCCATGAACTGTGAGATCGTGACCTGAGCCGAAGTCCGACACTTAACTGACTGAGCCACCCAGGTGCCCCTCCACCAGTACATTCAAGGCACAGCTTTTCCCACCCTAATCTTGAAGTTAGGGCTTGCCTGGAGATTTCCAGAGTTACTTCGGCCCCTAGCAGGGGTGAAGTTATCAGAAAGAAGAACGGGAGGCTGACTTTCTTATCTATCTAGAGATATATAGACATAAAGAAGCAATGGCTTCTGGAACACGGCCAGAGTATTTTCTCCACATCCTTACAGAATGACAGTAGGATTTCAAACGCCCCGCCAGATCACTCTGGTCGGAGTTTCCCTGTTGGTTGAGAGGAGATAGAAACATTCCTGATTCCAAAGACTTCTTTTCAAAAGGTTGCTTCATGGCGAGGTCAAATGTGGGATCTTAATCTATAAAAATTTGCTGAAATAGTAAATCTCCTGGATGCTGTCATTCTTTTTTTTTTTTTAATGTTTTTTAATGTTTATCTATTTTTGAGACAGAGACAGAGTGCGAGTCGGGGAAGGGCCGAGAGAGAGGGAGACACAGAATCCGAAGCAGGCTCCAGGCTCCGAGCTGTCAGCACCGAGCCCGACACGGGACTCAAACTCACAAGTCGTGAGATCATGACCTGAGCTGAAGTCGGATGCTTAAGCAACTGAGCCACCCAGGTGCCCCTGGATGCTGTCATTCTTAAACTTTTAAAAATGACTCACGAACTGTGAGATCATCACCTGAGCCGAAGCCGGACGCTTAAATGACTGAGCCACCCAGGCATCCCTCCATTGTGATATTTTAATTTGTTCTCCAGCCTGGTCTTACTTCTATGCTTATTTTGATAATCAAGTTACTGAGTCTCTTCCACAAATATGCAGATGAAATGTATCCTCAAAATGGTTTATATTTGATTTTAGTTGGGTTTATGGAAATTTCATTTAGCTGAAGGAATACATCTTCATGAAGTCCAATTTCACTGGCTGTTCTCAATACACGCTAATAGTCCGATGTGGTGCGCATATGCGGAGGCCATCTCCTCAGAATTTCATGTGCTAATTTGTACATGGGAAAATGAGGCGATCAACAAGTGCAAAACAGAACTGAAGACCTAAATATGTCATGAGCTTTAATATATAAAATACATTTTGGGCTAAGATGGAAAGCCTGTTGTCACTTCTATTGACTTTTGAACAATACAAAGGGTTTCAGTTTTCTCTTTTACCCTGGTTTGTTTCTTTTTTTATAATGTTTATTATTTATTGTTGAGAAAGACACAGAGTGTGAGTGGGGGAGGGGCAGAGAGAGAGGGAGACACAGAATCCAAAGCAGACTCCAGGATCCGAGCTGTCAGCACATAGCGCAACGCGGGGCTTGAACCCACGAACCATGAGATTATGACCTGAGCCGAAGTCCGACGCCTAACCGACTGAGCCACCCAGGCGCCCCAACCCTGGTTTGTTCCTAAGCATTTTGCTGGACTTGGGCAGGCCCCATGAAAACAACTGCAAACTGACTATTTCAAATCAATGTAGGGAAGTGTACTAAAATGTAATAAAAATAACTTGCTTTGACAATTACGTGCTTGAGACTTGATGCATTAAGCACTCTCGAGTTTACTGCCCTTATGGGAAGCAGGTTCCTGTGTTCTAATACCTATTAATAATAAGCATTTTTCTCAGAGCAAGTTTATTGAGTGAAACTGGATTGATTTCTGACTAAGCCCCAAACAGAATCGCTTATTTCTCTTCAAGCGAAGCATTTCTTATACTCCCTTACATTTACAAAAATATAGTCAGAAAGGTCCTCTCTTCTTAAGAGAATACTAGAGCCCAGATATCAGAGTGGCTTTCATTACAACTCTATATTATGAGATTCATATGCAACTTTGGAAGTGTCACCAACGTTTAATCTTTAGCCAACATATAGGAATAAAAACTGGAATACGTATTTTAATTTCCAAGGAGCTCTTCGGAGATGGATTAACTTCTTTTTAACTAGTTCACTAAAAGCACTTGTTCAAAAAAAAAAACTCAAAATAAATTTAAAGGCAAAAGAATTGTTTCGTTGTGTGATGGGATGCTTATGGAGGCATCTGAAACATTTCTCAGTTTTTAAAAAACAGAAGATTCAGTTGAATCGACTTGATCGAATTTTGTTCCTTCTCTATATTAAGCCCAAAGTTCTGGCTCCTTAGTGGGCTTTGGGAGGGATGAAGTCTGGCAAACCCAACTAGGTGTCCTTTGCAAAAGCAGTGGTTCACAAAACCACCTCAGAGACCTGGCTGCTTTCTGGGTTTCCTTGGGCTCCATTATATGGAAGCAGATTTTTTTTCAGTGTGTAGAAATAGCCACTCATCAATGTGGCTAGCTATCTTAACCCCTGAAACCTCATTTACGGCTATCCTACAAATTTGGGTGAAGAATTTTTTTATAACCTTTTCTTAAGTTTATTTATTTTGAGAGAATGAGACATTGCCAGTGGGAGGGGGGCAGAGAGAGAGGGAAACAGAGAATCCCAAGCAGGCTCCGCACCACCAGCACAGAGCCCGATGTGGGGCTCCAACTCACGAACTGTGAGACCACGACCCAAGCTGAAATCAAGAGTTGGATGCTTAGCCAACTGAGCCACCCAGGCGCCCCAGAAAAAAAAAAATTAAAGTTCTTATTTAAGTAGTCTCTACACCCAACATGGGGCTTGAACTCACGACCCCAAGATCAAGAGTCGCATGCTCTTCCGACTGAGCCAGTCAGGCACCCCTGAGTGAAGAAACGTTTTGAGCAAAACATTTTATCCTAGTTCTGGTCACATCTCTGTCTCTGTCTCTCTGGGAATTAAGAATGAAGCAAGGCTGAAGGCAACCATCTATTTTTTTTCCAATTTTCTTAGCATCATTTATTAAACAGTCCCCAATTTCCCCACATGCAATGCTACAGCCAATGACGCAGCAAATTCCGTATGCTAAGACCTTGTTTTTGGTTTCTCTTCTCTGTTCCACTATATTTGCCTATCGTTGGGCTAATTCTCATTGTTTTATTTATCACAGCATTATGACGAACCTGAAGGTAAACATTTAGCCCAAACTATACGGTGCCTTCAGGGTGTCACTAATAAAGGAGAGGAAAGGAGGTTTCAATGGATAATTGATACTATACTAAACTGAAAAAAACACATGACTAAATTTAAGGTTGAATATTTTTAATGTGGAATTAACACAAGTACATTTACATTGTAAGTACTTTTACAATGTAATTAAATTTTGAAGACTGAAAGGGAAATTGCTGCTATGTTTTATAGTAACACACATTTATAGCCCAATAAAATTAATACAGTGCATTTCCATATACAAATACATATACAAATGTAGCATTTGTTGTACAGTGATTAAGACATTAAAAGACTGTAACTGTATGTTTGAATCTACAGAACTCAGTATTGTCTTAAAGGATTAAAATCGCTAGTTTAATACCACAAAAATGAAGACGTTTTATGCAGGGGGCATCATCAATCAAGAATTTTATCTCCTAATTCTGTCTTCTAACCACAGGATCAGCCCTCAAAAGAAACATACGTTGGTCTCATTTTGTCATTGTTATTGGCATAGAAGCATTAAGCGAAATAACAAATTTATGGACATTTTCATGAGCGAGTTATACATCAACCACCATAAATTCAGCAAATTGGACATTAGAAGAGCTATAATTTGCAGGTACCTTTGAATAAACTATAATTGGTTTGTCACACAAAGTGTTACATCAAATGATACCACTGGCATTAACTATGATCTTGACACGACACACAAACCTACTTAAAAGATACATTTATGTCTAATATAGTTACTGTGTTGTTTATCATAAAACCAATAATCAAAAACCATGCGCCTAATGTGCCAACTTGACAGTAAAACTCACAATCCATGGTTCAAAAGGCAGCAATTTCAAACCATTGTCTTCAGTGGTCCATAACAGAAAATACTCCAGGCATAAATTCAACACTGCATGCAAACACTGGCCCTGTGCTTTGAAGCGGGTGATCACGCTTTTTACATATTTAGAAGAAAGACATCTATACACGGATCACCAAAGGAAAACCCTAGGGAGACACAATATAACTTAAGAACACCTTTACCAGAATAGGTTTTTCTACAAAATGCAAAAGCAAGTGAAAGCTTGGAACATAGCGCTTTGTTACAGGAACACCTCCTGTGCAAATAGGAATATTTCACTTAAAGCTGTGACAGGTGTATCTAAGTTTCAATGCATAAAATGTAAACTTCAACACATCTTAACTATAGGATTTTTGGCTTTGGATCTTTCCAGAACCGTAAGACAGCTCTGACAACCCTAAATACCAGTCCAAAAGTGCAAAAGAGGTCCTTCAGAACACATCCCTTTGGTACGTTAGAGTCCCACAGATAACAGAAGTAAATAATGAAAGAAACCATCAGCCAACAAAGGGGTTTAAACTCTCTGATTATCTCTCTTCTCTCTTTGGAGTTTTGTTTTGTTACTGAAAAGTTACCCCAAATGTTACAGCTAAAGCGTTTTACCTGGAAATGCTCTGAGGGATTGATTTCTGGTTTTTAGATGGGAGTCCGAATGCATGCCATGAAACACCCTACTTGGAAGCAAAGTAAGCTGCACTTGTCACCTGAGCGGGGGCGCGGAAGGTGTGAAGACGGTTCTTGCAAGAATGAGACAAACTGTGAATGACGAAGTCCTCCTCAGTCCTGAGGAAATTCTTTGAATGTCATGGGCAGCACAGATCATCCTGACTCTCGTGCTGTGTATCTGCAACGCCTTTAAGAAATAGGATCTAGTTCACACCTCCAAAGGAAATCTTATTTTGAAAAGTCTATCCATTCTCCTTTAATTCAAGGGGAATTTAGTTTCCTTGTGTTACTCAGAGCAGCAGCTACAAAATAATGAAGAATGATGAGCGTGAGGATTCAAAAGGTTCATCCTAAATCCAAAGGTGATGTCTCTTGTTTATTTCACTATGAAAGGTGTTATTCTGTCACAAGATTAGTTCTTAAAGTCATCTAGTTTATGAATGGCATAACTTCACTGGAAGCAGAATTCACGTCTCCTACAACTGGATTTCATAAATGTTATATGAGTTATGCTGTGTGCATACAGATAACAGGAAACATGCTAAGCACATAAGTATTAAAGAGATTTTTACCCTGTATTTGCCAGATTTCAAATAAGATAGTCTAATATCTATCTTTAAACCTAAATGCTGGGCGCCTGGGTGGCTCAGTTGGTTGGGCGTCTGTCTCCAGCTCAGGTCACGATCTCACAGCTGGTGAGTTCGATCCCCACATCGGGCTTCTGTGCTGACAGCTCAGAGCCTGCTTCCAATTGTGTCTCCCTCTCCCTCTACACCTCGCCCACTCATACTCTGTCTCTCTCTCAAAAATAAATAAACATTAAAAAAAAAATTAAAAAACAAAAGCATAAAGCTACTTCCCAATAAAGGAATTGGAAACACATTTATAAAAAAAAAAAATAAAAAAAATAAATAAAATAAATAAACCTAAATGCTGCTAATAGTTGCCTGTGTGGTCAACTGTAATTTCCTAATCCACTAATTGGCACGCATTCCATTTTTGTAGGCCACAATATACTATTTTGCTCTATGCAGTGTAATGAGGGTAGATCTCAATCAAGACCACTGATATTATAGCATTCAACAAAAATCTACCAATTTTTGATGTGTCCACAGACTTTTAAGTCATAAATGCATGTTATTGGAAAGGCATGCATACCTTCAAAAGGTCTTAAGTCAGAACTTTCTAGAGAATAGGGACCAAGGGGACCCAGAGCCTTGATCTAGTAGCATGCCACACTGAGAGTCATAAATGCTTTAAGTGCTGATGATCTATCAATCTATCAATACATTCCACTTCGACCCTCCCAATGGCACGAAAAAAAGAAAAGGCTATTAAAAAACTATACCAATGGTAGAAAATAAAAGGGACTAGAAAAGAATAATGTGGTTTTTGCCAACGAAAGCGTACATATGTTAAACATAAAGTAAGCCCTTTACCGTCTGAAAAATAAGCATTGGCCCAAAGCCAATTTAAGTTGTTCGGACATGTGCTGTTCAAAGGGTAGTGACACACACTGAATCTACGGCGATTGGTTACAGTCATGGAATCACTTCAAATTAAAACTAATCAAATATGTAATTTTACATGTCCCACAGTTCCGTTAGCTAAAACATAATATAATTAACTTTGTCCTAAATTAAGTATGAGGACAATCTGGCTCTACATTTAAAATGATGATACAAGCTAGATGAATATACTTGGTGTTTTCAGTTTTGAATCTTGGAGACCGGAGCACAACAAACGCCATTATTTTCCAATACACACATGGCTTTATTGGTTTTTTAATGGCTTCATAAAAAATGATTTATATATGTTAATTTAAACAGCTTCTCAAGCATATACTTTAAGTGATTCCTGTATTTCTTCTCTCATTAATCATTTATTTTATTGAGAAGGGGGGAAAGGGAGGGGGAGGGGGAGAGAGAATCCTAAGCAGGCTCCATACTGTCAGCGTGGAGCCCAATATGATGCAGGGCTCGATCTCACGAACTGGGAGACCATGACCTGAGCCAAAATCAAGAATTGGTCACTTAACCGACTGAGCCACGCAGGCGCCCCTCTCATTAATCATTTAAATAAGCATAATGCAGTTAGCAGAAAGCTGGCCATGTTGATTTTCAAACTTTTCAATGTAGAAGGTGGAATCAGTGAAATCTGGGGGGAGATGCGATACGGTACAACTATTTGGCTTCTGAAAGTGTTCAGAGTTTTATTATCTTAGATTTTATCTTATTCTAACAGATACAAGTTTTTAAAGTTGTGAAGTGCTCAATTCAGCATGTGCAACGTTTCTGTCTGATACTCTTCTAGTGAGTGCTGCTTCTGCCTTGTATAATACGAGAAAGAAAAACTGTTAACTACTCGAAGTTATGAAGATACTGTCCTGTGCTTTCAGAAACTTTTACTAAGGGTTTTATGTTCAGGTCTATGATCCAACTCAAATTACTTTTTGTACATGGAATGAGATGTAGGGTGAAGGTTCATTTCTTCTCCGATATGGATGCCCAGTTGCTCGAGCACCATTTGTTAAAACAACCTTTCTTGAACATTTTTCGATTATGTGCATGTGGATCTATTTTAGAAATCTCTATTTTTCTACACTTACATCAATACCACACTCTATTCGTTACTGTAACCTTATAGTAAGTCTTGAAATCAGATATGTACGTCCTCCAGGTTTTTGAGATTCTTCTGTTTTGGATTCTTGCCTTTCCATATGCATTTTATTTTTTTATTTGAGAGAGAGAATATGAGTGGGGGAGAGAGACAAAGGGGGAAGAGGAGGGGGGGAGAGGGAGAGAAAGAGGGGGAGAGAGAGAGGGAGAATGAATATTAAGCAGGACACGGGGCTCGATCTTTGACCATGACATCATGAACTGAGCCACAATCAAGAGTCAGACGCTTAACTGACTGAGCCACCCAGGCACCTGTCCATTTGCATTTTACAATAAACCTGTATTCTTTTTCCCAAAAGGGGCTGCTCAGATTTTGAGTGCATGAACTCTATAGGTCAATTTGATGACAATGGATTTCTTTTTTTTTTTTTTAAGTTTATTTATTTTGAGAGAGTGAGAAAGCGAAAGTAGGGAAGGGATAGAGAGAGAGAGAATCCCATGCAAGCTCTGCACTGTCAGAGCCCCAATGAGGGCTTGAACTCACAAACTGTGAGATCATAACCTGAGCCAAAACCAAGAGTTGGACTCTTGACCGACTGAGCCACGCAGGTGCCCCAGGGGACAATGGATTTCTTAACAACATTGAGATTTCTTAACAACACTGAGATTTCCAGTCCTCAAACATGGTCTCTCTCCCCCTTTATCAGGTTCTCTTAAATATATCTCAGCAGTGATTTGTGGATGTCAGTATAGCGCCTTAGACATCCGTTGTTAGATTTATCCCTATTTACATTTTATTTGACTGATGTAAATGGTGTTGTTTTTTGAAATCACAGGTTTTTCAACTCTCTGTGGCTAGGATCGAGAATTACAGTGTATTTCATCTAACGGTTTTGTATACTATGGCCTTATAAAATTTTATTACTTCTACTAGGGCCTTTTTGTGTAGAGGTTCCTTATGGTTTTGTACATATATGTGATCGGCTCAGTATGACAGCACCGCCTCTTCCCTTCATTTTGTTCTCTATCTCTTTATCTTGAGTTTTAGCACTGGCTATACTAGAAATGGCGAGAGCGAATATCCTTGGCTTGTTCCCAGTCTCAGGGTGACGGCTTCCAATATTTCACCATTAAGTATGATGTTAGTTGTTGTTCTTCATGAGTGTACATAATCAGAGTGAGGAAATTCCCTTTATTCTTCGTCTGGTAAGAGTTTTTACCATGGATGAGTATGGACTTTTGTCAAGCATTTTTGTGCATCTATTGAAAGGATGACATAATTTCCCCGTTATGTTAATATGGTGAATCGCAGTGATTTTTAGGTTTGTAATACAAGTATTTAAACGTCCAATTTGAAATGATTCTAATTTCTCTTGTGCTCTCTTTTTTGTCCCACATATTCTTTGGAGGTACGTTCTTTACTATCCAGAGATCCACGGACATTCATTTCTCATGTAATGCTTTTTAAGACTTTATATGATTACAGTCTTCTGAAATTTATTGAGACTTATTTAAAAAAATTTTTTTAATGTTTTATTTATTTTTGAGAGAGAGAGAGAAAGCGTGAAGAGGGGAGGGTCAGGGAGAGAGGGAGACACAGAATCTGAAGACAGGCTCCAGGCTCTGAGCTAGCTGTTAGCACAGAGCCTGACACGGGGCTCGAACCCATGAACTGTGAGATCATGACCTGAGCCAAGGCCGGACGCTCAACCGACTGAGCCACCCGGGTGCCCCATATTGAGACTTATTTTAATGACCCAGCATATGATATCTCTTGGTGAATGTTCCATGTATACTTTAAAATAATGGTGTAGGGGGAGGGAAAGGGGGAAAAAAGTTAGAGGGAGGAAGGCAAACCATAAGAGACTCTTAAATACTGAGAACAAACTGAGGGTTGATGGGGGTGGGGGAGAGGGGAAAGTGGGTGATGGGCACTGAGGAGGGCACTTGTTGGGATAAGCACTGGGGGTTGTATGGAAACCAATCTGACAATAAATTATATTAAAAAAAATAATGGTGTATTCTATAGTCATTGGGTGCAGATTTTAAGTAAATGTCAACTAGTTCAGATATGTCAGTCTCTTCTGAAGACTAATTATTAAATAATTTAGCAATTCAATAATTATCTAAATAATTCAACAAGTGTGGAAAAAACTCTGAAAGGTGACCCAGATTTAGAGTCCCTAAAAAAACAAACAAGAAGTGACCCTATTTGTGGGGTTCTCATGCGTCTGGATATTTATACAGAGTCCTGTCACCTGTAGATTTTGTTTCATATCATAAATGAAATTCAGAACCAAAAAAGTTACTCCTGGTGTGTTAGATTCATTTCAACAGAGCGTACTATCGCCTGGAATTCTTTTTTTTTAAAATTTTTATTTATTTAAGTAATCTCTATACCCAAAGTGGGGCTTAAACTCATGACCCTGATCTCAAGAGTCACATGCTCTTCCAATTGAGCCAATACAGAATTTGAATACAAGTCCAAAACTAGGAATTAAAAAAAAAAATAGGTGCATATGATAATGTTCATAAAAAGTCTATTTTCTTTTTTTGTGTGTGATACCTTTTTCTAGATAGTTCAGTATTACACAGGGGAAAATGTATAAGAATACTGGTTTATTTTAAAATACAAAAATCTTATGTATTAAGTGTAGGGTTAATAGAAGGGAATATTAGGTTAGCACTCACTACTTCACGCTACCTTCATATATTAAGTCTTGAACACAGACACAAGTGTGTGTTTGTGTGTGTGTGTGTGTAGCAGAAAGCTAATGTAAGGAAACAACATACTCAGAACTGAGTGAAAACACACTGGTAAAGCGTTCTTGGACGGTAAAGTTAGTATCCTAAAAGCACATCATCAGTATTTAGTTCTGAAGGATCTCTTACAAGACACCGTGGTATCTGAAACTCTCTTCCATACCTACCAACCTCGTAGGGAAAAGTTTAATGTGTTTTAAAAAATCTTTCTTATTTTAAAACTATTAAAGGAAAAAAATTAAACCCTAGCCAACATGAGATGCTTGCAGCTCTACTTCTAAGTGCAGAGAAGTTCTTGCCCTATGTTGACTACATCCTTGGTGAAGATTTAAAAATGCTAGCCTTTAAACAATCAACAAACAGTCTGTTCAAAGGATACCTGTAATTTTGGCATTCCGAAACCTACAGTCACCGATTAAAATCTGCGAAGTATTCCTGGGAATCAGACCTTCTTTTCTTCTGTTTAGATTTTTCACCAACCTAAATAATAAATGAATTAGTAGCCAACAATGGTAATAGAAGCTAACAAAAAAAAAACAAACCAACAAACACATTGCATTGCACTTCACATTTTCACTAAGCTACTGCATGTATTCAACGACCTTCATGATACTGTGCTTGAGTCCTTTGAGTAACCTACAAAGAACTTAGGTTACTAGCAAAATTGGTGATTACTTTAATGATCCATCATTACTTTTCACCCTTGTGTGTACTCATCCACCTTTAGAGTCAAAGTACACACTCCATGTAGCATTTCAGTTAGTTATTGACACGGTGAAGACAGAATTATTTCATAGCAAAGTTCCAAAAGATTTATAGAAGCTTCATTCAGTCCTCTTCCAAACAAGATTTCCTTCCTGCTTTGGGTTCTCTACAATTACACAGTATATTCGGCAGAGCCATCTTTGCAATTGGTGCTAAATGAACTCAAATGCATTAGAATAGAATGGTAGGACCAAAAAGTCAATATGTGAATTGATAAAGAGAAGGTGGCTGTGTTGTAAAGTAGCAAAGCATGGTTCCGGGCACACAGTAGTAGGCATTCATTAAAAATGTGATGAATTAATGAATGACTTCAAAGACCAAATGTAGTATGATCTGTAGCCATGACAAAGCCCGGTCTATCAGCTGAAATGTCTGAGCCAAAGGTAAACCCCAAAAGAGCATGCAGACTCATAGCATGTCATTCTTTCAAAGCATGTGTCACTCACCAAAGGTTAACATTCCTTTCAGTGAGCTATATAGGCATAGCTGAAGCAATGAAAATGAGATACTGATAAGAAATGTGATATTTCTGCTTCTTGAGACTGTATAACAAAGATACAAGTAAAGCAGGACATTTGATTAGATATCCGTATGCCCCCGGCAAAGGTCATCATAAGCACTGAGAACACACCTACCATGGACCTTCAGCATCTTCATGGAGAAACTGAAAGACATCTCCATTTCTGATCAGGAGGTCTTCTGGGCCTCGCTTCCTGCCATCTGCTAGGACTTTGTAATTGCCTGGAGACTATAAGGTTGTTTTGAGAAATCACATTACAAATTTGATTGTCAAATGGCATGTGTAACTGCATGCTCTATGACATAAAGAATTCACTCTTGGGGTACCTGGGTGGCTCAGTCGGTTAAGCGTCTCACTTCGGCTCAGGTCTTGATCTCATGGTCTATGAGTTCGAGCCCCACGTTGAGCTCTGTGCTGACAACTCAGAGCCTGGAGCCTGCTTTGGATTCTGTGTCCCCCTCTCTCTCTGCCCTTCCCCCAATCACACTCTGTCTCTCTCACAAAAATGAATAAACATTAAAAAATTTATAAAAAAATTCACTCTTCACTTCAACGGGAATAGTGGTGGCTGCAGCAACTCATTAGGAATGAGCAAACATGGGTTTATTGAACCTGAAGAATTCATTTTTATTTGCAAAAAGAGAAGTACAGCACGAACTACACAGAAAATAACAGAGCACAACGAATTTAACTTATATGAATTATAAGCACAAACCCACGGGGCACCTGGGTGGCTCAGTCGGTTAAGCGTCTGACTCTTGATTTCGGCTCAGGTTGTGATCTCACAGTTTCCTGAGTTCGGGCCCCCCATCGGGCTCCGTGCTGTGAGCACAGAGCCTGCTTGGGATTCTGTCTCTCTCTCTTTCTCTGCCCCTCCCCCACGCTCTCTCTCTCTCTCTCTCTCTCTCTCTCTCAAAATAAATAAACTTTAAAAAAAAGCATAAACCCAGAAAAAATCCAGTGTGCAAATAACTTTTCAATACTGTTACTCGTAAACTCCTCTCATGGAAAATTTAGGCACATACAAAAGGCAGTGGCCCTGAACAAAGACCGACTAACACCCTCAAAACGACTTCTTGGATTTGTATCATTTTGCACAGGAAAAAGTAATGAACACAGAAGCTCGAGTCCAGTAAAAGCGCATTAAACCATACTGTTGTGCTTTACTTGGCCTTAATCTTTTGACAGCTATCATGTGAACTTGATTCATTAAGAAGCTAAATTATCTAAGGCACACTGATTGCACTTCATTACAAAGTAGAGAGAGAAGAAATAATTTTCAAGTCCAAAAGTATTAAGATTTTATTTTTAAGTAATCTTGGGGCGCCTGGGTGGCTCAGTCGGTTAAGCACCCGACTCTGGATTTCAGCTCAGGTCATGATCTCGTGGTTCGTGGCATCGAGCCTTGCATCAGCGCAGAGCCTGCTTGGGATTCTGTCTCTCCTCTCTCTCTCTGCTCCGCCCCCGGCTCGTGCTTGCGCTCTCAAAATAAATAAATAAATAAACAAATAAACAAACAAACTTAAAATGAAAACAGGATTTTACTTTCAAGTAATCTCTACACCCAACGTGGGGCTCGAACTCACAACCCCAAGATCAAGAGTCGCGTGCTCCACTGTTGGAGCCAGCCAGGTGCCCCAAGTCCAAAGGTGTCCTGAGATAAGGATTTTTCCAACACAGTATCTTACCCATTGAAGACGGGCATTTAAAAAAGAGTACCGTAACTAAAAACCTTTTAAATGAAAGAGTTATGTGGTATCAATTCTTTGCACAAGCCAAGGCATTAACCTGAAAACAACATCCACATCACTTGAGCCAAACATCTTTTGAGCAGTACTTTTCATCAGGCGAAGAGAGTGGCTCACCGCAACCCATTTTGCTTTTTGGTTGTGGGGGTACTTGGTGGGGTGGTGGTGGTGGTGGTGGTGGTGGTGGTATATAGGATGTACTGCATTGCTCTCTCATATGTTCTCCTTAGTAGCACAACTTAGGTAATGACTGTGAGAAGAGAGAGCTTACGGGGTTTTCTCCATTCCCACCCCCTGTGATGAAAGGAGCAATCAACTCTGCCTATGTGCTTCGTTTCCGACACCATAGCTGGGAAAATGCTTACTCAACACCTTGGGAGTTCCTGACGAGCCCTTCACAGAGCATCTGCAGAAAACATTTAAACCCAAACTGGCTTCCTCTGGAGTTTTGCTCACATCTGAACAACTCTCTCTCCCATCCTCAGACAGTATTTAATTGAGGAAACTACTATCCAAATAAGTATCATGGTCACTGTTTCATTCAGGGAAAGAATATTCTGTTACTTTTTTAAATGTTTATTTATTTTTGACAGAGAGAGAGAGAGAGAGCGAGCGAGCAAGCAAGCACAGTGTAGAGAGAGAGAGGGAGACAGAGGATCCGAAGCGGGCTCTGAGCTGACAGGAGAGAGCCCGATGCGGGACCCGAACCTACGAACGAGATCATGACCTGGGCTGAAGTCAGATGCCTCGCCGACTGGGCCACCCACATGCCCCTAACTGTGTTACTTTTTTAAAGAAAGCATTCCAGGGTCAAGGCTACGCAGCTCTGCGACTATCCATGCCATCACTCCCTTATGCCAACATTAGAACGGCCGAATTGCATTTGCCCCTCGGAAGGGCACCAAGCAGCCCTTCCACTACATAGCAGCATTTCCACGCTCCAAGCTGCTGACTTCAGAAAATTGTAGATCTAACCCTAAACAGTCCTAACTGCCCCTCTCCTAATGCTCTGCTAGGATCCTAACCACACCACACACTATTTTCTTCTAGAAGTTACTTTTGCTCCAAAGAAAACTCCTTCTTTAGTTTTACGGGGTGCTCCCTTGCTCCGTTATGCCGATCTGGCATCATTAACACATGTTTTGGCAACCCACTCAAATATGTTATCAAATCGTTTCATACGTGTAACATTTATGCCCTACGTTTTCCGATCTGGAATCTCAACTGATCGTTAAAGTAGATTCGACTCTCCTGTGTTCTCTGATTTTAGCTCCGCTGCTGAGATTGAAGACAGTGGTGAAGTTCAACGAAAGATAAAACTGGTCGATGTACAGAGAGTCGGAATGATGGACCAGATGTCCCATCAATTTCACGAGGAGCGCCACGTATAGCTCAAGCCAGTTCTACTTACAGAGAGAAGTGCTTACTACTGAACGTTCGTGGTAATACTGGTTTCAAATCTTCTGGCTATGACATATACCTAATGGCCTCAAGGGTATGGACAGACGACTGCCCTCACGTGCCTCCCTACTGCATCAGTAAAACTGCCCCAACCGTTTTTATGTATTTATTTACTTGAATATGTCATTACTGACCATTAGGGGCCTTTCTTCTTCTTCATTGTCATCATAAGAAGAATAGAAATAGTTGCTTGGCCATTCGTCAGGGTCTTCAGAAATTTCTGCAGGTGATGACATCTGGGTCCAAACTAGAAGAAAAACACAGAGAAGGGGGGCAGTTCCTTAATGGTGCTGGTCTACCACAGGGAGTGACGTAAAACTAACTGCAATCATCAAGGCGGTAACCTTCAATGGCCCAGAACAGTATCTTTATATAATAAAACCTCCAATTAGACCGTACTATCCTAGAATTTCTGATATATCAGAAAAGGCCTCGAATCTCATATACTTCTTTTACTTCTTAGAATGGTTTCAAGTTGGAGTTGGCAGGAGAGTTATTAAAAATAATAAGTTAAATCACATTCCAGAGAACACTGACCCTTTCTTACAGAATATAATCCCTTCCGAAGTTTCTTCCTATGGAATTTCTATTGGTCCTACTCAAACAGCACTTACAACATCCTACCTAATAATATTATTATCTTTGACCTGTCTTACCTCCTTATTAGGCAAAGACCAAGGGTTATACATTGTATATCCATTAGAGCCCTCCGTGTAAGAGGTGCTGAATTCATAAAATATATTAGGGGTGCCTCGGTGGTTCAGTCATTTAATCATCCGACTTTGGCTCAGGTCATGATCTTGTGGTTCATGAGTTCAAGCCCTGCATCAGGCTCTGTGCTGACAGCTCAGAGCCTAACGCCTGCTTTGGATTCTGTGTCTCCCTCTCTCTGCCCCTCCCCTGCTCATGCCGTTTCTCTCTCTCTCTCTCTCAAAAATAAATAAACATTTAAAAAAATTAAAGGGGTGCCTGGGTGGCTTAGTCGGTTAAGTGTCCAACTTCGGCTCAGGTCATGATCTCGTGATTCATGGAGTTCGAGCCCCACATCAGGCTCTGTGCTGACAGCATAGGGCCCACTTCTGATCCTCTGTCTCCCCCTTCTGCCCCTCCCTGGCTCTTAACTCTCTCTCTCTCTCAAAAAAAATTAATAAAAACAATAAAAAATAAAATAAAAATATATTGAATTGATACAGATTAAACAATTTAATACAGGCAGAGCACTAACAGAATCTCATCTTGGCCACACTAAACTATTCATGTTACCTTGGAAAAGTCATGTGGAATTTCTCTGACTTGGTTTTTTCATCTGGCAAATGAAGGCAATGCTACTATGCTCTCTCCTGACTGTTCAAGGGGCCACCGCATAGATGGCCTGAGAGAAGTGACTTTCAGTTGAACAAGGTTGTCATTGCTTGCTTCTCTTCAACTAGTAGAGAACGCCTCCAGACTGAGGACCATCATATCTAAGTATCAAGTATCAGACAGCTGTTAAGCATTTCTCTAGAAAAGTCTATGCTGTTTATCCCAGAGTTGTATAGGTGACCCTGCTGGGTGCTCCTACAGCAATCTATTATATTTCTCTATTATAACACTGTAAACGCTTGATGAATTATCTTTCTACGCTCCTGGTTTCATAGGGATGGCCACTGAGTGTATCTTATTTATTTATTTATTTATTTATTTTTTAGGTAGGCTTCACACCCAGTGCAGGGCCCAACACGGGGCTTGAACTCACGCCCTTGAGATCAAGACCTGAGCTGAGATCAAGAGTCGGAGGCTTAACCAACTGAGCCACCCAGGTGTCCTGCAACTGAGTGTATCTTAAATAGACTGTATGCCCAAAGCTTGGCACAGTTCCTGCCACACGGCCCGTGTTATATTTGTTGAATTAAACAACTTGTTTGAAATCAGCTTAAATGACATTTGCAAAATAAATAAATAAATATTCTAGCTGTAAATGACCCTTCTCTATTCATTACAGCGATGGTGAGTGAAGTGCGCATTCCTTGAAGCCCGAATATGTTTTCTTCATCTCTGTCCTATGTAGCAGAGGTTCCCACACTTGAGCATACATTGGAAAGAATGACATGGTGGGGTGCCTGGGTGGCTCAGTCGGTTAAGCGTCCCACTTCGGCTCAGGTCATGATCTCACGGTGCATGAGTTAGAGCTCGGTGTCTAACTCTGGGCTGACAGCTCAGAGCCTGGAGCCTGCTTCGGATTCTGGGTCTCCCTCTCTCTCTGCCCCTCCCCTACTCATGCTCTAGTCTGTCTCTCTCTCTCAAAAATAAACATTAACAAAATTAAAAAAAAAAAAAAAGAACCACATGGAAAACATGTTAAACCACAAATGGCCGGGTCTCACTCCCAGAGTTTCTGACTCGGAAGGTTTGGGGCAGACGCAGAGAACATCTTCCTTGAAAGTTCCCACGCTGATGGTACGGGTCCAGGCATCGCTTTGACAACCCCCGAGGCTGCAGGGCTCACCACAGTTATCTTGCACACGGAAAACAAAAGGGCCTTATGAAAATGGGTCAATTTTGCTTTCTTTATACTAAGGTGGTAGACAGGTAGATTTTCCAAATTAGCAGTGGGAGGAAACAGCACACACAGCCACGCGTCTTACCTTACATGACCGCTATGCATACCTGTGTTTGCTTTGGCCTGAACCAATGGGACGGCCTCACGGATGTCTACCACCGCGCCGCCGTGTTCCGATTCGGTTTCCTCGGCACCCGTAAAAGATCCATGTTGCCTTCTGAAATAGTCAATGTGTGAAATAAGTGAGCTTTTATTTAGTTTAAGAGTAACAAGAGACTAAAAATGGAATTGTTTCCACTGATCTTGTGCATTAAGAACATGCTCTGAAAATCATTCAAAGACAGCTGATTTCCCCCTTAATTTCAGCAGGGTCTCTCTTTAATACATAGGGAAAAACATACTCCCTTCAGGGCCCATGACAAGTATATTGTTTAAAATTCTTATCATGTGCTGTATTATATACTTGAAATTTGCTAAGAAGTAGATTTTTTTTATATAACTTTTTAAAAGTTTATTTATTCTGAGAGACAGAGAGAGAGAGCGAATATCCCAAGCAGGTTCCGTGCCACCAGCACGGAGCCCGACGATGCGGGGCTCGAACTCAAGAATCGTGAGATCATGACCTGAGCCGAAATCAAGAGTCAGATGTTTAACCGACTGAGCCACCCAGGTGCCCCCACTAAGAGGTAGACCGTAAGTGTTCTCACGACACACACAAAGAGGGATGGTTGGGATTAATAGTTCACAATGTATGTGTATAGAAACCAAGTTCTACTCTTTAAATTTATATCATTTTTAATTGTCGACTATAATTCAATATGGTTGGATCAATGTAAACAAAAAATCCCATAAAAGAAGGAATTTATTGGTTCGTGTAACTGAAAATCTAAGGATTAACACTGAACACAGATGGATCCAGGTGCTTAAATAATGTCATCAGGAATCTTTCTATTTCAGCACGGCTCTTCCTCTGTGTAACTGTGCCTGCCAGTCCTTCGTCATTCTTACAACTCTCTTTCTCGAATCTGATTGAAGGTGATCATAAATATTTTGAACGGAAAGTCACGAGTGCAGCCACTTTTTGCCCACATGCTACTCCCCCCAGGATATACTGAGGACAAAGCATTTGTAATCATGTTTAAAAATTAGATCAGGGGCGACTGGGTGGCTCAGTCGGTTAAGCATCTCATTCTTAATTTCAGCTTGGGTCATGATCTCGGGATCGTGGGATTAAGCCCTGTGTCGGGCTCTGTGCTGGGTGTGGAACCTGCTTGAGATTCTCCTTCTCTCTCCCTCTTCCTCTGCCCCTCCTGTGCTCATGCGCGCATACACATTTTCTCTCTCTCAATAAATAAACAGGTAGACAGAAAGAAAGAATAAAATAAAATAAAAATTAGCCCAAACTCATTATTTTTAACATCCAGGGGAACTATGGGATAATATTAAGGACCATTAGGCTCCAAGTATAAGGATAGAGCTGAGAAGATGATGTATTTATGGAATTTGATGACTTACTCCTAAAAAAGAGGGTAGTTTATGTCTGAGATACTTTATAATGACATCGTCTCTTGTACCTACAGAAAACAGAAGATTGCAGGAGTGATATTTCTTAAAGAATATTCACTTACGCATCATTCTGCTGAGAAGAAAGCTGATCCTGTTCTGTTAGCTGATTATGTTGCTTTCGTTTTTTAACTGTGAAAGAAAACAAAGCTTTTGGGAGCATCATTCGGAAGCCGCACCTCTTCCGTGAATACCAATGGCCTTCACACACGTGCACGCACACGCACGCACACACACACACACACACACACACTATTCCCATTAGAATTAACCTTCACAGACTTGAAATAACCAGGGGGAAAAGGCCAGTCTGGATTTGAAATATGGAAAAGGACTGAACTATGTAATAGCTTATCAAGAAATTCAAGTTTAGAACTCTAACCATCACCACGCACACATTACTTGAGGTCCTTGGCAGAGGTGACTCACGGGAAGGACTCAGGGTTAATACAGTTAGTTTGCTGAGTTACTTCTCAAGCCCTGGAGTTCACTTGCTAGTGTAAAGTTCATTCTCCAAGAGAGTTTAAACAACCCCTTGAACCTTGCTCTTCTACTAATTAGTTTAACAAACCCTTTCACTATAAATAGTATAAAGTAAATATCAGCCCCATTCCCTGTACAAATGATCACGAAACCTGAGTCAATGAGCTGTTACTGTACTTCTTGTTCTGAAGAATGCATGCATGAAATTACCTGTCATAAGTTCCTGTTGCTTCAACAAAATACTTCTTATTTCTTTTAACCATGTCATTTTCACATCGACATTCGGAGCCTGAAGATTTTAAAAAGGGGGGAGGAGAGGACAGGTTGCCTTTGAAAAAGAACGCTTCATAACAAAACAAATGTAAATAAGTATAACAAACATGATCTACGTTGTAAACCACCAAATTCAAACTCTACCATTTTGATTCTTAAAACTTCTAAGAAGTAAGTAGCCATCAGATTAGATGAAATAGTCAAAGCCATTTTGAGACTTCCCTTAAAAAAGAATGCTCGGGTGAAAAAAAAATAATGCTCAGAGAAAAGGCGTAATATAATCTAACCTATTTTTCCTTTGTAGGAGGGTTCTTTTAAAAATATAAACGTTTTTATGTTTAATGTTGGTAAAATGAAACAAGTTCTGTTTCTGGAAAGATAATCTACTGTACTCTTGACCCACTTACAAGTTCGTAAAAGGAAAGCAAAAAGTCTTATATGTAAATCAAACCAAGAACATGTATTTTTATGAATTCTAATCACCTAATACAGAACCAAAACGGAAAAAAAAACCACTGAGCCATTTCAACAATAACAGCACATTCACAGGTCACAAGTCATGATATGAATACTTATTGCAATGACAACCTCCTCTCGAAACGTTTTCATTCCTCTCCCCTTCCCTGAAACAGGTTGGACCTTATGGCACATCAGGCCGGGGCTTTAAGCATACTTTTAAGTTTATGTTTTTCATCATGATAAATGTGCTCTTAAGCAAATTTTTGAGAGATGATGATCAAATCTGAACTGTCACAGCACTGTATCTCGCAATCAGAATGCCAACCACAAGAGGAACTCAGAACGATTAGAAATCTGTAACTCTAGATGCTTGACGGGGACAGAGAAGTCCTGCCAAGTTCTTGGCTTATCAGCTCCAGTTAATAAGTATCCTAATGTAGTTGTAAAAGCTCAAAGCCCTCGAGGGGCGCCTGGGTGGCACAGTCAGTTAAGCATCTGACTCCTATCTTGGCTCAGGTCATGATGCCACAGTTGTCGGGCAGATGCGCTGATGGCGTGGAGCCTGCTTGGGATTGTCTTTCCTTCTCTCTGCCCCTCCCTTGCTTGTGCTCTCTCTCAAAAGAAATAAACTTTAAAAAATGTATTTAAAAACCCAAAGCCCTAGAAAGCACCATCGGCACATCTCAAGTTAAAGAAAACATGCGCTACTGAAAAAATGCTTAATTACATCACAAAAAATATTAAATAATATTTAAGTGACCAAAGTGAAAGGAATGAGAACTTTTATAATGGAATCAAAATTGCTTTTGTTTGCAAATTCACACTTTTGTATCTCAATGCAGGTTATGGCTGCATAATGAATGCATACATAATGAATGATTCTTAAATGACCAACCTGGACAATATAAACTTCTTCCTTGTCAGCATACCAGATTTCAAACTTCCGGTTATCTCCTTTTACATATTCGGTGATGCCGACTTCATCCATCTATAATATTTTAGTCAAAATTTTCAGGAGCGTTTTATTTGGAATATGAAATCACATTCATCTACACTCATCATACTCTAAGTGAAACAGAATTTCTTCCTTGGCAAAAACCACATTTTGTATTCAAGCATATGAAATGATACATCCAACCACAGACCTGAGTATTTAAATGTTTTCACGGAACCATGCACTTAGAGTATAGATTACACGCTCCATCCTAGTGATCGGAACAAATGTTACAAATCTGAACCTCCTAGTAACTAGTCTCTGCCCCTCCATAAGATCGAATCCTATTACAGATTAACGGCACACTATTAAAACAAATTATTGGGTCAACACAGAACTAAAAGTAATTAAACATCAATAAAAAAGCTCAACTGAAATCAATTTAAATGGTTACTTTTAATAATCATTTGTCAGATAAATTTATCTTACAGATTATTACTTATCTCTGTAGAAGCCTTATAAGTGATAAACATCAAATTTATGGGGTGGGGGAAACCCAGCTAGGTACACAAGGGTCCCCTCTACTGCTACCAGCCTCTCTCAGCCTCTCTGGAACACAAAGTATCTGCCATAGGATGGTGAGATCTTCTTGTAGCCAGTGAAATTGTTTTTTTAATGTTTATTTAGTTTTGAGAGAGAGAGAGACAGCACAAGCAGGGTAGGGGCAGAGAACGAGACAGAGAATGCCAAGCAGGCTCCACACTGTCAGTGCAGAGACGTGGGGCTCGAACTCACAAATCATGAGATCATGATCTGACCAAAATCAAGAGTTGGACGCTTAGCCAACTGAGCCACCCAGGTGCCCCAAACTTCACATATGCAAAGCACAAACTCTTCCATTTTCTTTCATCCTGCACTGCTAATAGCTTGGTTCATTCTATTTTGTGCAATTTCACTCCCTCATACACACATTCTCTTTCAGTCCTCTTCTGCCTTCTCTTTTTGTTCAATTCCCATCTAATTATCTAAAGGAATATCTCATTCTCTGTTCCATTTACAAGTCCCCCAAACAGCACTAATCAGAGTTGATAAGCATTAAAAGTACTGCTAGTGAGGTTACCATATTAAGGGAAAGAAAAAGGGGCGCCTGGGTGGCTCAGTCGGTTAAGCATCCGACTTCAGCTCAGGTCATGATCTCATGGTTCGTGAGTTTGAGCCCCATTCTCTCTCTCCCTCTCTCTGCCTCTCCCTTGCTTGTGCATGTGCTCGCTCGCTCGCTCTCTCCCTCTGTGTGTGTGTGTGTGTGTGTCTCTAAAAATAAACAAACACTTAAAAAAGGGAAAGAAAAGAGATTATGCTTAGAAATGAAATGAGATGGGGCGCCTGGATGGCTCAGTTGGATAAGTGTCTGACTTCAGCTCAGGTCATGATCTCATGGTTCATGGGTTCGAGCCCTACACCAGGCTCTGCACTGACAGCTTGGAGCCTGAATCCTGCTTAGGATTCTGTGTCTCCTTCTCTCTCTCTGCCCCTCCCCCACTTGTTCTCTCTCTCTCTCTCTCTCTCTCTCAAAAATGAATAAACATTTAGAAAACATTTTAAAAAAAGAAATGAGATGCATACATACAAGAGTCTGTGATGTCTACCCTGAATGTGGCCAGATGTTACTTCCAGAATCTCCAAAAATACCTTTTTTTAAGTTTTTTTTTAAAAGTTTATTTGCTTATTTTAAGAGAGAGAAAGAGAATCCCAAGCAGGGTCCATGCCGTCAGTGCTGAGCCTGGCACGGGGCTCGATCTCACGAACATGAGATCATGACCTGAGCGGAAATCAAGAGTTGGACGCTTAACCAACTGAGCCACCCAGGTGCCCCTTTGGTTGAGAGACAGAGCGAGCGAAGAAAAAGTGCATGTGCACAAGCAGGGCTGAGGGGCAGAGGGAGAGAATCTTAAGAGGCTCCACGCGCAGTGTGGAGCCCGATGCAGGCTCAATCTCATGACCCTGAGAGCATGACCTGAGCCGTAATCAAGAGTTGGACGCCACCCAGGCATCCCTGCAAAAATATCTTTGTATTCCTACTCAACCACTCCAACTAAACCTACTTTTGCTAAAACATCAGGATTTAAGATAAATAATAATCTCATGTTCAATCTCTCTTTAAATTGACTGCATTTCAACACACACTTTTAATAGCGTAAGATGGATAGCACATGGGCTTTGGAGTCTGAGAGGCCTGGGTTGGAATTTCATCTCTTACTATTAAGAGCTATGTGTTCTGATGGAAGTTGCTAAACCTTTCTGAACGGCAGTTTCCTCAACTCTTAAGTGGAAAGAATAGGGGCACCTGGGTGGCTCAGTCGGTTAAGCATCCAACTTTGGCCTAGGTCATGATCTTGCCGTTCCCCAGTTCGAGCCCCATGTCAGGCTCTGTGCTGACAGCTCAGAGCCTGGAGCCTGTTTCAGATTCTGTGTCTCCCTCTCTGCCCCTGCCCCCCCTTTCTCTCTCTCGCTCAAAAATAAATATTTAATAAAATAAAATGGAAAGAATACCTACTTCACAGAGTTGATTAAAGGATCAAATAGCATGCATTAAATGCTTAGATAATATAATGAGCTTTTCAGAGTATGCGTTTGCTTTCTAAACTTTCCCTCATTTGAATTGCAATAGTTTTGTTATTTTTCATTGCATACATACAGCATAGCATTATAGATTAAATGAGCTTTTTGGGGTTGCCCTGGTAATCTAACCATGATGTGGATCAGAAAATCTTGTTCTGAGTTCCAAACAATTCACTTACAAGTGATCCAGTGAAATACAACCCACTTGTGTTTTGTAGATGTACGGATTTTCTCAAATAACAAAATACAAAGGCTTTGGGTGCCTGGATGGCTCAGTCGGTTAAGCATCTGACTTCGGCTTAGGTCATGATCTCGTGGTTCATGGGTTCGAGCCCCACATCGGGCTCTGTGCTGACAGCACGGAGCCTGGAGCCTGCTTCGGATTCTGTGTCTCCCTCTCCCTCTCTGCCCCTGCCCCACTCGCACTCGCTCTCAAAAATGAATAAATGTTAAAAAATTTTTTTAAAAAATACAAAGGTATTTTTTAAAAACCTTACTGAAAGGTTTTTAAATGTTATTAAATGTTACTATACCATGAAATTTACTCAGTTTTAGAATCTAGAGGCAGTTAAAGGTCTAACTATGAGTATAGTTGTACTCTGTAGTGCATATTATATATAACAACAAGCCTGATTCTATAGTTACATCCTAATTGTGGTCTCCGCCTTATCTTTCATATTTTCATTGATATTCCTGGTAGCAATGAATATAAATGCTTTATTACAAAGCATTTTATCTGAAGACATCTCAGTGTGTCAACTACCAAGGGCTCCAACTTTTAACCTAATTTTTTGTCATCAAGGTAAAGATGTCAAGTATCTTGTTAAAAGCCATCCAGTGAGTCAAGAACTCTGCAATTATCACCAACAACTACCAATCCGAAGACATTTATATCTCTGGAATAGAGTTTATTTACTTCTTCGGTTAGTATAATTAAAAATATTGAGAGGCACCTGGGTGGCTCAGTTAGTAAAGCTTCCGATTCTTGATATCGGCTCAGGTTGTGATCTCACGGTAGTGGGATCGAGCCCCGCATGGGGGCTCTGCACCGAGCATGGAGCCTGCTTCGGATTCTCTCTTTCCATCTCTTTCTATCCCTGCCCCCGTTCCCGCTCTCTCGCTCAAAATTAAGTAAGATAAACATTTATTTTTTAAAAAATTATTTTATTTTTTCATGGTTATTTATTTTTGAGAGAGAGAGAGAGTGTGTGCAAGTGAAGGAGGGGCAGAAAGAGGGGGACAGAGCATCCAAAGCGGGCTCTGTGCTGACAGCAGACAGCCCGATGTGGGGCTCGAACTCACGAACCGTGAGATCACGCCCTGAGCCAAAGCAGACACTGAACTGACTGAGCCAGGAAGGAAGGAAGGAAAGAAGGAAGGAAAGAAGGAAAGGAGGGGGGGAGGGAGGGAGGGATGAAGGAAGGAAGGAAGGAAGGAAGGAAGGAAGGAAAGGAGGGGGGGGAGGGAGGGATGAAGGAAGGAAGGAAGGAAGGAAGGAAGGAAGGAAGGAAGGAAGGAAGGAACAAAAAACAAGGCCTTCCAGCATGGGGCAGTGATTAACAGCACAGACTCTGGAACCATCTGGCTGGATTTGAACCTGTGCTCTTGGACAAGTTACTCACCTCTCTGGAACTTGGCCTTCCCACCTTCAAAATGGGGTTCATAATAGTCCCTACTTCATCTCAAGTTGCTATGTGGGTTAAAGGAGTTAACACTGCCATTTATAAACACTTAGATCAGTTTCCAGCAAATAGTAAGCACTACATGCATATTTATTAAATTAAAAAAAAAACAGGGCATGATAATAAATGCATGAACTGAGGAATCTCTCCATCTGACTGGACCTTAGGGCCTTTCCTTTGTATAGAAGTGGCCGACTTAAAATATAGCATGCAACTGTCAGGCCACGAGAGTCTAGCTTGATAGGAGGGACTCAAGACAGTGGTCCATGAAAGCGACAGGGGGTGGCTGAGCGGCAGACAGCATTCTGAATCCATCCTCGCTACTATGGAGAAAACTTGGAAACCAGTCACCCCAATTGTTGCGGCACACGCGGACTAGCACTGCTAGCGATGATTTAATCCCAGAATCTCATAGCAGGAAAGCAAGAAGAAGTAAACAGAGTGACGCTTAAGAAAGAGCCAAACTTGGGACGCCTTCATGGCTCAGTCAGTTCAGAGTCTGACTTGGCTTCAGGTCACGATCTCATGATTCGTAGGTTCAAGCCCCATGTCGGGCTCTGTGCTGCCAGTGCGGAGCCTACTTGGGATTCTCTCTCTCCCTCTCTCTCTCTCTGCCCCTCCTCGATCTGTGCTTTCTGTGCTCTCTCTCTCTCTCTCTCTCTCTCTCCCTCAAAATAAATAAATAAACATTAAAAAAAAAGAAAGAAAAAAGAGCCAAACTCTTTTGGATGGATCACCATTTTCCTAGTACTCCTGGCCTAAATCTTTGCAGGCATCACTGACTCATCTTTTTTATTAAAAATACTAGGGATTATTGGGAAACCAAAGAAAAATCAGACTGAATTTTTCCCCCTTCAAATGTCGGGTATTATTTCTTTCCTGTATCTAGTAGGTCACCAAGCCTGTCTGTCTCCCTTCCACTGAAATGTTTCTTGCATCTAGGCGACCCTGTTTCCATGGTAACCCTTATAGTTTGAATTCTCATGACTTGGTTCCCGCATACCAGTCCCTCCTTACTCTAATGTGCTTTAGAAACATTCTGTTGCTCATCACGGTGACAAATTGGAGTTAAAAAAAAATCAATACAAATCAGAAATACAACATTAGCTATTGACTAGGTCACTCTACAAATAAAAAGCTAACCAAATGCATTTGGGTCCAACACGCCTAAGGAGATAAAGTCTCATCCCCAGATACAGGTGCACAGACAGCAAGAGATCTAAACCCTGGCTGAGGTCAACCATAAAATCTTGGTGTTCAGTCGATGTTTATTAGAGACCTTAAAGACCAATGGAGACCTGGGAGATGTGGAGGTGGGTTGCTAACATCAAAGGAGCAACTGGGCGTCTGCTGTAAAAACGACCAGAGTTATGGAAAGTTGTGGCCCTGCTGTGGGCTCAGAGTGGAGGGAAACTGGACAGCAGGACGAAGCCTGAGACGTAACTCTGGGTGGGAACTTTGTTACGGATGGCACGGGACTGTCCGCTTTCTGGGGAGAATCAAAAGCAGGGCCTGTTTATCTGAGAGACTCCAGACACAAACACTTCAGGATACACCGCTTACCCTCTCTGTCACTGCTGCTGAAAACGTCATCGATTTTCAAACGGCTGACAACGACGAAAGAACATGCTCATAAAAAAAATGACTAAAGTCATGGTGGTTGGGGAGTCGAGGTAATAGTTTCCTCTGTTTTCCAGTTTTTCTGTAACAATTGCGATATTGCCTTTACAATTCTTTGAGATTTTATTTTTAAGTAATCTCTACACCCAATGTGGGGCTCGAATTTATAACCCCGAGATCAAGAGTCACCTGCTCCACCATCTGAGTCAGCCAGGTGCCCCTGCTTTTACAATTTAAAACTCGAGGGGCCCCTGGGGGGCTCAGTCGGTTAAGCATCCGACTTCAGCTCAGGTCATGATTTCACGGTTTATGGGATCAAGCCCCGCATCGGGCTCCATACTGACAGTGCGGAGCCTGTTTGGGATTCTCTCACTCGCTCTCTCTCTCCCTCGCTGTCCCTCCCCTGCTCTCTCTAAATAAATAAATAAAATAAACAAGCTTAAAAAAATGTTACCCGCTTTTAAAATGCCTTGAAAAACAAGAAACTCTTTCCTCCTTGTCTCTGCTGCACAGCGGCAACACTGGTAAGAGGCTGCTCATGGGAGAAGCCGGGTCACTGCCCGTAACTTCACACTGTGTGCTGCAGGACACTAGGGAACCCCCCTGGGGACTGCCTGGGATTGGAGTGAGAGAGGAAAGGAAGGAGGCAAGGCTCTGCCCTCCCTCTTACTTCAAAAGTGCTGCTACGTCATTTCAATATAAGACCTCTACCGAAGGGGCACCTGGGTGGCTCAGTCAGCTAAGCATCCGACTCCAACTGTGCTGACAGCTCGGAGCCTGGAGCCTGCTTTGGATTCTGTGTGTCCCTCTCTCTCCCTGCCCCTCCCCCATTCATGCTCTGTCTCTCTCTCTCCCCCTCAAAAATAAACAAACATTAAAACCAATTTTAAAAAAAGACCTCTACTTAAGATTTTGCAGGTTGGGGGAGGACAAAGTGGGTGAAGGGGGTGTCAAAGGTACAAATTTCTAGTCATAAAATAAGTAAGTCCTGGAGATGTCATGGATAGCCTGGTGACGACAGTTAATAATACTCTACTGCACATGTGAAAGTTTCTAAGACAGTAGATGTTAAAAGTTCTTACCACAAGAAAAAACTTAAATAACTGTGGTCATGGATGTTACCCAAGCTTATCGAGATCGTTTTGCAACATATGTAAATATCATATCGTTATGTCTTACACCTGAAAGCCAATACAATGTTATAGGCCAATAATAGCTCAATAGAAATATTTCATTTAAAAAAAAGGGGGGGGGATGTGAGGGGCACCTGGGTGGCTCCGTTGGTTGAGCATCTGACCCTTGATTTTGGCTCAGGTCATGATCCCAGGGTTGTGGGATTGAGCCCCATGTCGGGCTCCAAGCTGAGCGTGGAGCCTGCTTGAGATATTCTCTCTCTCTCTCTCTCTCTCTCTCTCTCTCTCTCTCCCCCCCCTCCCCTGCTCGCATGCACTCTCAAATAAAAAGCAATGAACAAACAATAAATGGGATATTCAACTAATGTACAAAACCCACTCATTTCCCTTGAAAAGGTGCACAAACTTTGATATATGAGATAATATCACATTACACAATCTAAATTGTCTTACTTTCAAACAGTGCTTAAAGCTGTATGACGGGTATCTATCAGACCCTTCTCCGCTTTCAACGCGCCTCTTACAAAAAACAATGGCTTTCTCATACAAGAAGAGATGTCGCTGCATGGGTTTGAATCGAGCAAAATCCTTCATCTTGGTAGCGCCTTTCTTGTGTCCAGTCCAAACACTGAATGCCCCCTGCATTACCATCTTGCCCAGTTCATTTAAGTTTCCCTGGGAAGGAAAATCGACACTCATCAGTACAAGGCGTAGCTACATTCGGACCTCTGACATCAACATTAGGCTGTTTAGCTTGAGCTACTAAAACCCTGAAACACAATTTGTACAGTTTTTAAATTTTTATTCCTCATCACTTTTTACATGAAAACACGCCATGTGTCACACGGGTACAAAATCACGGCGAGGACAAGAGACAGAAGGAAGCTCCTTTTCCCTGGCTTTCTGTCTCCACGTGGCCATATTCAGGGTAGCCCCCATCCCCATCATCTTCCCCTCAATCCTGACTGGCGATTGGCACCTACCCATCCAAGGATCCCCACTAGGCAGCGCTCACCCTAAAGACTTGATTTGTTTTCTTCTTCCACATCTATCTGGGACTAGGGTGAGCAGCAATTCCGGGACAATACACCTCCTTAGAAGACCCAAACATTCCTTCAAACAGGATCTCCCAAGGTCGGAGTTGGGGGTTGGCTTTTAGGGACAAGGGGAATCCCGCAAATCCATCTGGTTGCTGAGCTCAGGGCAATTCCCCATTTAGCGTGGTCAATGATAATGCCGACACCCGGATCTCCATTCTTTGGCTCTTTTTTCATGTCTCAATTGGTTCCCGGAGAGGAAGAAAGAGATCTCAACTTGCTTACCCGTGAAACTGCAGCAGCCATTACGATTTACTTACAATGTAGCCATTTATTGAGATCTGATGCATGGAGTCATTCACTGACTTCAGTAAATCCAGCACTGTGTCCAGCGCCTCCTTTAATTGTTCAAACCCTTGGCAGCCGTTGCTATATTTCAGCAGCTCCTGTGATTAGAAGTCAAAAATTAATTTTGGGCAGATATTAATAGCGGGAGAAAATGAATACATTTTTGGCTAACATGCTTTCAAGGAGGAATCCAAAGATTATGTCATTTTTTGAGTAGTATCTTTCATTTGCTATGTGTCCCATTAGTGCTATATTTTAGTATATGTGCTGCCGAAGTGAGCACTAGTAACTGTATTTTAAAAACGGTGTCAAAATTTGGGAAGAAATGGAATAGTGACTAAACAGCATCAAGTAAAGGGCACTCACTACTCTTGAAGCTGCAGAAAAACAGCTATTAGGACCCACTAGAGATTTATGTTTAAAGTAAATTACACTTTTCTGGCCTTCAACATACAACGCTTTGTTTTATTCATTTTGCCTAGACCATAGAACACTGTGAAAATGTACTGTCAAGTAAGCTCGTTGTGCTTACACTTAACACGACATTTTTCTAACCCTAACTCGCGTCAATGTGACGCGAGGGGTGAGTCATCTGCAATTTTCATCGAGAAGGCACTTACGAAATACAGTCTCACACTAGAAGAAATGGTTGTTTAGTTCTTCTTAACCATAGTAAAAGTTTGGGGTGCCTGGGTGGCTCAGTTGGTGAAGCGTCTGACTTGGCTCAGGTCACGATCTCACGGTTTGTGGGTTTGAGCCCCGCGGCGGGCTCTGTGCCGACAGCTCAGAGCCTGGAGCCTGCTTCCGATTCTGTGTCTCCTTCTCTCTCTGCCCGTCCCCTGCTCATGCTCTGCTTCTCTCTCTCTCTCTCTGTCTCTCTCTCTCTCTCTCTCAAAAATAAATAAACATTTAAAAAACTTTTTGTAAAGAGTAAAACTTCGGCATTACGCATACATCAATGTCACCGGTGTGGATAATGAACTCTCGAAAAAGAGTCCAGATAGCCTCCAATTCCATCTATGCATCAGATACTTTCAATGGCCACAGTGAACCCAGTCACTGAGGCCACCTATGCCTGGTGCTTCCTAGTCACCTGCTTCCTTTTTAATGGCTTTGACACATTTGACCCACAGAAGTCCGTAAAGAAAGAAACAAATGCTTTAGGTAATTACCTTTAACAGTAACTGATACTTAGTGATTCGTTGCACGGGTTTGAGTAAATAGGAATCCAGACCAAGCCTGTGTTTTAATTTTCTTTGACATTCCTGTCATCAAAATATAATTATCAATAAATTTACATTAAGACACATACCTGTGAAAATGCCAAGTGTTCAGTGATTAGACCCAATGCATGCAGGTTTCTTACAGCTCAAGGAAAATTTACCAGGAAAACCGCTGGTTACATATGGTATAGAAATCATAGGTGGCGGCATATGTAAAAAAGTACCGTAAATGCTGCCTTAAGGATTTGAGGTATAAAATGCCAAGATTTCAAATACTAATAAGTTTTTACATAAAATTCACATCGATGTGGAATGCTTGAAAAATGAGAAAGCAATGAATGACCATAGATGAACATGATTAAACATGAAACATGACTAAAAAATGTATCTAAGAAAATTTCTAAAAGGCTCAGCTGCACAGGTCAAGGCCAAGAAGAGAAACAGGTTGTACTGAATATAAATCAAAGTGGTTATGAGAAGAAGGTTTTTTTAATACCACAAGAAAAATGCAGACCTCATCAACTGGTGCTATATTTCATCTGATTATTGGCTCACTGCCACTATAAATATAAGGGTCATGACTTTGGGTCCTGGGAACATTGTAGGGTCCACAACTAGGGCAAGATGGGGCTGATTGGGATGAAATGTGCATGTAAGCAGTACAGAACACAAAGAGAGTAGGAGAGGATATAGATGAGCACGATCTGGGGCCTACCTCTGGATATGAATAAAAACCAATATACAATCTAATTCACACAGTTAGCAACTTACGGTTAAAGATGATGGACTGATACATGCATTTAGCTCTCGTTACTCATGAAACCCAACTGAAATGATTAAAAAAGTAAGTTTTACAAGGCAAAACCCCAAGTTACAAAGATGGGAGAGGAGAAAACATCAACCAAATATGGAAAATGAAAACCAAACTGACAATGGTAAACAACCGAGCACACTAGAGAAAAGTGAATCTCATGTTGGCAGAGGGAAAAGCCAAGAACAAGTCAGTCAGTTTATGTTATCGAACATCTTCCCTCCCCTTCCACTAAGTGTCCAGAATTACAGACATCAAGGACCTCTGAAAGGGGGAGATGAGGTGAGGTTTCAAAAAATGTGGCTGTTGAAAGTCTGCTTAAGAAGTAAGTAGAGGGGCACCCGGGTGGTTCAGTCGGTGAAGCGTCCAACTCCTGATTTCTGTTCGGGTCATGATCTCACAGTTCGTGGGTTTGAGCCCCGCATCAGGCTGTGCACTGACAGTGCGGCTCCTGCTTGGGATTCTCTCTCTACCCCTCCCCTGTTTGCTCGCACACGCTCAAAAATAAACAAACTTAAAAAAAAAAAAGAAGTAAGTAGATACTGGGGTGCCTTAGTGGTTCAGTCAGCTAAGCATCCAACTCTTGATTTAGGCTCAGGTCATGATCTCAGATTCACGGGATCAAGCCCCACAACGGGCTCCTTGCCGAGCATGGAGCCTGCTTAAGATTCTCTCTCACCTTCTACCCCTCCCCCTGCTCGTGCATGTGTTCTCTCTCTAAAAATAAATAAATCTATACCTCTTAAGAAGAAAAAAAGGAGACACTTAACAAGTGTTGGTGTGAGTGTGGAGCAATCAGGACGTCACACACTATTGGCAGCAATGTAAAATGGTGCAGCGACTTTGGAGAACAGTCCAATAGTTGTACAAAAAGCTAAAGAGAATTTCCAAATGACCCAGCAATTTTATACCCAGGTATATGGCCAAGAGAAACGAAAACATACATGCACAAAAAAACTTGTACCTAAGAGGTGGAAAAGAACCAAATTACCATCAACTGATGAATGGGTACATCGAATGTGGAATTACCCATACCGTGGGGTGAAGAACTGGTATCTGCTACCACACAGATGAACTGTGAAAATACCATGCCAAGTGAAATCGGCAAAACACAAAAGATCACACATATTTTATGATTCCATTTATATGAAAGGTTCAGAACAGGCAAATCTAGAAAGACAGAAAGTAGCTTACTAATTGCAGAAGGCTGTTGGATTGGCGGGGGGTGGGGTGGGAACAGGAGATGATTACTAAAAAGGTATGGGTGGGTTTTTTTTGGAGTCATGAAACTGTTCATAAAATGGTTGCCTAATATTGTGGATATAGTAACACTACTTAATTGCACACTTGAAAAGGGTGAATTTTATGGAATTTTTAATTACATCTCAATGAAGTGGTTATCCCCCAAAATTAAATAAGCAAGAAAGTTTAAAAAAAAAAAAGAAGGGCGAGAAGGCTCTCAGAGCCATGCCACCTTGCACAAGTAGGTGGCTGCCTATCCCTCTGCATAGCAGAAGAATGGATGTTTATCTGAAAAGGGTAAAATGAAGGCCTGTGAACTAGGGAATACCTGATCCAGCTGAAGACATAGAGTACCATATTGAAAGCAAAGAGATTACTTGAATATTTATGTACCAAATTAAATCCACTCAGCGTTTTCACCTAAGTTGGCTACCAGAATACAGGCAACCAGATCCTTATTCACCAGGTAGTAGACTTAGGAATCTAACCAGCCTGAGAAAGAAGATCTCAAGATACAGGTGTGGGGATTCCCTCAAGGAAACACCTTGACACAAATCACTCAACAGTGAGGAGCATGGTCAATGAATCCACATATGCGCAGGAAACTTCAAATAAGCTTTGTATTGCAGTGCTTATGCTTAAGGTAAGTGGCCAAACAAGTATTGCCAGACATTTGCGGAAAGTATTGACTGTGAGGAACAGGAACAAAATGAAGAGAAAGAAAAAAAAAAGCAATCTGAAGACAGCAGAAATTATGCAAGGAGAAGAAAACTATTTTTAAAAGGAAAACCTATTATTATTACCCTCATAAAGATAAGCGAAGATACTGAAATCATGAAATAAAAACAGGGCTCTGTTGAACATTGAGGGAAGAAAAAAGGGTGGAGGCTCTACAAAATTAAAAACATAATGGCAGACACAAAACTCTCAATAAAAGGACTGAAAGACAAATTCCAGAAAATAGAGCAAGACAGCCAGAAAATAAAAAGATCAGAGAATTAGAGGAATGGTCAAGGACATCCAACATCTGTACAACAGAAATTCCAGAAAGACAGCATGGAAAAGTCATGTGGAGAAAATCAAAGAAAAACAAATCTAAGTAAATTTGGACAAGAGGTTCCAAGTTCAAAGGGATCACCACAAGACTAACATGATGGATGAAAATAGTTCCAATGTCATGGCACAGCATTGTAAAATTTCAGGACCCTAAGGATGCAAATGTTCCCATAAGCTTTCAGAGAGGGGACAAATATAGGTTACACACAAAGGATCAAAAATCAAAATGGCGGGCGCCTGGGTGGCTCAGTCAGTTAAGCATCTGACTCTGGATTTCAGCTCAGGTCATGATCTCAGTCATGAGATCAAGCCCCACGTGGGGCTCTGCACTGGGCGTGGAGCCCACTTTAGATTCTGTCTCTCCCTCTCCCGCTACTGCTAGCCCACTTGTGCTTGCTTGTGTGTACGCATGCTCTCTCTCTCAAAAAAAAAAAAAATAGCATCACATTACTTAACAGCAACACTGGAAGCCAGAAGACAATGTAGCAAATACCTTCAAAATTCTGACGAAAAGTATTTCTTACTTATTGGGTATAGACTTCTATACCCAGCCAAGCTAGCAATTAAGTGTTAGGGTAGATGGACTTAAGACATTTGTAGACATGCAAGCTCTCAAAACTTTTACCTCCCAGGCACACTTTCTCAGCAAGACTGCTGGAGGATATGTTCTAAAAAACAAGTGAGTGAAATAAGGAAAAAATATGGCAACTAGGAAACAGAAGAGCCAACACAAGAGGCCATGAACAGAATCTCAAAGGTCATATTCAACAAGATCCTAGGTCTAGATGAGCAGATCAAAAAAGTCCAGGAGAGATTAATTCAAAATGAAATTCAGAGAAAAAAGAGTATGTTTAAGTGTACTAAGAAGAGATTTACATAACTCTCTTAACTCAGTTTAAGGGTAGAATAGGGAAAAATAGGTAAAAAATCAAAGGAGCAAAAAATACAATTGCAAAAAAAAAAAAAAGAGATGGAAAAGTAACCATCTTATACTGGAGGATTCTCTGAACATAGGAATTACCTGGTCTTACTAACTTACCCCTGTAGATCGATATAACTAAACTTATAACCATAGTGGATGTTTTGGAGGAAAAGAAGCATGTGTATGTATCTGGTGGTGAGGCAGCAGCAGTGAAAGAGGGTGAAAGTAGCCATAAAAATGTCATTTGGAAATATGGAGGTAGATATCAAAGGAAGCACCTGAAAGAACTCAAAGTGCTTGCCTCTGGGAAGCAGCATATAGATTTGCGCACATGCGTGCGTGCGGGTGCATGCACGCATTGTGTGGCAGGATCAAATTGTTCTTTGATCTATCTGCATTACACATAACTTACAGTAGGAAAGAATTAATAAATAAAAAGTATCCCAATATCTTCTAGAAAGAGTACATCCAACACCTGAACAATTACTATACCTGGAAAAAGGCGCACTCTGAATACTTCTTCCAAATCGCCTCTGATCTCGGTTTGTTCTGACAGTACTTTGCATACATCTGAAAATCATCTTTCTGTGATAAAAAGCACATTCAAAACATTACCAATCTGTGAACATGTACTTTTCTTATCAAGAAAGGCTGAGCAAGAATGAGTGGGGCCGAGCATTACAGGAAACGTGGCCTAAAGGGTCTGCTACACTGGCAGCTGGTCAGGATCCCTCTTTGTAATCCAAGAGAAACGTGCCCACCGGACTGAGCAGAGCGACACATAATTATCTCAGTAATTTCATCGCTTCCACTTACCAAGTTGGAGAGTTAGAGAGAGAAAAGCCTTCCCCAAACTATACAAATAGATGCGTTTTTTTCACAGCTGTAAGCTAAACGGGTACCATGGAATATGTCCATTCCATGCCACTAGTCTCTCAGTTCCCTAGTGAATGAACTTGTGGCTAACTTCCAAGGCCCTTGGTTCATCACTGGGATATCACCATTGTACCATGAACCTGCTGGGTGTGTGAGCATGCTATTCTCTCTCCCTGGAATCATCTTTCTTTGACCCTCATCTAATGGGCTACCTCCTAGTCACTCTCCAACACCCATCTCATGAGTCGTCTCTTCTAGAAAGCCATCGTTTATACCTCCAATCTATGTCAGATGCCCCTCGTCTTGGCTCCTGCAGGATCTTTCGTATACCTCTGATATAGCACAACTCACACCGTATACAATGATGTTCCCCTGTTTTTCTATGTGAATATAGTCTTGGTCTTGCTCTCCACATTGCCTAGCACAGTGCTTGGTGGGTAGCAAGGGTTTAGTAGATGGGTACTGAATGAATGAACATATCAATAGGCATTTATTAAACCAACGCTGGTTGCCGATAACTCTGCTAACTTTATGAGAGATACAACGATATACAGGATATGGACCTCGCCTCAAAGAGTTTTTCACCTAGTTGGAGACAGAATTCACAAATATGTATAAAACTGCATAGCAAATATAAAATCTCCAACGAGTAGCACAGACATTAAGTACTACACGAGCCCAAAGGAAAGACACTGGTGTTGCTTAGGGAAGTCAGGGAAGATCCTGGCTATCATTTAAATGTGTTTAGGGGCGCCTGGGTGGCTCAGTCAGTTAAGCGTCCGGCTTCACCTCAGGTCATGATCTCATGGTTTGTGGGTTTGAGCCCCGCATTGGGCTCTGTGCTGACAGCTCGGAGCCTAGAGCCTGCTTCGGATTCTGTGTCTCCCTCTCTCTCTGCCCCTCCCCGACTTGCGCTCTGCCTCTCTCTGTCTCTCAAAAAATAAATAAATGTAAAAAAAAATTTAAGAAAATGTGTTGAAAGTCAAACTATATTGAGAAAGGTAAGCACAAACAGTTTTCTCTTAACCTTATCATATTCTGAGCCCATTAACGCTTTCTGGGATAAGACATCTATTCGGAAGCTTTCAATGATCACCATTACCAAATTGACTCTCAAATCAAGATGGAACTGATTTTTCAGGAAGAGGAGCAAGTAGATAAGCAGAGAATATTCTAAGGAAAAATTCTAAGGGAGGAGAGTATGATTACAAAGCCTGGGAAGTCCATTGTGCTAAGTATTCTCTTGGGACGCAGAGAAATGAGCCTCCCTGAATGATCTCGTAGAAGAAAACTACCAGACAGCCCTATGCTTCACAAAGGCCCCGTGACAGATGCCCTGGTGTCTAAAAGCCAGACTACATTGGATTCTAAGACTTTACATGCATTAGAGGAGAATGCCAAGGCGGGTCTTAGGCTAAAAATTAACCAATCCAAGAACGGTTGAGCTAAGATGATTCCTACTCTCGCATCTTCAGAGTCAGGCTGGACCCTGACTCCTGGGATCACCCAGAGGTCAGGGGTCATGAGCTGAGCCACTGGAGCATTGGGTACCACAGGACACAATGGCCATTTGCATACTCTACACAGACCATTGCATCTGTCTCTGTAATAAAACTTGGTTTAGCGTTAAATACTTGCTGGAGTGATGGGTCTCCTCCCAAAACATAAAGGCATAAAAAGCAATGCCTACTTTGTCTCTAAATCTGGTCCTCTGCCACGAGCTGCTATTTTAGTGGCCCATATTTATGTATGTTTAAATAATAAATAACAAACCCTTTCGAGGAAACAAGGTCCCACTCTCTCTGGAGCGTCAACGCAATTTTCCAGACTGCCCAAGAAAATGCTGTGAAAATTTCAGAGAGAAAAAAAACATGATATAATTGTAGGTGAAGTATAATAAATTGGTCAACAGCCCTTTAAATAATATGAAAAAGAAAATTCAATTCAGCAATTACATACTTGTTATGGAATTCATAGATTTCTGCCATATTTCCAAAGAGAATATCCTTTTTATTTCTCAGGAGAGGTGGCATAAGATCAAACATCTCAGGATTATCCATCTCCGCTCTATAGCCCTACCCGAAATAAATACATTTGTTCATTTAAAACATTTTCACGTTAACACTTGATTGGGCCACGAAAGGTGTGGCTTCAGCAGAATTCATGGGGATTAGTGGATAAAGCTGTTTGTAATTTTACCACTCAAATCTTCCAGTACCTGAAGTTATCCATTTAAAAAAAAATTGTTTGTAGAAAGCCAGAGAAGGAAATCATCATTTCCCACTCAGCGGGTAGACTAAACTGACTCTCTTGGCCTTAAGGGTAGCTTATAGTGTAGGAAACAAAATACAGAAACCAAGTAAGACAAATTCTATTACAGGTCATTAACCTCTCCTTAAGCTGCCAGTAAGCGTTTAGGTTTTTCAGACCAAATTAATATTATGACATTTGTATCAAATGAATGTTCCTCTTCTACTTTTAGCTCTTTACATCACCATCTCTAAACAGCACAGTTCTCACTAGGGACAGAGAACCTGAATATGCACATTTAACACATGGGCAGCCTCAAACAACGGGAGAAACACGTACTGCTGGCGTGTGATGAGGAAGGAAGGAAACCGAGAAGACTGCCCTCAACACTTCCTAATGAATGGCGATGATGGGAAAATAGAATCTGAGTCACTTACCAACAAAACAGTAAACAGCTCACGAACATACACCCTCTCTGTCTGTATCAGCTCATTTAGGACGTGGCTAAAGCGAAAAGACAATATTTATCAGTGATTTTGTTGCCTTAGAATTGTACTGCCATCCCTCCATCACTATCATTACAAATTGTCTAAGGTAAAAATAATAGTATAGTTTCTAGAAGAAATATCACCCACAAGATGCTTTGAAATATATATAAAACAGGGGTGCACGCCTGGGTGGTTCAGTTGGTTAAGCGTCCGACTTCAGGTAATAATCTTGCATTTCGTTAGTTTGAGCCCTCATCGGACTCTGTGCTGACAGTTCAGAGCCTGGAGCCTGCTTCAGATTCTGTCTCTGTCTCTCTGTCCCTCCCTCCCCCTCTCTCAAAAATAAACAAACATTAAAAAATTGAAAAATAAATAAAAATAAAATATATTTTAAACAAAAGAAAGGGGACTCGACTTATTTTTCAAATGAAAAAAAAAGCCCACTTTATTTCTATCTCACTAAGCTTAAGAATCAATTTATTAAAACCTCAAAAATCGATTCCTAAAAATTTGGTAAATTTTTTTTTGGGGGGGGTAGGGGAGAACACAGTTTCTCTTTCTTCCTCTCAAAAAACATAATGATATTGGGGCGCCTGGGTGGCTCAGTCAGTTAGGCGTCCAACTTTGGCTTAGGTCATGATCTCACGATTTGTGGGTTCGAGCCCCATATCGGGCTCTGTGCCGACAGCTCAGAGCCTGGAGCCTGCTTCGGATTCTGTGTCTCCCTCTCTCTCTGCCCCTTTCCCGCTTGCACTCTGTCTCTATCTCAAAAATAAATAAACATTGAAAAAAAATTAAAAAAAATCATAATGATATTAACACTTTATGCCACTTTTCCCTTTTCTCAGTAATGTGGTGAAATTTTCCAAGACATAAAATGATTATACTGGTTTTCCTAAACATAGATCATACTTAAAATGTAGTCATTTTATGATCTCTTTAAAATAAAATACATTTTTCTTGCAATGTGATTTCGAATTGACGCTTTTTTTTTTAAGAGAGGGGGAGAGAGAGAGAGAGAGAGAGAGAGAGAGAGAGAATCCCAAGCTGGCACCACACTCAGCATGGAGTCCAACACAGGGCTTGATCCCAAAACCCTGGGATCATGGCCTGAGCCGAAATTAAGAGTCGGACGCTCAACTGACTTAAGCCACCCAGGCAACCCGACATCATATTTAAAATTCATTTCCCAGGGCCCCTGGGTGGCTCAGTCAGTTGAGCATCCAACTTCAGCTCAGATCATGATCTCCTGGTCTGTGAGTTCGAGCCTCGCATCAGGCTCCATGCTGACGGCTCAGAGCCTGGTGCCTGCTTTGGATTCTGTGTCTCCCTCTCTGCTCCTCCTCCGCTCATGCTCTGTCTCTCTCTCTCTCTCTCTCTCTCTCTCAAAAAAAACCAACATTAACAAAATAATAAATAAATAAATAAAATTCATTTCCTCACTCTCCAATATAGGTACCTGTTTATTTTAACTTCTACTTTTGCCTTTCTTTTATTTTTACATTCTTAAGCATTAACATTATTTATCTGAATATCTATCTCCATACAACTCTAGGGCATAAAATTTAAAAGGTGAATATTCTTCTTTTGTTTTAACTTTTTTATGTATATTTACTTTTGAGAGACAGAGAAAGAGACAGCACAGGAGGTGGGGGAGCAAAGAGAGGGGGAGACACAGAATCCAAAGCAGGCTCCAGGCTCTGAGCTGTTGGCACAGAGCTTGACGCAGGGCTCGAACTCACAAACTGCAAATTCATGACCTGAGCCGAAGTCGGACGCTAAACCAACTGAGCTACCCAGGCGCCCCCGAAAAGGTGAATGTTCGTATGTCTAAAATAGTAACGTTATAAAAGTGAGAACACTGACTATTTTTAACATCTCTAAAATAACACCGTATATGTACATAATCCTTGTAGTTTTTGAAACACTGTCCCATTCCCTATCATCTCTTTTACGACAGAGGACATGAAGATTCTAGTAACCTCTGGTTAATTTTCAAGTCACACAGAGCATCGGCTAGCTAGGCCTTACTTCTAGGACGTCAGACACCTCATCTAGTGCTCTTTTCGTCACACCTAACAGAACCCCATTTTGTGATTTCAAAATCCAAGCCCGTTCGCCTTCAATACTGAATCAGAGATTCCTACTGGGAATATGTGTATAGGAGTGTATGTCAATAAGGAAATGATACTTCTGTAAAATATCCAAGCTATTGTCATTGTCCAAACTGGAGGTTTGACCAGAATTTCTCTGCTCCCGACAATCATGCACCACTTCAATCTGAAATGATGAAAAGAAAACTTAAATTAGCATCTAGGTAGGTATAGTCCCTTTTGAAGGAAATCGAGTTCAAACTACATTTTCTCCAGGTCCTAACTGTGTAGATACCTTGAAAAATAACACTAGGATTTTTTTTTTCAGGTTTAGCTTTGATATGTACTGGCAAAACAACTCAGCTGCCCCAGGACAGACTTAAGATGCTAATTAGAAATGTATCGTACACATTAAATAACGTCTCATTCATCTGGCACTTTGGGGAAGTGCGGTTAATTTATAAAAAGTTGAATTTCCAGATAACTACAGTTTATTCATTGAAGAACAAATCCAGCTTTTTAACCTTAATGATTTTTAATGGAAACCTTTCTAGGAAACATTACAGGAATCCTTGACTCCTTTAACCAAGGATACCCAACATCATAGACTCTCTTTCCAACGATCCAGTGGTATAATCAGGAACATGAATGATGTGATCAAATCTAATGATACACTCCGGGGCTAAGAACATGTGGGTAACTGTCTAGTCTTTCTTAAAATGGCTAAAACCTGTTTATCTCTGTCTCTGCTCTCTGCCACATGTCAGTTTTTGCTACAAGGGATTTCCCTGATCCTAAACCACAGTCTTATTTTGAAGACTCTACAGACTTGGACTTGCCCTACTGAGTCAACTACAGGAGATGTGTGATGGTTATTTGTTCTTCAGAAGCATTAGAAGTATCTTCCGGGGATCCTGGCTGTTCGGGACTTTTGAGCTTGTAAAATCTCTGAACTTCAAGTAAATGGAGCATTACTTTGTTAACAACTAGAACCCAAAATGAAGTACAAGATCTATCATCTAAAAAGCGTTTCCACAAAATGTGACAAATAACATGTGGAAAGGAGCCAACATTTATCAACTACTTCCTTCCTATATATTCCCATATATTGTACATGTAGTGTAGCTAATCCCCGCCCCCAGCAATTTACCAAGCTATGGCATACTTATCCTCATTTTACATATGGGAAAACTGAGGCTCAGAGGTTCAGCGACAGGGCCAAGGTCACATACCTAATAAGTGATGAAACAGAGTCAAGCCTGTGATGCGCCACCATTTTGCTCCCTCTTTAAGACTATGCTTTGATTTACGCTATCTGAATGCAGTAACTGCTATCGTTTCAATACACTAAGACTGAAAATACCGCATACTTCACTCATCAGATAGGTAGGCATCGTTTACTCCTAACAGGTTCCTGAAATACCAAAGTTGGAAAGTTTTAAAACATAACTCTATACTTCTAAATGACCTAAGGATTGTGCAAAATGAGTCGAATTGGAAGAATGTGTGCATTGTGGAACTGGGTTCATCAGCTAGAAATCTCCCCATGAAAATGTACAGAGCCACAGCCTCCTATTTATTCCCTGAGATATGCAAATAAATAAACCCACACAGAGGAATGTTAAGGTGTCACGAGTGGAAAGTGGAACCGAAAGACACGTAAGATGACGGAATCTGGCATTCGGCCTGTTTCTTTCTTGAAAACACAAGTTGTGGCAGCACAACTTGATAACCATGCATTGTACAGCAGTATAGGCCACTCACTAGCCTAATAATGGTATTTGACACTTAGGACACTACCGTATACCACACATTATTCAAAACAGTTCCCAAATATAATTCTATTTTTACACTAACTCTATGATGAGGATGTTCTATTATCATCCCCATTTTATAGATAAGGACATGGGAGTTCCAGAGAATTTACCCAAGGTGATACAGGCCAGTGATTGACGGAGTTGGGATGAAAACCCAGGTAGTCTCTACAACTGCTCAATAATCTGTATCACTGCTATACCACCCCTCGGAGATAGAGGTTCTTGTCCTAATGGACCATCAAGAAGACACAAGGAAAATGTAGGGCCCCACAGTTATGATGAGGCTACTCTCTGCAGAAACCAGAATATCATGGATAACTGAGAAGGAATCGTGTCTCTATTAAGAAATGAATAGATGTGTGTTTTCTGAGCCGAGAGTATGGACCATTAGAACCTGTCCTCTGTCCATGTTTCATACTTACAGGAATGCAATCAGTTATGAAAGAAATCTTTTGTAGAACGGTGCAATACTTATTGAAGTTTACTGAGGTGGCTTATAGATGTTTTACAGAAATTAATTCTGAACTTGTGCCAAGACTTAAGAAGCTGCTCATACACAATGCAACAGCAGCAGCCTTTTCTTTTAGATTCAAGAGGCTTTTGAATGCACAATGTTGGTTCAGTGGATTAAAAATATGGTTTAAGCCTCCATACTGATTCTGCAACTACAGCAATAAAGCCAATTTTGACTTAATTAAGGATATTTACTTGTAGGTTGCTCTGATTTTGTCTCCAGCTCTTCTTCCCTGGAAGAAAAATGTGAAAGAATTTCAAATCAAAATTAAAATCAACACTTTTAATGAAAATACATGAGTGTATACTAAATAATTAGAGGCATGAATATTCCCACATATTTATATTAGTATTTTTAAATCACACTATATGAAACAGTTGACTGTTCGATTTATCTATAGGATTTCAACTTCTTATTGAGCATCATCTTGCTATATATTCACCCATCCTCCAGCTCATCAAATATTCATTTGATTGCCAAGTGACCACGAAGTTAAGAGTTAGTACTCTTAATTATGTGCAGACTTAGTGTTCATTTTGACACATAAGCAACTATTAATCAGATTGTAGCTCACTGACTATCAAAAAGAGTTCTGAACAAAAATCTAAATTGAACTAATACTTTATAGCATGTAACATTTATTTGGCACTAACTGCATGCCAGGCACTGTTCTAAGCCCTATGCAGCCATTTTGTTTCTTAATCCTCCAGTCAACCCTAACAGATAAGGACTATTTCTATCCCCACTTTATAGATAAGGATGGTTAGTATCTTGTCCAGGAAGCAGAGGTAGTATTCAAATGTGCACAGTCCACCGTCACGATACGTGCTTCTAACGACTACATAAAACAATTCTGAAGCACGGTAAGATGCTAAAACAAAACAACTTCGTCAAGATCCAAGCTTTAATCTTTCTGTTCTTCCTGTTTAAGCTCTCCTTCTCTTTCTTCTTTTTAAACATGTTGGAAGGAAAGTCATCCGTGTTTTTTTTTTTAAGTTCCTTTATTGTTTTTAGTAATCTCTACACTCAATGTGGGACTCGAACTTATGAGCAGAGATCAAGAGTCGTATGCTCTTCCAACGGAGCCAGCCAGGCTCCCCCCGCCTTTTCTTTCTGTCCTGTTTATGGTGGGTAAGCCTCTATATTATTAAGCCAGGAGTCCAAATGTCCCTACAAAGCCCAGGGCATGGTCCAAGTGCAAGACTAGGTTGTTATTTTCAGTGTTATTTGCAGCATTGCTAAAAAGGCCTCCACCCACACAGGCTTCATGGATGTCTTCCCTCTATGCAATAAACTTTTTGTCCTTTCCTCCTTGGCAGGAACCACTGCAAGGCAACGTCAGGGAAAGGCTGTGTTGTTTTGTTCTCTAAATTTTATACTTCACTCCCATTAGTTAAAAATATATTTTAGGGGTGCCCGGCTGGCTCAGTTAGTAGAGCATGTGACTCTTGATCTCAGGGTCATGAGTTCAAGCCCCATGCTGAGCATGGAGCCTACTGAAACTAAAGTAACACTGTGTGTCAACTAGACTCAAACAAAAAAATTTAAAAATATGTATCTTTTATATATAAGTTTTACATGTATAGCATCAAACATAGCAATATGTAAGTTAGACTTAGCGGCAGTTACCCCATGAAACCAATTTCTCAATCAATACTGATGTCTACCACTTAAAAGACACCTGATACACAGAGATCCGAACGTATTTATAAAGGTGACTTAGAGAGCCTTACTCGTTAGCTTTACTAATTGATTCTTTGCAACTACAGTAAGAGATGAAAAAGGAATATACACAAAACTCATGAGGAATGCATCTTTTTCTGAAAAGCAAGGTAGACAAGTTCATTCCTTTAACATCGTAAATATAGTATACATAAAATCATGGGACACCTAGACTATGTGCCAGGCTCTGTGTCGGGTCCTGGGGATACAGTGAACTGCACACAGTCCCTGTCCTTACAGAGTTTACAGTCTAACAAGAGAGACAGAAAAGCGGCAATTACACAAAAGCTGCGAAGACACAAAGGGCGGCTTGTTACCCCACAGCACGAACACTTCACCAAACTGGGTGCAGGGGGTAAGCGAGGCAGGAAAGAGAAGCTGACCCGAAGGAAATGGACTAGAGACAGGAAATCTGCTGGAAGAAGAGGAAATAGCAAAGGGGAAAGGGAGAGGGAAGGAAAACAGCATCCCAGCAAGAGAGAACAGCACTGTAAAATCCAACAGGCAAGTCAGGTTAGAAGCATTGGGAAGGCAAGGAGACAGCCACGGTTGTCAAGGCAACAGACAGTTCGCTTGGATTAAGGATGCAGCAGTGAGGGCTACCAGCGGGGTTGGAAAGACGTGGATTTTGTGACTGATTAAAGATGGGGCACGAGTGAAAGGGGGAAGCCAATGTCTCAGGCTTCGGCAACTGGGGCGATCACAGTGCTAATCGCTGAGATGAGGAACACAGGCAGACAAGGTTTGCAGGAGGGCCTATCCAGTTGAGGGATGTGGAGTCTGAGTTGCCTGTAGGAAATTCAAGGTGAATTGTAAACACAAGTCTGAAGCTTATGGGAACGATGTAGACCAGAGCCACAGATTTAGGAGCTCAAACCACACCCTGTCCCTCACAATGTTCTTCGCTAACTTGCACCCTCTGTATGAAATATTAATTCAACGAACATGTATTGCATCCTGCTAGGTACAGGGCTCTGTTTGACGCAAATTAATAAACATAAACAAACAAAAACAAACAAAACAAAAAAACCAGTTTGACTTAACTGTATGAAAAATTAACACAATTTGATTTGACCAAGTCTTGTATGTTTGGCTTAGCAATTAAAAGCCTTCGAGAATTATTTGGAACTGGTTGTTATAATCCCTATTACTCACAGAGCAATGACTTAAAATACACAATGCCTGCAGCATAAATAACGCTTTGATTTAATTTAGAAACCACGATAAATAATGGGTAAAATCGCTTATCCATCCATATCATTTATTTCAGTCAGCTGCCTTCTTCCTCAGAAATACACTAGGCAGTCTGAAGTCGGAGCCGATCCAAGCTACTCCCAACACAGAGCTGTACTATGGAGGACACCAGTCTCTAAAATGAAAGCAAGCTTGATTTAACATTGCCAGTTGGTTTCCTTGGTCTCTTTTTACGAGCGGTCATTTGATGAAATTGAGTTTGGATGCACAATCTACTTTTCATACAGTCCTGGTCCAAGGTAAGTTGAATGCTACGAGAATAATGGATGCGTCTTGTGAAAAAAGGGAGAACGTTAATTGCAGGCAAAACTCAAGAATAAATTGCTGCTGGTTTTAGGTGGCAAACTGGTTTTTCACGTGTACACAAACTCAGAAAATGTACTGAAGTAAGAAAGATGGGTACCTTTTGAAAAAAGTTTACATGCTTGAAAGAAAGAGTATCCAACTCCCACTGCAGAAAAAAAAAACAGTGTAATGCCATTAAATGAGAATTTCAGAAAGAAAAAATAAATAAAACAAAATGCACTTTTAGTGACTAGGGCCTTCAAGTGGGTCTCGGACAGTCTCTTAGGAACCCTGCTCCTCAGCCCAAGGAAGCCCTTCTGGAACCTTCAGAGGGGTTGAGCTCAGAGAGGGCTACAGAGCAAGAAACCTTAGTCAAAAGGAAGGGATGGTCTGGTTTGTTGAGTACTTCTCTTTGTCTTCACAGCAACCCTTTGAAGGCAGTAGGCATTATTGTTCCCATTTTACATACAAGGAAACTGAGGCTAAAGAAGGTTCAGGGAACTGCCCGAGGTCACACAGCCAGTAAACAGAGCCTGGAATCTAACTGAGGTCTGTCTTCTGCTAAGGAATATCAACTTACTCTATTTTTAGTCTCTTAGCGGTAGATGCTTATATCCTTACTGGTGTTTGGGGGGTATGTTTTTGTTTTTGTTTTTGCTCAGTATCTTCTTAGTCATCATTATTCATTTATGGCACTGTTCTTAGTTTCATTTGCGAGTATATTTTTATATTTAATAACTATTAACTATGTGGCTTTCATCGTCTTAGCTTAGTTACATGCCTATATCACCTCTTTCTCAAACGATCCGTGCTGGGACTGACCTGGGTTTTTAGACTCCTTCAAGCTTTCTCTTAATTTCAAAGCATTTCATACAGATATTAATAAAGTCTCTGATCCTCTCAGATCAGACGGACCGAATTTAGTCCCATGTTCACCCATTCAATTTAGGGCCCCAAAGGCCAAATTATTCTCCCCTAAGAGGCCCCCGTCTCAGAGGCCGCGCAAGGGAAACTTTGGGCAATCGAAACATCTTACTTCCAGAGTTGTTCAACACCACAGTCAGGATAATTATTTTATCCCACAGAATGTAGAGAGGAAATGGATATTACATGGTTAAAACTAGTCTACAAATATGAAAACAAGAGAATGGACTCTAACAGTTAACTTCTAGCAGAATCATTCTATTTACCTGCACTCACTTAGAAAAGGCAACCCATTCTATTATCTGAGCCATTCACTTACTAGAAGCGAATAAGAAACAAGTAATAGTTTATCCGTGTAAGTAGTAAATATGCGTGCGTGTGTGCATGCACACGTGTGCATGTGTGTTCCAGATTCATATCCTTTCCTCCACGAGCTAAAGAAAGGGGTGAGTTTGACGCTGGTAAAATGTTCAAGGCTGGGCTATTCGGTCCACATTTTCATCATGCTGTACTACACTATATTATTACGTCTTACACTAATCTCAACCATGACTCCTGCCCTGTGCAACAGAGTTTAAACACGACCAACGATGCTTACGTAAAATTTCCACTCATCAGGACTGAAGAATGAATTCAGTATTTACATCAAGAGTAACAAACGACAGCAGGAAAGGAAGAGATTTAAAAAGCGAATGCACGATACCTTACCATGTTTAGGTGAAAAAAACGGTACTCTGGATCGGATCAAATTGTCGGAAGCAGGAACCACAAACTGAATTGGCTTCACACGCTTCTCGGTCAGGTTCCTGAACCCAGCTTGCTGGTTCTCAAATATACTCCGAATGGTTTCGAGCTTCAGCTGGACTGTCTGCATTTGCACCTGCGGGTCGCGTAAGAATTCCATGAAGTATTTTCTGAACTGGGCTCGTTACATATCTCATTACATTTCTCAGACTCAGACAGTCAAGCAAATTAGAATTTAAAATAAAATTAGAGAAAAATTAGCAAAGTAATAGAAAACGGATTAATGCAATGTTATGTTATATATATACCATTAAATTGTATTATATTGTGTTATATTATATTACATTGTATTACATTATATATAAATGTTATAAATGGTTATAAAACCTGAAGTTCTCAACCAAAACAGCGTGAAACAGCAATGTATTGGGGCTCAGTCAGTGAAGCGTCCAACTCTGGATCTCAGCCCAGGTCAGTGATCTCAGGGTTCGTGAGATGATCGAGCCCTGCGTCGGGCTCTGCGCTGACAGCATGGAGCCTGCTTGGGATTTCTCTCCCCCTTTCTCCGTCCCTCTCCTGCTTGCACTCGCTTTCTCTCTCTCAAAAATAAATAATTAAGCTTTCAAAGTTAAAAAAAATTTTTAATTGAACAAAGATTTTAAAAGATGAGCCAATGTATACATTTTGGCAACAAATAGCATCACAAAAGCTTTGAACTACAGTGTGGTGAGAGTGCTTCATGACGTCTCCAACAGGAGACTAACCCATAGGTCTCTGCCTCGTTAATACCAACATCTGCTGGCACCCCTCCCCCCAAGAAGCTGCAGAGCATTTCTTTATCCCTGCATTGTCAGACTGAGTAGGAGAGCCAGATCTGTGTCCCCAGAGCACCCGGTTGTGGTCACAGCAACAGAAAGACAAGACCTTTGGGAGTAGAATGCTCTCGACACGGGTTCCCCTAGGACGGCTTTGGCCCCTTCTCCACAGATGCACAGAACAATGTACGTGAGAGCCCCTAGTATGTGAAAGGAGCTGAACGATAATGGGGTCCCAGCTCAAAAAGGACTTACTCCTCATTATATGGCAAGCATAAGCCTTTGGATTCTTTTCTTTTTTTAAAAAGGTTATTTATTTGTTTATTTATTTATTTATTTTTAAGTAATCTCTGCACCCAATGTGGGGCTCAAACTCGTGACCCCAAGATCAAGAGTCACACGCTCTTCTGATTGAGCACCCCTCTTCCTCAAGAGAACCGTGTTAACTACGATGTGAATAAAGTTCGCTGTGAAGTAGTAAAACTCCTCCCAATACTACTGGAACTATAGTTTTAAAAAAATGTGTTTCTTTGGGGGAAAAAACAACAACAACAACAACAACAACAGAACAGCCTCCTTACCTTGAGTTCAGGTGACAAAATGACATCAAATTCATACTGCAGGGTATCAGGATCATAATTTATAAAGGGCAGAGCCATTTCAAGAAAATTCTCAATGTCTTGGAGGGCTTTCTGAGCGTCTTCTTTAGACCGAAACTTCTCTATTTCCTGGTTAGCTAGAAGGCATTCTCCTTCATCACAGCACTGATGAGCCTGGCGAGCAAATCACACACACACACGCACGCACGCACACACACAAAACCATGAATGAATAAATAGAAATATGTTCACCTTTTCGGAGTGTTTAGCAGCCCTGGTATCTGGGAATCAGAGTTGCTTCCAGAGCTGTTAAAAAACAAAGATACCTGGGTGCAGCCCCCAGAAATCCTGATTCAGTAGCTCTGGGCCATAAGCCAGGCATTCGTATTCCTGCAGAGCTCCACAGGTATTTCTGATGTATTGCCAAGGCTGGGAATCACCGTACTTATTTCATAACAAGGAACTCATTCTGCAGTGAGAGTCTGACCATCCTCACAGCACAAGCACTTTGGCTGCTTGCTATGTTCCCCAAATCAATAAGGGACACAGGAAACACCTAGAAAACTATGAACTGCCAAGGACAAGGCTGAAAGTTTCCTTGCCAAAGAAGGAGGCGTCCAGATTAAGATGTTCATGGTTCCAAGGCCAGATCTTCCTTTCACTGCCTAATTCTGAAAGGGCGGGGGCGTGGGAGGGGGTGGTGTCAGACCCACAAGCCAGGGAGGAATATTTTCCAGTCACTGTTTAATTTCTCATTGCGGTAACTATGAAATGTGGAAGGAGTTTCTGGCTTTAGCAAAATGCCTCTAGGGCTTTGAAGTGTTTTGACTGCAAATTATCACCAGAGGAGAGGATGCAGAGATGTGCCCAAAATAGAAAGGAAGCCATCGCGACCATGATCTCAATATTCAAACCAGCACCCACAATGCCTACGGTACTATACCTGCCAGGAATACTGCAAGGGTACATGGATTAAACAAACATCATCAAGTTCAATTCCTTCCACTTCTTGCACATTCAATTCCAAAGCTATACCAGACCCTTACCCTATATAACGCAAAAGAAAAAACAAACGGCCTTCTTATTAAGAAACGTATCAGGTCTCACGACACTACCTGCTGCAGGAGTTTATGCATTTTGAAGATCCTGCCGAGCTGTATCCGTTTGGCTTTAATCTCATTAACCAAAATATCAGAAAGGTAACGGAGTTCATTGCACCTCTGGCAGATCAAATCAAGTGCATAATGGTGATTTGAAGCAAGTCTGTGTCCGTGTAATATCACAAACCGGGCCTTTGCTAACAGATCCTAATTTTAAGAAAGAAGTAAAATAAGCACCGTATGATTGCTGTTCAAATAGAGGAAGGGGCAACAAGAAAGTAACTGAGAAGCAAATTGGTTTAAGCGAGGCAGACAGAGTGCCGAAAATATGATCTGATGTCATACTTCTGCAGGCTGTCAGAAAGCTTACTGTTACAGTAATTAGCTACGGCAGTGACGTCATCCGATGCCCACGTATTTCTGGTGACAGAAACAGAAAATGAGCCAGGCGGCTCAGAGCGTGGACGAGATTTGCTTCTGCGGGTATGTACAGATTTAGAACAGAACTGCATATATCAGACGACGGACACACCAGCCAAACGAAAGCGAACGGATTTCATACCATCTCAGCTCTGGAAGTCTCATTAGAGTCGGCACCTGCCCACCTACTTGACATGCTGAAGTGAACACCACAGGGCATTCAGGTCCAAAGGGATCTTAGCGGCTTTGCCTCCACTCTACAAACGACAAGCATCCCCCCCGCCCCGCACCCTGGTCCCCCACTTGCTCCCGACACAGCAATTGAAATAGAAGGAGGTCAGGACATATCTGTCGAGGGGAAATAAGGAAAACTGAAGCCCGGAACGATGAGGTGACTGGCCTACCTAGCTGGAGGGAAACTCAGGATTATAATAGAGAGTTATTTTTTTTACTGGGTATAGCTTCAGATTTGCAAGATGAAAAAGTTCTGGCAATCTGTTGCACAACAACGTGACTATAGTTAACACTACTGGACTGCGTACTTAAAAGTGGTTGGGATGCGGGGGGCACCTGGGCGGCTCAGTTGCTTAACTCTCCGGCTCTTGGTTTTGGCTCAGGTCATGCTCTCGCGGTTCGTGGGTTCAAGGCCTGTGTTGGGCTCCGCGCTGGCAGTGTGGAGCCTAGTTGGGTCCTCTCTCTCCCTCTGTCTCTGCCCCTCCCTCTCCTCAAAATAAATAAACTTTCAAAAATGGTTAAGATGGTAAATTTCATGTTATGGGTTTTTTTTTTTTTACCACAATTAAAACTAATAAGAAATACTAAAAACAAAACAAAATTAACCAAAAAACAAAGCCGCCTAGTTTCCAACCCAGTTTGTCTTCTCTCTCTCCTATGCCACAAAGATTTGTAACTTGTCCCACCTCAACGGCTGCCTCTCCATTTTTGTTTTTAGATGCTTGCAGTATAGCCATAAATCTATTTGTTTGCTGGGAATCCACCTCAAAAACAGTGGCCTTGCTCTCTCATACAAGACAGAAGAGCAAAGCTACTTTGTTAACTGTTAAAGCCACGAGTCCAAGCTTTAAGACCAGCAAAGTGATCATTGTTGGCTCTTTTGAGTACTTATTATATAATCACATATCCCAGGTACCGCGCTAAGTGTTTTATCAACAACATCGAAAACAGTCCTCCTGGGGCGCCTGAGTGGCTCAGTCGGTTGAGTGTCCGGCTTCGGCTCAGGTCATGATCTCGCGGTTTGTGGGTTCGAGCCCCGCGTCGGGCTCTGTGCTGACATCTAGCTCAGAGCCTGGAGCCTGTCTTCAGAGTCTGTGTTTTCCTCTCTCTCTGACCCTCCCCTGCTCACGCGGTCTCTCACTCTCTCTCAAAAATAAATAAAACATTAAAAAAAATTAAAAAAAAAAAAGAAAAGAAAACAGTCCTCCTAATCATTCTGCAGAGTAGGTCACTTGAAGCCCAATTTATAGGTGAAGACATTGAGGCTTAGAAAATTTGGGGGCACCTGGGTGGCTCAGTCGGTGAAGGATCCGACTTCGGCTCAGCTCATGAACTCACAGTTCATGAGTTCGAGCCCCGTGTTGGGCTCTGTGCTGACAGAGCCCGAAGCCTGCTTCAGATTCTGTCTCCCTCTCTCTCTGCCCCTCCCCTGCTCGTACTCTGTCTCTCTGTCTCTCTCTCTCTCTCTCTCTGTCAAAAATAAATAAAACATTAAAAAAAATTTTTAAGAAAATTTAATCCATGTTTGGTTCAACTACATATACCACGTGATGGATATTTAAGAAATTACGCTCTTGTATATTTCCATTGTTTCCAAGTACCAAATAGCATTCCTGACGGGCATTTTTCTAGCTTCTTCAGACTGCTTGATGGCTTCCGTTCTTATTGGTGGGCCTGAAACCGTTCGCACAGTTCTCTCAGAGGCTGCCCGTTACAACTACATGCCGCATCGGCAGGGTCACCTCTCGCCCACGTCGATAGGAAAAGAATATAGACCAGTGTCATTAAACTCATTACCCAGATTGTTGCGAGGAAAGGTGAACCGGAAGGGTTCTGTGCTCCTGAAAACCATCAGAATTAACTATGAGAATAGTGACCATCTGAGCTGTCATCTTACCTGAGAATTTTCATCTAAGTTTTCCAACTTTTTAATTTTTTGTTTTACTTGACCTAGGTTCCCTGTGGCATCTGCCAGCTCTGCTTGTTGGTTTAACAGACATTCGACTTCTCTCACGAGCTGCAAACAGGAGAAAAACAAGGCTTTAAGCATACGACTTATTCGGCATTCTTCCTTTGATCATTTTTGTAGGAAATGCTATTAAATAAGAACAGCAATACGGAAATATCGCACATGTGGAAACCACTTTTGTCATTTTATTCCCAGGAATCGATACAATCTATTAACATCTAAGCTCCTAGAGATCAGCGTGTGTTCGTGATCTGTAAAATATCACTATGTACATATGTAGGCTTCTGTATGGGGGCACGTGTGGAAGTCCGTGTATGTGGATATACTCGCATATATACTCCCTAGTGCTATGGTGAGTGGTCCCAGGAACGAAGATCCCCCAGTAGTAATTAGCATACTTGGAACCCAGATCTTGGTCTTTCCTATCACATCCCAGAAAAAGAAACCAGGGCTCCTCAGGAAAATGGCTGGTTCCAGGGCTAAAGCAGAGTAGGTACAAGATGAGCGTGAAGCATCTCTTTTTGCCAGAAAGTAAAGACGTGATGCTAAACAAAAACGTCTGGACGTGTCACAAGGACACTGTAGCCAGTCGGACACACCAAAATAGTTCAGAACAGTAAAGAATCACCAACAGTGAAAGAATGAGGAAGTCGTGAACCCCAGAATTAGATAAAGCAATACATGGGGAGAAGGGAAGGCTCTTGCTCACAGTAGCGAGCCTATGGGAAGCGGTCGATGCGGGAACAATGGAGTTGGGAAATTAGCATTTTACAACCATCTTAGTAAAGACTGGTTGAGGCAAACATCACTCACTGATGCTAAACGTATGAAAAACTTTTGATGAGCAGCAAGATAGTGGCATGACCTTAAATCTTCTCCCCACACTGTTCCTACTAGTTACAAGTGGGAGAAAGTAATGAGACAGTGGGGAAACCCAATGGCAGCCTGACAGGGTAACCAAAATACACATCGACGATGATGCACATTTACTCCCTCGGGTGGGGAGGGGGGAAGGTTCTGGAAGTGCCAAGAGCGATACCCTTAGAAGAACACATCGCTCATAGAGTATTCCTAGTGGTTCGTACAATGGATAATCTAATCATAAGAAAACGACAGACAGGGGCGCCTGGGTGGCTCAGTCGGTTGAGCGTCCGACTTCGGCTCAGGTCATGATCTCACAGTTCGTGGGTTCGAGCCCCTTGTTGGGCTCTGTGCCATCAGTGAGGAGCCTGCTTGGGATTCTCTCTCTAGCTCTCTCTCTGCCCCTACGTACCCTCCCCCAATAAATAAATAAACAAACTTAAAAAGAAAATGTCAGACAAATGGAAAATGAAGAACATTTTATACTAAAAACAACTGTATTCTTCAAAAATGTCAGTGTTATAAAAGACAAAGAAAGGCTACGGAAATGTTCCTAGATTAAAGGTGACCAGACATGACAACTTAGGCAACACCCAACCCTTTAAGACTGACTCCTGTAGTGGAGGGTGGAAAATGATATAAATGACATTATTGAGTCAATTGATAAAACTGGAATACCAATGGGAGGTGATAGAAAAGGAATGCATTATTGTTAAATGTCCTAAATTTGAGAACGGTCCTGTGATTATGCAAGAGAATATTCCTATCTTGAGGATTCAAAAATATCTCAAGTTTGAGAATATTCAAATTTTTCTGTACATCTGAATTTACAAATAAGATTTTTTTTAAGTGAAGTTCCTACATATATGGAACCTATCTGCAAGTCACCATGAGATACAGATCGTGTCCGTGAGATTACAATCCAAGACAAAGAACAATACCGATTAGAGGCAACAATGATTTGAAGAAACAGAATATAACTCCAGGTCAAGAATGTAGTATGGATGCCAATTAAAACCAAAGTCAAGGCACAATGGAGCACGTTCAGAAAGAGTGTTATTTTTGCATGGATTCAGTTGGGGAGGACGGAAAGATCTGGAAGGACCGGGAGCAATGTGGCCTATTCTTTCTTTAAGGAAGGTTTCACGGAGAGCATGGCATTCCAAAATCTGTTTGAATCACGGGAGGGAAACCAATTCTGCTCGAACAAATGAAATACCAAGTAAGTAAGAAAGTCCTGGCTAGAAGACAAGCTAGCTACATGTGAGAGAGAAAAGAGCTTGCACATGACTGCAAAAGAAAAGAAGCGACTAAATCTGTCTCTTGATCACGTGTGATATATTTTCCAGAAGCATCCAACTAGAATGCACTTTGAACCTTTCAAATAGTGCATGGTTGAACACAATTTCTTTCATCCATCAAGCTTTTCATAGAAATAAATTACTGGATCAGAAAAAAAATGTTTTGGGGCACCTGGGTGGCACAGTTGGTCAAGCATCTGACTTCGGCTCAGGTCATGATCTCACGGTTTGTGGGTTCGAGCCCTGTGTTGGGCTCTGCGCTGACAGCACAGAGCCTGTTTCAAATTCTGTCTCCCTTTCTCTCTGCCCCTCCCCCGCTCATTCTCATTCTCTCTCCATCTCTCTCTCTCTCCCCCTCTCCCTCTCTCTCTCTCCCTCTCCCTCTCCCCCCAAAATAAATAAACATTTAAAAAAAGAAAATTGTTTTTGTTAGGTCATATTAAATATGGTCAGTATTAGTATTATGGTATTTAAAAAGAAAAAACAAGAAGCAAGTGGGTATTATTTCCTTGGGAAGCTATTCCATAGCCTGAAAGCATGTTATATGTAAAATAAGTTTCAAAAATAAACATCAGGGTGGATGGCAACTTAGTCCTGTCTTACACGTTCAGTGCTTTCTCCTAGGAAAGCAAGAAAGACATCTTGGCAGGGGCCACTCACATTTGCCCCCTATCCATCTCTCTCTGGGTATCAAGGCACATCTAGTGAGACTATATCTCTCATGATCAAGGAGAAAGTAAGAACCTCTGGCAATAATGAAAAACCCTATGTAAAGGAATGTTTCAACTGACCTCTTGAAAATCCTGCTCAAACTTCCATAGTTGCAGATACTGCTCCATTTTTAGTTGGTGTTTTTCCCAAAATCCATCAAAAGCTATTTCCATATCATGTACTTGAGTCAGCAATCTTAACAAAGAAAAGTCATTAGAATTCCTTCACCCCATTGTTCTGTAGACAAGTACATAAATCCGGTCTGGACATTAAGAATTATAAGCAAAGTCGAGGCACCTGGGTGGCTCAGTCGGCGAAGTGTCCGACTTCGACTCAGGTCATGATCTCACCGTTCATGAGTTCGAGCCCCACATCAGGCTCTGTGCTGTCAGCACAGACCCCACTTTGCATCCTCTGTCCCCGTCTCTCTCTGCCCTTCCCCTGCTCCCATGTGCTGCACACATGCTCTTTCTCTCTCTCTCAAAAATAAACATTAAAAAAAAAAAGAATTATAAGCAAAGTCAGAGGCCATGACACTTGGTCTGCAAAGAGCCCCTCACCATCCACAGAACCTCTTCTACAAGCAAACGAATCTCTGTGAGACAACTAGGGAGGGTGTGCTCAGATTCCCAAAGGTCCAGGAATACTTGCACACTTAAGAGACTGAAGCAAAATTAGAATTCCCTTTCAAAAGTATAAAACAAGTAATTCCAAACCAAAAGGGGAGTACTCACTTATTAACAGTTTGCCAGTCACCACTGATTTGTGGCCGACGTTCAAGTCTTGAACTGACAACATCTTCAATGCCAGGCGCTTCCAGACTTGTGAGGAGGATTTTTCCTTCTTTGGTTACGGCTGTAATATCATTCTGTAAAAAGGCACAGTGGGATGAATTAGCCTGCTAGCAAGCCAATCTGAATGGCCTAAAGGCAAGGAAGCAATACACCCATAGCACACAAGAGAGAAACAGCAGTTCTAGAACAGCCTCTACAGAATCCATCAGTACCACGAATCCAAAACCCGTGAGGATTTCCAAGAAGCCTCTGCCTATTGAGATGGATGTTGCCATCGCTATTTTTATAAGATCTCTACAGGCGGAAGTACCTTGTGTTCCAGATGTAGTCTCCTTCTCTTACTGGTGGAAAGTTCTAACTCATTCTACTCTACTAATATTTTTAGTGTGCTCCAATAAAGCAGGAGTAGCAGAATGAAATCTACCACATTAGAAAGCGTACAGGTAAAATACTATTGAATGCACATTCCGAGATAGGTAGATGCCTTTCTTAACCCTTCATTGTTATCAATCACTGCCTGATGGATTGTATCACTTCACATTTGGGTTCATTAATTCGTCACGGAACATATGCTGCTTTCTATTCAGAAGGTCTTAACCTCGGTGGGTAGACTCTTCAGGCATCTAAGAGTGAGCTATGACTTCCTTCAGGAGATCCAAGGGTCCTCTGAAATGTTACACAAATATTTGGGTGTCCATGTATTTCCCTGGGAACGGGTTCCACAGCGCCACCACCAATATGAATAAGAACATAAACACTGAGAGCTATTATTTACAGGGCGCCTGGGTGGCCCAGTCGGTTGAGCGTCCGACTTCGACTCAGGTCATGATCTCACTGCTCGTAAGTTGGAGCCCCGCGTCAGGCTCTGTGCCGACAGCTCAGAGCCTGGAGCCTGCTTCGGATTCTGTCTCCTCCATCTCTCTGCCCCTCCCCTGCTCCTGTTCTGTCTCTGTCTCTGTCTCTCTCAAATATAAAATAAAACATTAAACAATTTTTTTAAAAAGAGCTCATATTTACGAGGTAGCAGCTATGTACATACATCACTCCCTCCATTTCATCCTCAAGACAACCCTACAAGGTAGGCATGTACTGTCATCAACCTCACTGTGCATGTAAGGTTACCGCTATTCAGAGAGAGGGGAGGCAAACTGCCCAGATCACACAGAGAGGGACAGAGCTTTCTTTCTTTGAACAGCTTTGCTTTTAGATTATGATTCATGATTTCAGTCTCTCTCCTCTTCATTTACAAATGTCACCTCAAAAAGCAATTAAATATAAAACAAAAGTGTCCCCTCTACACAGAGCTCGTATCTGAGCATCCCCACCGCACCCCCCTCCCCCTGGAAGGATGTGAATGATACACAGGGCCGCCTGGTGCTTCTTGAGATCATTCTTCAACTTCTGGGAGAAAGTGAATCTCAGAGTACTTGGTGATGGTCTGAACTGTGACTCAGAATCCTTCACAACCCAACACTCCAGACAACTGGGTAGGAGGGCGAAATCGACTGGCCATCTAAGGTCTATTGGAGAAAACATCAAAAGCTAGTACTCTGCGGGGACACCTGGCTGGCTGAGTCGGAGGAGCACATGACGCTTGGTCTCAGGGTCGTGAGCGCAAGCCCCATGCTGGGTGTGGAGCCTACTTGAAAACAAAACAAAACAAAACAAAACGACTACTCTGTGCAAAAGAAAGCTTGTGATCAATTCAGCAATGTTTGCTTTGGTCGCAGGCCCCCTGACTCCTCATCTGGTTCTTCTTTTCCATTTCACGTTGCACCTGGTTGGGGGGGTGTTAGACTAGAACAGTCATCTGCCTTCTGATTCTCCAGCTTTCCAAATGAGCGGGTCTTTTGAGAAGATAAAGCACACGTGATAACAAAGAGGACTATGGATTTCTTATTCAGGGGCACGTATGGACTCTTCTATTAACAAATAAAGAACTTCTCAAGAGAATGCACCAGTTACAAAGGGGACACTGACATTCAACAGATCCGGGCCATGTTCCCCTTGTGTGTCCCCACCCACCAATCAGTGTGAAACGCACATGCGTTGTGAAAGAAAGGTCACGGCTAACGGCTGTTTGCTGACTCTATCAGACATACCTTTAACATGTGATACCTCTCAGCACGGAGTGCAAGGATTTCTTCTATTGAAGGGATATCATCTGGTAGTTCTGTCTCAGCCAGTTCAGTTCCAAAGGACTGTAACATCTGAGCCATGTCTTTCACTGTGAGAGCAAAATTTTCTATAGCCTGCAAAGACCCAGTGATCCTTTTAATTCCATGGAAACTGCCAGCATACCAACACCTAGATCAGTAACTGTATTCATGTTCATCGAGTTATGACAACAAGCACATATAGTATGGCCTCTCTTCTGCTAAGGAAAGTTGGCATTGCCCTTGGCAATCAACTCGACCTTTGTATCTAAGCCTCTACGAAACGAATGTGAGGGTAAAGAGTCTTCTTGACTATCTTTTATCTAAACTTCTGTACTCATTTCTTGAACATCAATGAGGACAATGTCTTTGTTTTAAAGTTTATTTCCTTGTTTCTAGTAATCTCTACACCCACCGTGGGGCTCGAACTCACGACCCCAAGATTCGAGAGTCGTGTGCTCCTCCGACTGAGCCAGCCAGGCACCCCTGAAAACAATTTCTTAAAGATGCCGTGGACTGAGTCATTTGTTTACTGCCTTTGTGTAGGTCTATCTCATGAAGCCCTGCAAGTGTAAAATTGCTTTAATACTAACTTTATTCCGGAAGAGAACATCAAAGCCACTGGACATTTATTATAACTTATGAGCAAGCATTAGCATTCCAAACAAAGCAATGCACAAGGGTGATGGGCGAACAAACTGGCCACAACAATGCATTCAGGCACAGGACTTGAAATTGTGATCGCAAAGGTTCGGTTGCCCTCAAACGTCGTTGCGTTGTGCTACTGATGGTTTCCAAAATCAACTGCTCAGGGAAAAGTAAAAATAAAAAAGGGCAGCCCGCTGAGACCATATAAACCCTCTGTTTGCCACACAGCTCGAGGTGATCCGCTCTTTTGTTTGCGGTTTTAGAGGTTATGAAAGGCTAGACACCACCGATTTTGACAATACACTTTCATATGAACGAACAGAACCGCTGAATGACAAATCAAGATGAGGAAACTAGGATCCTGATTTAATGAGAAATCATTTCCTTCAGAAGCGTTCCCTTATCGCTGTGATTTGGAGCAAAGATTCTTCTACTATAAACTCACACCTGTGAGGCACAGAGTCTTTGCCTATTTGCCAGTTTCTAGAACCGAAGGCAACCGTGCTATAATTCTGTCTCAGAAGCATCACTAGGATGAGATTAATCGTATCACGTGCATTCTTTGAGGGCTGTCAGGCACAGTGCTGCACAATTTACGTTTGTTCTCTCATTTAATCCTCCCAATATCCCTATGAGGTGGGGTAGCATTTTTCCCATTTTATAGTTGGGAAAACTGAGCGTCAGAGAGGCTATATAACGCGCGCAAGGTTACACAGCTAAAAATGAGCAGTGCTGAGGTTTGAACCCAACAACGTTTTGTTTCTTCAAGTTACTACATGGTCACAGGAGGCAGTGGGCAGAGCACGATCTTACTCCCTAGGCCTCTCCTTCAACTGCCATCCTCAGTGACTCTTCGTCATTTCTAGATATTTCCTATGGAAGAAAATCAAGATGTTGAACCATACGTGTTTGAGAGACAGGAGCCGCAGGAAGTTGTTTTCCCCAAAGAGGAAACAAAATGCCAGAACTAGATTTTAAAGGCTACTATGAACGATAGGCTCTACGGTAAGGGCGAAGGGAACATACATTTCTGACGAGGATCCATTCACTGTGGCAGTACTGCAAGGTGCCGCCTAACTCAGGGGTTAACTGCTTGTCATCAATGTATGTCAGCAAATCACTAACTGAGCTCAGCATAACCACCTATATAAATAAGCAAGAAAGATACCGTTAACTGCCCTTCGCGGCATCCCGCCATTCAACCGCACAATGAACTTCAGCATTCGTTAGCACAACGTCACCTTCTGTAAACGGTTCTAACAGTTCTCTCCTGCATACCCTCCCCCGCCCCCGCATGTAGGCACTACCTTCTTTAGGTAATGACAGTTTTCAAGGACGAAACGTTTCTCTGTAAAGCAAAATTAATCTCCATAGAAACCCAAATCGCTAGTTTTCCTTGATCTAAAATTTTGCACTCTCAATGGCCCACCTTCTGAAAGAATGTTATGCCTACAACAAAGGAAAAGGGCTTTCTGTAGTACATTATAACTTGTCAGGACGGACTGATCTCCACAACAGTAGCATAATTTACGAGGACTCTATTCCTAACCCTAAATAAACGTATAAAAATATCTTTAAAAAAAAAAAGGATCATGGTACTATGAGCTAGCTCAGGATGCAAGTTCATGGGAGTTCAAATACGTAAAACACATACTCCTTTCTTTCCTAAAACTAACATGTCCTGATTATATACACACATGCACGCATGCATACACACACACACACATAAATAACATAGGGGACGTGTATATTTTTCAACAGGGATTGCTTTGTTACGAATTGATTAAACTCTTCCTTTATTTTAACAGTAGAAGCAGAAGACTCTGGGCGTTTCAAATTTGTAGTTGGGGAAGACAAATTCTATTTCTTTTCTTTTAAATGCTTTGTGAGCACAGATAAAACATCCACAGCATGGTATGAAGTCCTCACAAGAATTAAAGAGAGAAAACATTTAAATAATAAACTCTTACTGGTAATTTGAGCATGAAATCCTCCTGACTAAATCGAAATCCAATGTCTGTGAAAGTTCTTTGAAGAAAACTGCTGGGACGCAGAACCAAGACCAAGTGCAAGTTCCCAGGAAAGGAAACCTACGGAAAGAAGAAACACAGGAAAGGCAGAAAAAAATCGTCAAACGTGCACTCGACTGAGCACGTATCAGAAAATACGTAATTAAAGGAAACCATTTTTACAGCAATAAAAGCCACTACAAGGACAAAACTTTAAAAATGGATCTTGATACAATCTAAAAACTTGGAGACAGAAATAGAACTAATGTAAGGTCATCAGATCAGACCCTTGCAAATGTCCATGGCATGCAATTTTCTCACACGAAAGTTAATCCCAAGTTACAAAGCACTATACTCTTTAAAAAAATAAATCTCGGTTTTTATTTTATTTATTACTTTTTTCAAGTTGATTTCTATTTTAGTCATCTCTACACCCAACGTGGGGCTTGAATTCACGACACCGAGATCAAGAGTCGCACGCTCTACCGACAGAGCCAGCCAGGCGACCCCAAGAACTAGACTCTGAAACTTCATTTTACAGTTTAGTCATTTGTACTTGAATTGCATTTATTCCCTGTGAAACGGAATTAGGAGGCAGGCTGCTAGGATAACCCCAAAAAGTCAAATGGAGCTTAAACACTGTATCCTTGCACTAAGCAATGGAAGGAACCTGTGTTATGGAATCATATTTTTATTTTCATCCAAGCAACATTCACGGAGTTATCTTCTACATGTCCATTCCGTGTATTGAAGTGAATGACTATCAGGCACTGTTAGCAGTCTACGTGTACGCAAATTAATAGGATGTCATCCGTACCCAGCGTGCAAGAAAATCAGTCTAAAATTGCAGTCCATTAGTGATTATTAACTCTATAGCACAAGTTGATCAGTGAAATGAAGGAAGTAGAATAATCCGTAACAGAAGTGGTAGCACAGAGCATCCTAGACCTAGGACAGTCAAAACGGTCTGTTTGAAGCATAAGAAAAGGAATTGGATCAGAATGTCATTCTGCTGCACCAATGTTTTCCCAGTTTCTAGAATACTGACATATAGGTGGCCAAGAAATAGTTGCTAAAAGAAAGACAAGGAGGGAGGGTGCCTGGGTGGCTCAGTTAGTTAAGCGTCTGACTCTTGACTCTGGCTCGGGTCATGATCTCACGGTTCATGGGATCAAGCCCCACATCGGGGTCTTCGGGGACAGCATGGAGCCTGCTCTCTCTCTCTGCCCCTTAAATAAGTGAACATTTTAAAACAAGACGAGGAGGGAACTATGCAAAATTAGTGAGAGACAGAATAGTATGGCCCAATATTAATAATGAACTACCATATATCAAATGCTTACTCTATGCCAAGTATTTTGCCAACATTATCATAGTTCCTCTTCATAAGAATCGTGTGAAGTAGTTAAGCTAGTGTCTTTTACAAATAAAGAAAGTGGGGGCGCCTGGGGGGCTCAGTCAGTTGAGCATCCAACTTCAGCTCAGGTCACGATCTCACGGTTGGTAAGTTCAAGTCCGACATTGGTCGGATCCTCTGTCTTCATCTCTCTTTTTCCCTCCCCTGCTCGTTCTCTCTCTCTCTCTCTCAAAAATATATAAACATTAAAAAAAAAGCAAAAGTGAAGCTCAAGGAGTTTAACTTGCCCCAGCTGGTGAAGGCTTAATCTGAGTCTGTGTCAGTGCTCTTTTTTTGTTTTAATATTTATTTTTGAGAGAGAGAGAGAGAGAGAGAGAGAGACGTGCAAAGAGAGGGGGAGGCAGAGGATGCAAAGTGGGCTCCTCACTGACAGAGGCAAGCCCAGTGTGGGGCTCCAACTAACCAACCACGAGATCATGACCTGAGCTGAAGTTGGACATTTGGACCCAGGCGCCCCATAAGTCAGTGCTCTTAGTCACCGTACACTACCCTATCTCTTCAAGAGGTCCTGGTCGGGAAAGCTAGAGGAAAAGGACTCTGGGGAGTGTAGCAACGGGAGATGGCACTGGAAAGATGGGGTAGGTGCCAGATCAGGAAAGACCTTGGCTCTTTCGTGGAGGCAAGGGGAGACTCTCAGAGGTTTTCAGCAGCAGAGCAACACGACAGATTTGCATTTTAGGGGGATCACTTCAGCTTTAGGGAAAGGGTGGATTTGGACAAGAGTGGAGGCAGACAGATGAGCTAGGAGGCAGTACAGCAATCCAGGCCAGGAGTTTCTGGACTGCAGCAACAGCAGCAGCGATGAGGGTAGAATTTAGGAGGTGCGATCTACAAGACAATGGAACGTGGCTGATAAGAAAGGAGAGACTGAGCCAATCTCCAGGTTTCTGGGCATGAGCAGGTGCATGGCATGACCCTCGCTGACATGGGGAACACAGGAAAAGCAGAGGATTTTACGTAAGTTCATTTATTTATTCATTTATTTTTAATAATCTCTACACCCAACGTGGGGCTCAAACTCACGACCCTGAGATAAAGAGTTGCACGCTCTTCTGACTGAGCCAGCCAGGCTCCCCGGGGTCTGCGGGACATCCAGACGACGTCCATCAGACAAAAGTGTGTACAAGTCCAGGGGGAAGGGAGTCGAGCCTGGGAACGTAGAGTTGGTAGTCACCAGCCCCCCGAAAGCAGGTTAAAACATTACAAAGTGAAACATGACAAAAATGCTTAAAATAGAACCATCTCTCAGGCATGTTAGGACGTTAAAAACGAAACAAAACTATCACACAAAAATTAATAAGATATGGTGAGGGGGCGCTTGGGTGGCTCAGTCGGTTAAATATTCAACTCTTGATTTAAACTCAGGTCAGGATCTACCAGTTTGTGGGATCGAGCCCCGCGTCGGGCTCTGTGCTGACAGCACAGAGCCTGCTTGGGATTCCCTCTCTCCCTCTCTCTCTGCCCCTCCCCTGCTCGCTCTCTCCCAAAATAAATAAATAACTTTAAATAAAGTAAGATAAGGTGGGGGCGGGGGATATTGGAGAACTCTGGGTTTTTTATGCTCAATTTGCTGTGACCCTAAACGCGCTCTCAAAAATAAAGTGTATTAACAGAGAAAGTAACTTTCACTCAGGTTTCAGACCTACACTGTTGGGAAATACACGTTTAAAACTGGGGATATTTTAAATTCAGTTTGAGGGGCGCCTGGCTGGCTTAGCCAGTGGAGCGTGAGATGCCTGATGTCCGCGTTGTGAGTTCGAGCCCAACGCTGGGTGTAGAGGTTACTTAAAAATAAAATCTGTGAATTCAATTTGAGACGGTGATAAAACATCAAGTTAAGTGGCAGTGAGAACCGAGGGGGAGACTCACAAACAGGTGAAAGGAAAGAGGTCGAAATGAAAGAAATTAATCAATGATTACAAAGAGACACAAACTGGGATGGCTGTCCAACTCGGACATGAGAAACTTCTTCCCCTCTGTTATGTGCTAAATGGTGATGAAGCCCAAGGTTCACGCTGAAACCCAGCCCTCAGTGTGAGGGGGTTATGGGGAGAGGCCTTTGGGAGGTGATTGGGTGAAGAGACCCCAGAGAGACCCCTCACCCCTTCTGCCGCGTGAAGATGCAGAGAAAACGCCTATGAACCACAGAGCAGGCTCTCACAAGACCCCAAATCTGCCAGCACCCTGATGTTTTGGGCTTCCGGCCTGCGGAACCGGGAGAAATAGTGTCCGTTGTTTGTAAGCCAGTCCACAGTATTCTGCGACAGCAGCTGGAACGGACCGAGAGAGCCTCTTATGACTGTTAATACTGGGTCCGAATTAGCACTGTTATCTTTTGGGCCGCCTGGGTGGCTCAGTTGGTGGAGCGGCCGACTTGGGCTCGGGTGATGATCTCGCGGTTTGTGAGTTTGAGCCCCGCGTGGGGCTCTGTGCTGACCCCTCAGAGCCTGGAGCCTGCTTTGGATTCGGTGTCTCCCTCTCTCTCTGCCCTTCCCCTGCTCCCACTCGGTCTCTCTGACTCTCTCAAAAATAAACATTTTTTTAAATTTAAAAAAAAAAAAAAAGAACTGTTCTCTTTCTATGTGACCTTGCCCTCCCAACACACAGTGATTAGTAGTGGGATGAAGAATTGATGTAAATAGAAGGCCAAAGTCCTACCCTGGGATTTTTCAAACTAGTGCTAAGGGAAGAACACTTTGAGGGTGCAATTCCAGAGCTACTGGTAGCCGTGACCTGAGCTGCTGGAGAGAACTTATTTCAAAGCACACAGCTAACATGCGTAGAGAACCGGAAGTAGAGACAGAGAGTCCCAATGATGCTACAGATCCCGCCCTCTATGATGTACTTACTGTGTATTTTATGTTAAACACGGTACGTACTTCCTATAGTTACTATAAGAATTAAATTAAATAATGAATACAAAGGCAGTTTGTAAGCCCTAAAAAAATAAGATAGATTTTAAATGTTACGTTGGATTCCCAGACCTAAACGCAAGTAGGCTTAGGTAGAAAACTTCTGAGATACTGATAAAGGCTTGCTTTTTTTTTTTTAATTTATTTGTTTAAATTCAAGTTAGTTAACATACATTGTCGTATTGGGTTCTTTTAAGTTTTTTTACTGACTTTGAGCGAGAGACAGAGAGAGCAGGGGAGGGGCAGAGAGAATCCCAATTCTCTCTCAATCCAGGTCTCGATCCCACGACCCTGGGATCCCAACCTGAATGGAAAACAAGAGTCAGACGCTTAAGCGACTGAGCCACCCAGGCGCTCCTGGACCTATTTTTGGTGGACAGCACAGATTCTACCTCGACACCATTCACCTTAGGAGTTAAGTGTCTCCTTCTTCACATGGGTAAAATCCCAGAATCATTATTATACTTACCTGCCTTGACCCAGCCTGCCTTTCTACTTCTTTTTCTATTAAATGACATTGAAAGCACCCTCTTTGTCAACACTTATGGCAAAATGTGTTTTGTTCTTTCACAGACCCCCAGGTTGATCTGGTCTCATCATCTTTTTCTCTCAGACTTTCCTGAACACCATAGTCTCTGGTATCGCATAGGGTATCTCTAGATGCAAGGCCCTAGGGCTGACCAACTGAAGGCCTGGAATTTTCTCCCACCTCCCAAATTGTCAAGGGGTGGGGAGCGAAAAGCAGCGTGAGGATACTGTTAGAACAGAGAAGGCCGTGGGGGCAACTCTCTGCCTGAGATAAGGCCCTGGTCTCTAGCCTGCCACTCCCAGGAGAGCAAGGTTGTCCCAGCACCTAGGTCCAAGTCCATCACACGGCAGGAAACAGAGGAGAGAGGAGAGAAAAGCAGAAGCACAGGAAGCAATTCAGGCGGGGGGGGGGGGGATTCAGCTGCTTATAAGTCCGGGATTTTATGTAGCTATTATTTTTAACATTTTAACCATTTTATTTATCTGTTTAAAGTTTTATTTATGTATTCATCTCTTTATTTACTTTTAAGTAATCTCTTATACCCAACATGGGGCTTGAACTCACAACCCCGAGATCAAGAGTTGCACGCTCTTCCGGCTGGGCCAGCGAGGTACCCCCGTTTATGAAATCAGTTATTGCTGGGGCGCCTGGGTTGCCTCAGTCAGTTAAGCGGCCGACTTCAGTCCAGGTCATGATCTCACGGTTTATGGGTTCGAGTCCCGCATGGGGCTCTGTGCTGACAGCTCAGAGCCTGGAGCCTGCTTCGGATTCTGTCTCTCTCTCTCTCTCTCTCTCTCTCTGCCCCTCTCCCTCTCTCAAAACTAAATGTAAAATAAATGTTTTTAAGACATCAGTTACTGCCTATATTTCATAAAGTGGTTTACCCCAAACATTGACACCTGGGGGGAAAAAATCCTTCTAAAGATAATTCTACCTTCTAATCAGATCATTCTGAAGGAAAACTTCCTGATTATGCTATCGTACATACTCCTTCCTTAATTCCTTCAAAATGTTTAGTGATGCCCTTGTCACTAAAAGCCCACAAACATGAGCATTTTTAAAGAAAATGCATTATCAAGGATGGAGACTTCCGTTATCGCCTGTTTAACTGCATTTACAGTGTTTTTCCTGATAGGATAGTTTCAGAATCTTTATTTTGCTCCCACGCAGATCTTCCTGGAACACATGGGCTCTGTTAAATGAATAGCTACTCTCAAATTTTAAAAGCCATTTAGAGGAATCAATCCCAAACAGCCGGGTGGCATTCCAACAATTCATCTGATCGGTCAGTTATTTTTTTTTTTAGAAAACGAAATCACACAGTTCAGACGATGTATATGGTTTTTATCCCTCCCGCCCATTAAATCCCATGCGCCAACCACAAAGAATACAGAAAATGAGATTGTACAGCCTTGGACGGTGACAGATGGCAGCCACACTTGCGGTGAGCCCACTACAACCTATAGTAATGTAACACTGTGTGTCAACTATAGTCGAACACAAAAGTTGTTTAACTTTTTTTTAAAGTTTATTTACTTATTTTGAGAGGAGGGGGAGGGGCAGAGAGAGAAGGGGAGAGAGGATCCCAAGCGGGTTCCACGCTGTCAGCATAGAGCCCGACGCAGGGCTGGAACTCACATGCCGTGAGATCATGACCTGAACCGAAACCAAGAGTCGGACGCTTAGCCGACTGAGCCACGCAGGCACCCCCAAAGTTTTTTAAAATACACACGTATATTTATATATGTTAAGGACCTCTGAAAGCCTTATGATTAGGGAAAGGAGACTGGCGAGCTGGCCATGGGTGAGAGCGTCGCTTTTTACTGAAAGCCTATTACAAGAATCATGACGATCATGAGCATAATTATGATATTGTGTTGAGTGCGTACCTTAGATTCTGTTTTTATCCTTATTTCACAACCGGAGAACTTCATCCCTGGAACTTGTAAATATGTTACCTTATTAGGCAAAAGGGGCTTTATAAATTATGATGAAGTCAATGGTCTTGAGATGATGGGGAGATAATCCTGGATTATTGGAGTGGGAGCGCTCTAATCACAAAGATCCTTACTAGACCAAGAGGGAGGCGGGAGAGTCAGAGAAGGTGGGACAACAGAGGCACGGGTCAGTGACGCAGGGCCGTGAGCCAAGGAATGTGGGCGGCCTCTGGAACCTGGAACAGTCAAGGAAGTGGACTCTCCTCCAGGCTTCCAGAAGGAACGCTGCCCGACTAACACCTTTCTTTTAGCCCAGTGACACTCATCTTGGACTTCTGCTCCCAGAGCTGTTAACAGAATACATGTGTGTTGTTTCGAGCTGCTAAGTTTGTGGTAAGTTGTTTGAGCAGCAAAAGGGAAGTAATGCACTGAGGTTGTGGGAGGTTAGCAACTTTTCAAAAACTTCTAGCTTGTAAGTGGCAAAATTAAAACCCAGATTCCCCTGGGGCGCCTGGGTGGCTTGGCCGGTTAAGCCACCGACTTTGGCTCAGGTCATGATCTCGCAGTTCATGGGCCCGAGCCCCGCGTCAGGCTCTGTGCTGGCAGCTCAGAGCCCGAAGCCTGCTTTGGATTCGTGTCTCCCTCTCTCTGCCCCTCCCCTACTCACGCTCTGTCTCTTTCTCTTTCTCTCTCGCAAAGATAAATAAACATTAAAAATTAAAAAAAAAAAACTCGGATTCACCTGACTCTTAAACAGGCTATGACTGAAAAAGAAGAAGAGTATTTTCATTTCAGCTTCCCTTCCTCTGGAGAAACTCCTAATGGACAGAAAAAGGAGCAACAGGAGGAATTTGGGGAAACATGGCAAAGATGATACAAGCATCGGGTTCGGGGTCAAGAGTCTGAACCTGAAACCTAAAACAGAGGTGACCGATGTGAATGGCTACCATGTGGTAGGGGGAGAAGGGAAACACGTGAAGTAGGCAGGGTTTCATCAAAACACAGCCTGAACGAGGTGGAAAATGGCAACACACGTTCTTCCCAGGTGATGAGGAGTCCCAGGAAATGGTAGGGATTACGATGAACTTGAGAGCATGGCGGGGGGGGGGGGGGCACTCACTAGTCAGTTCCAGCTGAATGTCAGGTGAGAAGGTGGGCTTTGCCAAATCTTTGATTTCTCAAAAGAAGCCAGAAACCCAGCGTTGCGTGAAAACGTCAGGATTTTTAAAGATGGGAAACAAGTTCAAAGTTTGTTAAAACACTCTATGACCTAAACAAAACACATCTTTGGGCTACCAGTGTGCGACCTGTGACCTAAAGCTCCATGTTGTCTGAATATGGGCCAGTATCAATATAAACTCCTCTCTCTGTGACCGCTGGCTAGGGGAATCTCGAGGGGACAGAGGGCTCGAGAAATTTTAACCTGAAAGGCCATACGGACTTAAGATCAGCTGCATGCGTTTGAATGTGAGCGTATACACAGAGAAGGCTTTTTCTCTACACAGCACGCAGATAGTTGTCTAAAAGCTTCAAGATAATCCATTTTAAAACTTGTGTTTAAGTTTATTTTACTTAGAGTGAGTGAGAGAAAGAGCAAGAGAGAGAGAGAACGTGGACAAGGTGGGGAGGGGCAGAGAGAGAGGGAGAGAGAGAATCCCAAGCAGGCTCCACACTGTCAGCGCAGAGCCCGGTGCGCGGGGCTCGAACTCACCAACCGTGATGACATCACGACCTGAGCCGAAATCAGGAGTTGGATGTTTCACTGACTGAGCCTCCCAGGCGCCCCAAAACTAGTGTGTAAATGAACAAACAGCGTATCACCTATCATAACTAGTATCAGACGCCCAGATCTTCCGGCAAAGATAACGCAAGACCATTGAGCTTTTCCATTTCAGTTTGGGGATACTACATTTCTAAACTCTTTGCTATGCTGCTTTAAGAATCCCTAATCTTTAGGGTTATATAAACATGAAAAAGCACAATTTCTATTTTCTCCACCATCAAACCCTAGATTTTAAAACTATAAATCGTTTCTGAGAGTCTGTCAAAACAGCAAAGGATGTGGGCAGAGGTCAGCCTTATTTTATTTTATTTTTATTAAAAAAAAAAAAAAGCCAGCATGGGAGAGGATGGGAGAGGAAAGAGCGTTGCTTTTAGCGTCTTGCAGGCATTTTTTTTTGAGGTTCAGCATGTGACTGCTTAAAGGTACCTCAGTAGGAATGAACACACTGCCCCTTCTCTAGTCACTGTGCACGACACCCCCTCCCCCCCACCCCTACAGCAGCTCTCTCTGGTTCTTTCAGTTCATGGGCACAGAATTAGCTCTCTCTCTCCCTCACCTTTCCCTCCTAGAGAAGATCTACTCCCTTCTCCTCACGCCTACCCTCAAATTCCCCAGCTACGCCTGGGTGGCTCAGTTGGTTAAGTGTCTGACTTCAGCTCAGGTCATGATCTTGCAGTCCATGGGTTCAAGCTCCACATTGGACTCTGTGCTGACAGCTCAGAGCCTGGAGCCTGCTTCGGATTCTGTGTCTCCCTCTCTCTCTCTCTGCCCCTCCCCCGTTCGTGCTCTTTCTCTGTCTCAAAAATAAATAAAAACATTTTTAAAATGTTATAGCTGTGGTATCAAAGAGAAGCAATTCATACACTCTATACACACTTGTCTGTTGTTCTATAGTTATTGCTTTTAAAATGTTTAGGGGCACCTGGGTGGTTCAGCTGGTTAAGTATCCGATTCTTGATTTTGGCTCAGGTCAGGATCTCACGGTTCGTGGGTTCGATCCCAGCGCAGGGCTCCACGCTGACAGCGCAGAGCCTGCTTGGGACTCTCTCCCCCCCTCCCCCCCTGTCTCTCTGTCCCTACCCTGCGGGTGCTTGCTCTCTTTCTCTCTCTCAAAATAAATAAATAAACTGAAAGAAACCCAAAGATGTTTGAAGTGCCTTATACATCATAAAAGTTTGGTTACTTTACTATAAAACAACTTCTATTCCTACAGACTTTCTCCTTTTTCTTTTTTAATCTTTAAGGCAAAGAAATGCAATAACACTACGAGGAAACCCTTGGCTGAAAGCCTATAACAGATGTGCAAGGCTCCGTACATATATTACCCTACTGAGCCTCCATAACATTGCAGTGAAGTAGCTTTTATGGCCTTTTTACAGATGCACAAACTGAGCACAGAGTGGGGCAGTAACCTGTCTAGGGTTTCAGCTGTGAGCAGTGGCACCCAGGCCACCTGAATCCTCAGGGAGAGCTCTACCCAAGACATGTAACACTTTTCAGGATGTGTACTTAACGCACAGGCCAAATGCACACTTACGCTTGCTGCCTGGCATTCAGGAATGACTTGACCTGAACATCTAACAAAATGGGACAAATAGTAACGGTCAAAAGAAATTGTGGGAAAGAATTTAGCATTTGGATTAGGAGCCCACCTAATCCAAAAGCATAACAGAATCGAATGTTGAGGTATGGGCATGTGATTGACCTTGATAAGGTCCAAACTATCTCTTTAGAACACACTGGGGACAATTTCATGACGTCAGACTATAGACAAGAGTTTCCAACGTCATGAACCAATTCCACACTGTTCTCCCTTACCGTGCCCTGACGGAGTACAGAAAGTAGGAGGTGCGCCGCAGACCTCCAAGCAACTTGTCACATGACCTCAGGGGCAGAACAGTCATGGGCAATAGTCCTTCCTTGACGTTTGCTCTTCTTGTCATTCATCTGTTCCCATGCCCTCCCTCCCACTTGGCCACAGTCATTGCCATTTCCACGAAGTAACCCACTTAATCTTCTCTTTGGACTTTAAATCCACTGTCCCCTTTCAGGTGCTACTTATATCAGAGCCTCCAAAATCAGCCCAACTCCAGAGATCCTGCAAGGTCAAACCGTCGGGTCACCGATGAGTTTCACAGTTTTTCCCCTGGTCAAGCCTACCCATGTAAACAGAACAAATGTATCTTCCACGATAGTTCTGGGCTTCAGACTTAATCCAATAAATTGCATTTCAAGATATTTGTCCCTAGGGGCCACTTAAAGGAATTCATTTAAGAGAAAAATGGAGGAAAGCAACAAAGAAAGGTAACAGACACACAGGCTCTTGCTTAAGGTCCCAACCAATGTCATCTCCTTCATGAAGTCTTCTTCACCACCTAGAAGTTCTTTCATAATAGTTATGAACGTGTCGTCCTTTCTCGAAATGGATTGAGAGCTCCTTCAGTGCAGTCTTCACTCATGTGTATATCAACGTAGGGGCATACGCATGTAACTAAACTTGGCAGTGAGAAAATATCTATGTACCTAAAGGAATTGGGAACTGTCTGAAAGCTTAAGTCAGTTACTTTTGATACCAACAGTACCAATTCCGGCTGCACCCAATACCACAAAGCACATACGAACGCGTTTCTTGCACACTGTAAACTGTCAGTTAAAAGTCTGAAACTATTTATTTCCATAGTACAAAATCATGTGTAGAGCTGAAGATACCATTTTGTCAAAATAAAAAGATTCATAACCTAAACTGTAATTTAAAATAGATCATTCTGTGCTAAGAGCTTTAGTAGAAAAGAAAGCATTTACTCACCCATGGATGTTAACTCTCCTTCAAGCACAATAAAACTCTTACTGGTTTAGTTTCCTTATCTTACTTTTGATTCCAGGGGTCATTTTTTTTTCCTAAGGCTGATTTTTACTTTCTCATTTTTTTGTGTGTTGTCTCGATTGTTTTTAATGAGCAAGTATTATATTTTAAATCCTAACGTCGATAACATTAACTTTTCAAAGAAAAAGAGTGGCATTGAAAACCTTGTCAATGACCAGTTATTAAGTTAGCTAGTGTTATTACACACCTCCCCAAAATACATCTAAATATCACTTTAGAAATTTGCTGCGAATTTAGTACACAAGTGAACCCATTAAGGGAAAACTTTAATTAGAGAAGTGTTTGAAACCTATCTGCAAGGAGATATTTCTAAATTCTCGTCTATAATAAAAAGCGAGTCACTTCTTTCCCTTAAAAAAAACAAAACGTTGTCAACAGGCTAGAATTCTGTGTCTTTCAAGTTTGAATTTGAAGAACAATTGAAATCGGAGAGATTTCAAGCCATTACACTTGAAAATTTTTTCACCTAGAACAGTCAGGAACACCCAGGAAGGGCTGCATTTTCCAATGCTGATGAAGTCGGCCCCAGACCTGTCCATGATATCATACTCTACTCGACCATGGTGAAAGGATGAATCCTTTTGTGAGATATTATTTTAACCAGAGATTTAAAGCTACTCTGCCAAACGGTTCACAATTGCTCAGACGGTCTCAAACATATAACACGCCTAACGATGGTTCCTCATAAACTTGATCACATTTAGATTTTTGAAATTACATTCAACCTCCTCGACTCGTATCTATTTCCCTATGTCAATATCACGGCGATCGCGTCAACGCAATTCATGCGACACAAGTCTCCATTCTCTCCATCTGTCCTTAAAAGCCCCATTCGGCAGCAGTTTGTGCTATAGCACCATGCTGCAGCATCCCTGCACTTGAACTTGGGAATACAGGCTTTCCAGGACTGCAGGCAGAGCCCTTACCGCATTCCTTCTGAACCTCATCTTGCCTCTCGGGGGAGTTCCCTCTGCCATCTCGCCTATACACAATAACGCTCTTCTTTTCCAGTTGTCAGTGCAACACTGGTGAAATAGGAGGTGCTTCTTGGGTAGTATTTAAAAGCGGCAGCCAAAAATCTCTATCAAACAAAGCTACCGTAGCTGCTTCCATTACCAACGTGGCAGCACAGCAAAAACACCCACTCTTCCTGATTAGTCAGCTGAGGAGCCTTCCCGGCCCCCGCTCATTGTAATTCAGAGTTGACACATTCCCCCAATTACTTAGCCAGATTGCACCTCCTGGATTAGCTCCTGCCGGACTGCTGAAGGAGGTCCGACATGTCCTAAGAGTGGAAGGAGGAGGAGAAAAAATGACTCTCTCCTAGGGGCTTGATGGGACTGGCTCTCTCCTCGACGCAGTTTGATTTTTAAGGTGGAATGCTAAGAATCTCTGTGAAGGTAGTATTAGCTGATACCTTTATTCTTGCCCTGCCCGGATCTGTAACTGAAAATTCACTTCAGGGTTTTTCATGTTGTTATTATGAAATGCTAGTCTGAGCTTAAGCCTCGTGAAAGGTTACCAGTTGGGGAAATTTGGTCTTGATGATAATCTAGAAAGAACACACACACTTTCTAATATGGATAGGATTCTCTCCCAGATTGACATTTCCCCAAATTGTGCAGCTAAAAAAAAAAAAAAAAAAAAAAAAAAAATCTTGTTTCCCAGATTAAGGTCTTCAAATTGAGTTGTGTACTTATTTCATAGATGTTTAAGGTAACATACCAAAGACAGTTTATCTATATGATGGCAACTTTCACCAGAAATCCTTTTTGCTGAATGCAACTTTTGCTCTCGAAAGTAGCTTGTATTCAATATTTACCTTTAATGCAAACTGTGCCCAATGGCTACTAATGGTTGGGCTGAAATTAATGTGCTCTGCTTTTTTTTTTAATGTTTATTTATTTAGTTTTGAGAGGGGTGCTTGGGTGGCTCAGTCCAACTTTGGCTCAGGTCATGATCTCACAGTTTGTGAGTTTGAGCCCCGCATCAAGTTCTGTGCTGACAGCTCAGAGAGAGCCTGGAGCCTGCTTTGGATTTGTGTCTCCCTTTCTCTCTGCCCCTCCCCTGCTCACACACTCTCTCCTCAAAAATAAACATTAAAAAAATATATTTTTGAGAGAGAGAGGTAGACAGAAAATCCCAAGCAGGATCTGCGCTGTCAGCGCAGACCCCGACATGGGGCTCGATCTCACAGATCATGAGATCATGACCTGAGCCTAAATCAAGAGTTGGAGGCTTAACCAACTGAGCCCCCCAGGTGCCCCTGTAATTAATGTGCTCTTGAGTATGGGTACAGAAACTGTACTACAAACAGAGACATTAAACCTGTTTCAAAGAAACAACACAGAATAATCTATAGCCGGTTACATGTCCTCCAATCCTGTGCCCCAATCCTGCCCAGCACCAGCACTTGGCAGTAAAGAGAATGAAGGGACCCTGCATGCCAAGCTCTGTGCTGACCATGGAAAACAGAAATGGGAGCTGTGCCTCCCAAGAAACAAGTCATTATTGCTCCGTCAACTCCCAACCAACAGCATGAAGACCAAATCTTATATTTCTCTTTTAGGGGGAAAAAAAAAATCTCTGTTCCAAGTGGCCTATTGGATTAATAAAAATAAAACCTTAACAAAAAACTGATGCTACGTGCCAAACGGTCACTCAATGAAAATTAATTTAATCAAGCAGATAGTTTTGGCCAAAAGAAAAAAGCTGGCTGGGTAATAAAAAGCGTTTCACTGTAACAAGTGCTATATTAAGTAGAAAAGAACTGTAAACTGAAATCTCGTCAACAAGCCCAAGGACAGATCCTGAAAGTCCAGAGCAAGGTCAATAGCTGTGACTTGACTTTGCCCCATTGACAGGGCTCAGTCGGTTAAGTGGCCAACATCAGCTCAGGTCATGATCTCACAGTTTGTGAGTTCAAGCCCCGCATCAGCCTTGCTGTTGTCAGCACAGAGCCCACTTCGGACCTTCTGTCCCCTTCTGTTCTCTGCCCCTCGTCGGCTCACACTCTCTCTCTCAAATATAAATAAAATATTAAAAAGAAAGTTGCTGTAGAATGCATTGGTACTTACTGAGATTTTCTGGAGAGAAATTTTGAGAGAAGACCACGTATCTGATCTTCGATCAAGAATAATGGTAAACCGGGAATCAGATCCATTTTGCCTGCAAGATAAGAAGAAATAATGTTTTTCTTAGTAACTACCCATATTTACTAGGTATGTCCTTAATTCTGACTATTTCATTACATTTGACGTCTTAACTAAAGATAAATTTATTTGGATTGGGAAAGCTATCAGAAAGCACTACATGGGAAAACCAATTTAATTCCATGTTCAACTACTCAATATTTAAAATTTCTTTTTTGGCACTAATGTCATTTTTTTAAGTTTATTTATTTATTTTGAAAGAGGGAGAGAACGAACCACCAGCACAGAGCCCAATGCAGGGCTCAGTCCCATGAACCGTGAAATTATGACCTGAGCCGAAATCAAGAGTCAGACGCTTAACCAACTAAGTCATCCAGGTGCCCCTCATATCATTCTTTTAAATAGTCAGGTGATGGCATAATGCAAATAGGTCACTAAGATAAATTTGGCACAGTGCGATCCTGGGTATGGGAAAACTTTATAGACAGCTGTCCTTCCTGACATCAGATTAAACTTTTCATGGCAATCCATCAAGAGCCCATGATTCATTCATTCATTCATTCACTCACTCAGAAAAACACTGTTAAATACAGGTTTCTATCTTGTCTGCTCCTTGAGAGAAGGAAGCTTAATGAATAATTTTCTACTTTACTTAAGGGGTGCACTATAAGTTTAGTTTTCTGTGATGTGACTTTTGTTCATGAGACTCTTCATATTTTTACCATTGTAGACTTGTGCCTTCTTAGTCATCAGGGTGAATAAATGGAAACTGTTTCCTTTAAAAATCTGTTTTTGGGGCACCTGGGTGGCTCAGTTGGTTAGACATCTGACTCGGTTTCAGCTCAGGGCATGATTTCACGGTTCGTGAATTCGAGCCCCACATCGAGCTCTGCGCTGACAGCATGGAGCCTGCTTGGGATTCTCTCTCCCTCTCTCTCTGCCCTGCCCCTGCTTGGATTCTGTCTCTCTCTCTCTCTCTCTCTCTCTCTAAGTAAATAAATAAACTTTTAAAAAAATAAATAAAAATGTGTTTTCAACCTAAATAAAATCTTTAAGGAAGCTTTTGAAACTTACCTTTTAAAGCATTCTAGTCTCAAATGATTTAATATCAAGAAGTTCCTCCTAATAAATTATGATATCACTTTTGAGTCTATTTAACATTTAGTCTTCATTTTTTATCCTTGGAAGAATAGCTACCCTCACTCTTGGCTAGGAAGATTTCCTTTAAGGCAAATCAAAGGCAAATCCTCCTTTAAGTAGGATCATCGTTTTCAACCTATGTTTTTCTTCACAAAGACAAATATTTCTAGACTCCCAATTTTGTTTTCGTAGATCGTCGGTATAATTTTTTTTAACAATTTAGGTAGCTGTCCGCTTCCCCTTCTCAGTTTTATTTCTTATCTCCTCTGAAGGCGAGTCTTACAATCACTTATAATAATAATTACAGCCCCACTGAAAAGCCATTTTCCGGTTATTATATTCAAATGGGTATCCGATACATAACAAATCAAAAACAACGTAATGAAATGCTATACCTTGCAATAGACGTCAAGTAAGTCAGCACTTTTGCTATCACTTCTTCTGGTATACATCTGAAATTACCATTTTCTGGGAAAGTAATGATCCAAGCATTATCCTTTCCCCGGCCACCTAAAACAGTATTAAAAAAAAAAAGCAACCAAATTAACAATTCATGTGACAACAATACGAGAAAGAGTATCCAAAAGGGGTGGTTAGAAGACAGTCTGGGGCCAATGTAACTTTTATAAGGATGATGGTCACCACATAAATCAAAATGGCCCCGCGCTCCTAAGTTTAAGAAGTAGCCGAGTAGTTTCTAAATGAAAACAGAATGTAAGAAAGAAAAAAGAGCAAGAGAGAAAGCAAAAGCAGTGATTATAGGCAGGAGAAATTCTCAGGGAATGCATATAATAAATGTCACTGAAAACACAGTTGAGCCCTCATATTGGACAACCAAGGGTATTATTGGGGAATAACGATTTCTATACGAATGCTAAGGGCCTAAATCCCAACTGGGTGACCGACAGCTTGACAGGAAATGGAAACCCTGATATAATCAACCACTTACAGCTATGGTGAGCCTTTAAACAGGATATAAACTACAGGAAATAAGTGATGTTCAAATGAATTTGTGGAAGAAACGACATAAGCAGTAATAGCGACAATGGTATAGAACTCTAATGAATGCAAAGAAACAGCAAAGACCATAAATTCTTCGTGAGTTAAAATTCAGTGTGCACGCACCCTACTCCGGAGCCCTCCTCACAGCCTGGAGGAGATGGAACGTTAAGAATGAAAGCCATCTAAGCGCAGAGATGAGCCTTACATATGTTTAAGGTCCTACTCTACAGGCAGCTCAACGACCAGGCACAGAGTAGGTGCTCAATAAATACTTAGTGCGAAATGCAAGTTGAAGGATTCTTTTAGGAGGAAAGTTCTAGGGTGGCCTTCGAATTTAGCTTGCTAATGGAAATTGTTTGAGAAGTTTAGTTGTAATTCATATTTGGCTGGATTCAAGTGAATAAAGATATGAGGATATAAAAAAGGCAATGTGCAATAAAAATATGACAATGGCAAGGCACCCTGCTGGCTCGGTCAGAACAGAATGCGACTCTTCATCTCGGGGTTGTGAGTTCAAGCCTCGCGTTTGGTGTAGAGCTAACTTAAGAAAATAAATAAACTTAAAAAAATATGACAATGGCAAAGGAGAGAGAATGGAATGATAAAAATACTTAATGCAAACGAAAGCAAAAATGGAGGGAAAAAAAACAAAGAACTAATGGGACAAGTAGAAAACAAATAGTAAAATGGTAGATTTAAACCCAGCCACATGAATAATCACATTAAATGTAAATAATCTTGACATCCCCATTAAAAGTTAGAGATGATCAAATTGGATTAAAAAAAAATCAACACCCAACTATATACTACTTACAAGAAACTTTATTTTTCATGTAATTTCTTTTTTTTAGTGTTTATTTATCTTGAGAGCGAGAGAGAGGGATCAGGGGAGGGGCAGAGAGAGAGGGAGAGACAGAATTCCAAGCAGGCTCCACGCTGTCAGCACAGAGCCTGAGTCAGGGCTCAATCTCACAGTTCGTGAGATCATGACCTAAACTGAAATCAAGAGTCAGATGCTTAACCGACTGAACCATCCAGGCGCCTCTCAAATTATTGTCTTAATATCTAGTAATATTCCTGACTCTGAAATCTATTTTGTCTAAAATTAGATGGCTTCATTGGGTGCCTCACGCTCAGCGTGGAGCCCGTTTGGGTCTCGGTCTCTCTCCCTTTCTCTCTCTCCCTCTCTCTGCTCTTACCCCGCTCACTCACGCACACGCTCTCTTTCAAAATAAATAGACTCTAAAAAGAAAAGAAAATCATTTGATAACCAAACAGTGGTAAATTCATCAGAAGAATATAATAATCCGAAATGCTTACGTACCTGATAACAGAGCCTCAAAACACAGGAAACCCAAACTAATTGGGCTACACGGAGAAACAGACAAATCCACAACTTCAGTCAAAAAATTTCACCACCCCCTCTCAATAATTGATAGAACAAGTAGACAGGAAATTTGCAAGGATACAGTACACCTGAGCAATAATCTTTTTAAATATTTATTTATTTTTGATAGAGAGCTTGAGCAGGGAAGGGGCAGAGAGAGAGGGAGAGAGAGGATCTGAAGCGGGCTCTTGCGGACTGAAGAAAAATCATTCTCTGGAAAAAAATAAAATGGAGACTGTACTTTTATTGTTTATTTTGAGAGAGAGAGAGAGCAGGAGAGGGGTGGAGAGAGGGAGAGAATCCGAAGCAGGCTCCGCTGTCAGCACAGAGCCTAACGTAGGGTTCGAACTCACAAACTGTGAGATCATGCCCTGAGTGGAAACCAAGAGTCACATGCTTAACCAACTGAGCCAGCCAGGCGCCCCAAATGGGGATTATACTTTTTAAAAAATGGTTAAGATGGTCAATTTTACATTATGAGTATTTTATCACAATTTTTAAAAATTACATACAAACGCACGTACATATACCAATGCGTATAATATATAAAGTAAAACTGTAGCATAAATGAAACTCTAAAAAAAAAAACTCAGTACATGCTGCTTAATTAGGGTCACTTGATAGGATTTGTAAGAAACATTTAAATAATCAGAGGAACGCCTGGGTGGCTCACTCGGTGGAGTGCCCAACTCCTGATTTTGGCTCAGGTCATGATCTCACAGTTCGTGGGTTCGGGCCCCAGGCTGGACTCTGCACTGACAATGACGAGCCTGCTTGGGATTCTCTCTTCTCATCCCTCTCTGCCCCTCCCCCGCTCACTCTGTGTCTCTCAAAATAAATAAATAAACTTAAAAAAACAGCATAACTTAGGGAGCGAGGAAATACATAATTTAGAAAAAGAAATTCAAACACTGATCTAGTCTAAATACATAAAAAGTCTGCTTACCAGACAAGAAGGCGATATCTTGCATCAAGAAATGACTGATGTCCTTTACGCGGAACAGCAGCTCGGTTTCTATGACAAACGAGAAAGAGAGAGAGATGACACGCATATTAGAGCTCAGCCGGAAGCATCCGCGTGACTTCTCATTATGCTGAAAAGAACCCCGGGGGTCCTGCAGACACACTGCTGATCTTCCCTCTCTACTCCTCCCAGCAAGGAAATCGCACTCTTGAAAACATCTCTGGGGAAGTGGGACCAGTGTCCTGGTCCTCAGCATCTAGACCTACGACATAAACTACTCTCACTTACCAGAACGCCAGGGGCCAAGGTCCCAACCCCAGGGCATCCGGATTTATTTAAAGGGTTAAGGGAGCGGTTAAGCGTGTTGCTTTGGACCCAGGCAGACACCAATTCAAAACATGTCCTTACCCTCTAAACTGGGCACAATAATATCGACCTCACGGGGTGCTGGGCCAACTAACTGCAAACCAACTGGCATGATAGTTGGCGTTCAGTAATATAATGAACTTCATATATGCACCTGCCCGTATGTGTTAGTTGCCCCCGATCTTAAGTGCTAATTTAATGTATGTTCCATTCTGGTGAACTCTACAGGAGCCAAAAATCAAAGTCTACCCCCAGCCTCTGGTCCATGAGCAAGGATAACTTTTTAAAGAAAACAGGTCATCAAACGAGTCTATTTTGGATTGTTGGTTTTAATGCCTGTGGTTCTGTATCTCTTAGAGAAGCCATATTTTCCACGGCTCTCCAACACAAAGGGCCTTCAAAGACCGAGTAGCTGGTGGGGTCAGGCTGATGACACTTTACCTTCCTCAGTGCTCGTCAAATCCTACCATGGGGATGCCGTTTCCCAGAGACAAGCCTGCTCAAGGGCATGGGAAACCCAAGTTCTCAACGGGTCCACCCTAGACATGGTAACGGGTACCGATTACTGAATGACCCAGCCCTGACATAAATACTCCCGATTTGAAATGTAAAAAAGATTAAGTGACATGTTTATTTTCACAAAACACATGCCATTAAAAATGTGCAATGTGTCAGAACATACAAGTCAATTCCTAAAAATGTCTTGTAATTAAAAACAGTAGACTCCAGCCAGGGGCGCCTGGGTGGCTCAGTCGTTTGGGCGTCCCAGGTCATGATCTCACCGTTTGGGGGTTCAAGCCCCGCGTCGGGCTCTGTGCTGACAGCTCAGAGCCTCAAGCCTGCTTGGGATTCTGTCTCCCCTCCCTCTCTCTCTGCCCCTCCCTTGTTCACGCTCTGTCTCTCTCAGTCTCTCAAAAATAAACAAACACTAAAAAACACAACAACAACAGTAGACTCCTGCTATGTCCCAGGCCCCGGCCTGTGTATTTACCTTTTTGAGTCTTCACGTCCAGCCTGCTAAAGTTATTTTTTTTAATGCTGTCAAGTTTCCTCAGAGAAAAGAATGTGCTTGTGGGGTGCCTGGGTGGCTCAGTTAGTTAAGTGCCTGATTCTTGACTTTGGCTCAGGTCATGATCTCAGAGTTTGCGGTTCGAGCCCCGCATTGGGCTCTGTGCTGACAGCACAGAGCCTGCTTAGGATTCTCTCTCTCTCCCTCTCTTCCTGCCCCTCCCTGCCCTCCAAATAAATAAATAAACTTAAAATCTTTTTAACTTTTTTAATATTCATTTTTGAGAGAGACAGAGACAGCGAGTGAGTGGAGGAGGGGCAGAGAGAGAAAGAGGGAAAGACACAGAACTCGAAGCAGGCTCTAGGCTCTGAGCTGTCAGCACAAAGCCCAGTACAGGGCTCAAACCCACAAACCGTGAGATCATGATCTGGGCCAAAGTCGGATACTTAACCGACTGAGCCCCCCCGGGCGCCCCTAGTCTACAATTCTTTAATCTGTTCATGTAATAAGAGGCATCGGGGCATAAAATACAATCAGGCCAAGAGCGGCGAGGGGAAGGACCCAGGCCTCGTGCTGGCTGGGCCACGGAGCAGCTCTGGGATCTTGGGCAAGTCACTCCAGACCACCGGCCTCACTGTCCCCATTTCAGAACACAAATGCTTTCTCAAACCCCTTCCCTTCTAGGAGATCCAAGAGCAGGTAAAGTCCATAGTTCGCAGAAAAACAGACTGATGTTTCTCTGGTAAAATATCACCCCCAATTGTGCCAAAAAAGGAACATTTCCATACGAACGAACACGGATGAAATAACGGGTGAGAGAGACGATGTCACTATTTTAAGAAAGGATCACGTTCTGGATCGGAAACAGACTTGAAGGGGGAGGAGACAGCACACGAAAGGAGACAGAAGACACAGGGCTATCACTGAGCAGCCACAAAAGATTGGGGGAGATGGTTGCAGAGAACAGAGTGGGGGGGGGGGAGGGAGGGAGGGGGAGAGGGAGCGGGGGGGAGAGAGAGAGAGAGAGAGAGACCTGACTTTGGAGAAAGCTGACACTGAGTTCCACGAACGAAAAGCACGCGTTCTTCTTACTTTGGACTAGTTGCTAAACCGAAAACGAGCTGGTTGGGAAGCCAAAAAAATGGCACTAACTCGGCAGGTAATCTGACGAACACCCTAAAAACACCCCGATGGAGCAGCCCTTCGCTAAGAGCTCTGCTGAGCAACCATGCACTTGAACCGCCCAACACAATCAAGTACAACCTAAAAGCGAAAGACGAGTAAAGTGCCTGCCAATTCATTCCTTCCCTACATATGATTAGGAAGCAAGCGAGGACAAGATTTTACTGCCTTGACCATAAATTACGAACTCATCACTACTTTTTCTTTTATAACAGGTAGTTGTGCAGGGGCGCCTGGCTTGTTCAGTCGGCAGAGCATGCGACTCTTGGTCTCGGGGTGGTGAGTTTGAGCCCCACGTTGGACAGAGAGATCACTAAGAAAAAGAAGAAGAAGATTTGTGCAAATGAGGAGACAAGCTCAGAACTCAAATAGGAAGAATTTAGAGGCACCTGACTTATTCTGTCAGTAGAGCAAGTGACTGTTAATCTCAGGGTTGTCAGTTCAAATCCCACGTTGGGCATGGAGTGTACTTTAAATTTTTTTTCAATGTTTAGTTTTCAGACAGAGAGAGACAGAGCATGAGTGGGAGAGGGGCCGAGAGAGAGGCAGACAGAGAATCCGAAGCAGGCTCCAGGCTCCGAGCTGTCAGCACAGAGCTTGACACGTGGCTCGAGCCCACAAACTGTGAGATCATGAGCTGAGCCGAGGTCAAGAGTTGGGCACGTAACCAACTGAGCTACCCAGGCACCCCGCAGTGAGCCTACTTTAAAAAAAATAACAAAAAAAAATATTTTTAAAGATTGATTTTGTATCCGTTCACTTTTTAAAACATTTATCGAGTACCTCCTAGGTGCTACATACTGTTAAGTGTGGAGAGATGTTCTGGGTGAAAGTAAAGGTTCATGATCAAATTAGTTTGTGAAATAGTGAGCATGAAGCATACTGCCACGTTCCCCAGCACATCCACACACGCATCACGCAACTCCTCGGGCTCTGTCTGCAGTATCCATGCTATTTGAGCACGTACTCATTTGGTTTGTTGGTTGGTTGGTTAATTAGGTAGCTGGTTCATTGTCTGTCTGGTTTTCCCCTCAGAGAGAGAGAAAGAAGACAAAGCAACAGAGAGACCTATATAGACTCCATGTGAAAAAGCACTTTGTTCTAAAAGTCAGAATGCTCTCCCGACTTCGGTTCAGGTCGTGATCTCGCAGTTCATGAGTTCGAGCCCCGCGTGGGGCTCTGTGCTGACAGCTCAGAGCCTGGAGCCTGTCTTCGGATTCTGTGTCTCCCTCCCTTCCCGCCCCTGCCCGCTCGTGCTCTCTTTCTCTCTTTCAAAAATAAACATTAAAAAAAAAATTAATAAATAAATAATAAATTAAATAAATAAAAAATAAGTCAGAACACTCTGTAGATGAAATGACCGCCATGATAGGTAGAGAGAGCGGCCGTCCCTGTCACAAATAGTGTTTGAACACAGGCCGAGCTGCTCTGTGGTGACAATCGAGGCTAGTGAGGCTAGTGAGGACAATCAAGCATGCAGTTGGGTTGGAATCAATGATCGTTCATGTCCTACTTCTCCAAGAGTCTATGCCTCCATGATGTGAGCATGTATTACCATTCCAAGGAATAGTTTATCAACCCCTAGAGGGAAACTGATAGTTTAGAAAGTGAAGTAAGTTGGTGTCTATGAGCATTCTCATTTTTTTTTAAGATTTTTAAAAAACATTTCTAAGTAATCTTTACCCCCAGGGCACCTGGTTGGCTCAGTGGGTCGAGCATGCGACTCTTGATCTCAAGGTTGTGAGTTCAAGCCTCACGTTGGGCATGAAACCTACCTTAAAAAAAAAAAATAAGTAATCTCTACACCCAATGTGGGGCTTGAACTCACAGTCCCGAGATCAAGAGTCGCGCGCTCGACTGACAGAGCCAGCCAGGCGCCCTTGATTTCACAGTGACACTCTCCCTCATGGACATTTATCCGTTCTCTGGCGTTTCTGTTCATAGACGATAGAAGAAAACGAGTTCTGAACCGCGCTGCACAGACATGCCATTCTGTCTGGGCAAACAAACTGCGTCAAAGGGCAAACACCTCGATAGTCCCACGTTTTCCTAAAAAGAAGAAGCAAAAATGGAGCTCAGGTTGACATAGAAGGGAAAACAGCGGAAACGCCAACTGGAGGGATACAGTCTCCTCTATGGCTACCGCCAGTATGAAAACGGACGGGGAAAAGCGTAGTATGTGATTAACGGTACAGATCCTTTGCCGAGCACCTACTATCTGCCAGGCACATTTTCTCTGGTCTCGGCAACAATCTTCCAAGAGGTATAGTGAAACCCTCACCTTCCAGATGAGGAAACAGGCTTGGAGAGGCTCCCATTCACACTCACTCCTTCAAGAAATTCATACTCAACAACTGCCAGGCACCAAGCGCTGTTCAGACCCAAGGTAGAATCTCATAGATTTAGCAGAAGCTTTCTATTCGGTTCCCTAGCCTTCTTCAGACAGACGGTCTAGAATCTGCACTCGGAAGAATACACTCAATTAGCTCTGATGCAAATTCCAAACTAGAGAGGTTTCCATAACCTGCCATTTTCTTCCAGGAAGAGTTTCATTTCAAACTACATCAAGATTGTTTATAAACAATCTTTTGTAAGAAATGCCATTATTTTTCCAGCCTGAAATTCTTGACAATGCTGCTTATTTTTAGCAATCATCTCTTTGAAAGTTCCCTATTGCTGATGTGCGGAACTCAGATAAAATTAGGTTTTGAGTCCTAAATCCTGTCGCAAGGCAGATGGGATTCTAGGAGTGTAATTTTTTCTCTTTCAATATGAGAGGCAGATACACTATCCATCTGTAAACGGTAATGACTTAGCACATGCAACACTCTGAACTGCTGTCTTGTGTTATGCGTTAAAAAGTAGAATCAGGGGCGCCTGGGCGGCTCGGTCGGTTAAGCGTCTGACCTCGGCTCAGGTCATGATCTCAAGGTTTGTGAGTTCGAGCCCCGCGTTGGGCTCTGTGCTGACAGCATAGAGCCTGGAGCCTGCTTCGGCCTCTGTGTCTCCCTCTCTCTCTGTCCCTCCCCTACTCACGCTCTGCCTCTTTTTCTCAAAAATGAATGTTAAAAAAATTTTTTTTAAGTAGAATCAACAAAAGGGTCATTCTGAAAACATCACAAAATGGGGGCACCTGGGTGGCTCAGTAGGTTGAGCATCTGACTTTGGCTCAGGTCATGATCTCATGGTTTATGAGTTCGAGTCCCGCGTCGGGCTCTGTGCTGGCAGCTTGGAGCTTGGGGCCTGCTGCAGATTCTGTGTCTTCCTCTCTCCTCCCCTTCCCCACTCATGCTCTGTCTGTCTCTCTCTCTCTCTCTCTCTCTCTCTCTCTCAAAAAATAAACATTTAAAAACATTTTTAAAGCTTAAAAATTAATAGAAGATACAACATGTAAACAACCAGCCATAAGATATAGTGCAGTTATGTGCGATAACAGAAATACACAATACAAGATATAACGGGTGAGATTATTACATCTAAATTGAGCAAGTGAAAAAACAGGGCAATTTCAGAGATGGTGTAACATCTGAGCTGGGCCTTCAAAACTGATTAGGGTTCAAATACATGTATGGGGAACGGAGGACTGAGTTTAGAGTACGGGGTAGTCTAGCTAAAGCTAGAAAGCAAGACTAGAAGCAAACCCTGGAGAACTCCCGAGAGCAGGCTTCCAAGGTGCCTCTGATCCAGGATCACTGACTTAGCACAAAGATATTTCCCAAGCAGGCAACTGCTGCAACACGACAACAGGGCCGTAGAGACTGGTGGATTCCAAGATTGATTAGCTCCCAATGACGGCATAACCTTGGGCAATTCACTGAAGGTCGCCGCAACCCAGGTTCTTTCTAAACCTATAGAGCAAAGTGTGCCGAAAGGAAAAGGAAAATGAAAGTCCATCTTCTGTGTGTTCTAAGCTCCAGAAAAAAAACTTGATTTGAGTACGACTGTAAAATGCTCTTTTTTATTTTCTGATGTTAACATTTCTGAAATCTGGAGATACCCTAGAGTCGCCGTCACATTTTACTCAGTTTTTATATGTTTCCATCCCAAACCCTATGTTATGAAGAACCTCAGAACAAATCAATTGCAATCATAGAAAGGAAAAACAGGAAATTAAAAAATACATCTCCAATCTCTTTGTGGTTGAGATATATACACACATACACAAACACACACACACACGTCATTAGATTTCACAACTGTCAGTTGATTTGTAATTTTTTATTTTTATTTTTTTATTTTTTAAATGTTTATTTATTTGTGAGAGAGAGAAACAGACAGAGTGTGAGTGGGGGAAGGGCAGAGAGAGGAGGAGACACAGAATCTGAAGCAGGCTCCAGGCTCTGAGCTGTCAGCATAGATCCTGACACAGGGCTGAAACCCACGGACAGCACCAGCACGATCAGGACCTGAGTTGAGAGAGAGGGAGGGAGGGAGAGAGAGAGAGAGAAAGAGAAAGCATGAGCAGGGGAGGGGCAGAGAGAGAGGAAGACACAGAGGCCGAAGCAGGCTCCAGGCTCTGAGCCATTAGCACAGAGCCCGATGCGGGGCTCGAACTCAAAAACCGTGAGATCATGACCAGCGCCGAAGTCGGACGCTTAACCGACCGAGCCACCCAGGCGCCCCGATTTGTATTTTTGTAAATGGGCTCCGCAACCAACATGAGGCTTGAACCCATGACCCTGAGATCAAGAGTCACATACTCTACCAACTGAGCCAGGCGGGCGCCCCCGCAGCTGTCATTTTAGATGTACCAGAGTGGTACATGTTACAACTGAGGAAACCAAATTGACACATCATTATCAATTGATTTTTGACAAGGACAAGACAATTCAAGTAGGAAAGAAGTCTCTTCAACAAATGGTGATGGGACAACAGGATACCCACATTCAAAAGAATGAAGTTGGGGGAAAAATAAAATTGGACCTCTAGCTTGCACCATATACAAAAATTGAGGACTCAAACGTGGAAACGTAAGACCTACGGGCGCCTGGGTGGCTCAGTCGGTTAAACATCCAACTCTTGATTTCAGCTCAGGTCATGGTCTCACAGCTTGTGAGACTGAGCCACGTGTCGAGCTCCACGCTGACAGCACAGAGCCTGCCTGGGATTCTCTCTCTCCCTCTCTCTCTGCCCCTCCTCCACAGTCACTCATGCTCACTCTCTCTCTCTCTCTCAAAATAAATAAATAAACGTTTTTAAAGTTTATTTATTTACTCTGTGAGAGACAGAGCTGACAGTGTGGAGCCCAATGCGGGGCTCGAACTCACAAACCGTGGGATCATGACCTGAGACAAAAACCAAGAGTCAGATGTTTAACCGACTGAGGCACCCAGGCGCCCCAATAAATAAACATTCAAAAAAAACAAACAAACATAAGATCTAAAACAATAAAACTCTTAAAACATAGGAATACATCTTTGGGACCTTGCGCTAAGCAAAACCTTCATTTCATACCTATGACATCAAAAGCACAAGCAACAAAAGAAAAAATAGCTAATTTGACTCTGTCAAAAGTTAAGCTCTTGTGCTTCAAAGGACACTAACAAGAAAGTGAAGACAATCAGCAGAAAGGGAGAACATATCTGCAAATCGTTTATCTGTTAAGGAATGTGTATCTAGAATGAATCAACACTAATCAATAATAAAAAGGCAAGGGGGCACCTGGGTGGCTCACTTGGTTGAGTGTCTGTCTGACTCTTGATTTCCGCTCAGGTCATGATTCCGTGGTTGTGGGATCAGGCCCCGCATTGGGCTCTGGGCTGACAATGCAGAGCCTGCTTGGGATTCTCTCTCTCCCTCTCTCTGCCCCTTCCGCCCTCCACTCGCACGCTCTCCCTCTCAAACTAAATAAACAGTTTTTTTTAAATAAAGAAAGCTAAATAGAAAATTGCCACATGACCCCGCAATTCTAGTTCTACATATATACCTCCCCCAAACTGAAAACGGGGGTGCCTGGTTGGCTCAGTTGATGGAGTACGTGACTCCTGATGTCGGGGTTATAAATTCGAGCGTCACGCTGGGCATAGAGATTACTAAAAAATAAACTCTTAAAAAAGAGAGAGAGAAAATGCACGCACCCACACAAAACCATGAAGTGTTAATAGCATTATTCCTGATAACCAAAAGGTAGAAACAGTGCAAATGTCCATCAACTGAAGAATAAACAAAAAGTAGTATATCCATACAACGGAGTATTATTTGGCAACGAAGTCACGAAGGACTGATACCTGCTACAACACGGACGGGTCTGGAATCTATTTTGCTAACTGAAGGAAGCCACAGGTTATATTATTCTCTTTACACGAAATATCCAGGATAGACGTACAGAGAGAGACACGAAGTAGATTCGTGGTTGCTTAGGGCTAGGGAAATGGAGGAGTTGAGGGCATGATGGCAGAAGAGTACAGAGTTTCTTTTAGGAACGAGGAACTGATGGGGCGCTCGGGGCGGTTCAGTCGGTTGAGAGTCTGACTCTTGATTTATTTTTTTAATTTTAATTTTTTTTTTTAGTGTTTTATTTATTTTTGAGAGAGAGAGAGAGACAGCGTGAGCAGGGGAGAGTCAGAGAGAGGGAGACACAGAATCTGAAGCAGGCTCCAGGCTCTGAGCTAGCTGTCAGCACACAGCCTGATGCGGGGCTCGAGCCCATGAACCGCGAGATCATGACCTGAGCCGAAGCCGGACGCTCAAGCGACTGAGCCTCCCAGGCGCCCCGTGACTCTTAATTTCGGCTCAGGTCATGATCTTACAGTTCGTACGTTGGATCCCCGCATAGGGGTCTGTGCTGACAGTGAGGAGCCTGCTTGCAATTCTCTGCCTCCCTCTCTCTCTCTCTATCTCTCTCTCCGTCCCTCTCTGCCCCTCCCCCACTCACACTGTCTCAAAATAATTAAATCTTAAAAAAATTTTTTTAAAAAGCAATGATGAAATGTCTTAAAATCGATTGCAACAATGGCTCCAGAATTCTGTGACAGCGCCCAAAACCCTGAATTTTACACCTCAAATGAATAAATTGTGTGATAAGTGAATTATATCTCAAAAAAACAAGGGGCAGAATTAGGGTTTCTAAGAAAAAAGTGCCTCAGAGCCAAGGAGGCACCTCTTTTACTTCTCCTTCCTCGGGAATTTAATCAGGAAAAATAAACAGAGGTAAGCTCAACCTTTGGAAATAAATGTTAAGGAAAAAGAAGATGAAGGCTGTTCATAAAGATTCACCACAATGACGTCACGGAAGCAAGAGGTTCAAATGGTGGTTTTATCTTGGATTTTACCTTGGGTGATGTATGCACAGAAAATTCTGATTTTTTTTCACACAAATAAATATTTCTCATAGACATCATATAGCACAGTACTTTTGAGCACATCCTCTAGAGACGGATTGCCTGGATTCCAACTTCGGCTCCAGCATTTGCGACTTGCAGAACCTTGGACCCTAGACAACCTGCTTACGCACCCCGTATCTCAGTTTCCTTTACTGGTAAAATGGGGACAATGATGGGACCCAGTTCACAGGGCTGTGATAATGAGCACACGTGTTGACACACGCAAAGACTTGGACCACTGCCTACTGCATGGTAAATTGTTAAAGAATAAAAAAAAAAATTCATCCTGTAACATTTAAGGTGGAGCGTACAAGTGAGCACTCAGGCGGCAGACAACTGGGTTAGCGTCCCGGTTCCGCAAAGATTTAAATTCTCACCTTCCCCAGTCGCAACTGCATCGGGGCCAGAAGGCCACTTTCACCTTTTTTGTTTTTATTTATTTATTTTGGAGAGACAGAGAGACTGTGTGAGTGGGGGAGGGGCACAGAGCAAGGAGACAGAGAATCCCAAGCAGGTTCCACGCCACCAACGCAGAGCCGGATGCGGGGCTCAAACCCACGAACTGTGAGCCGGTGACCTGAGCTGAAACCAAGACGACGCTTAACCGACTGAGCCCCCCAGGCGCCCCCACTTCCATCGTTCAGTTCATCTGCAACATATGGTTCCTTGCCCGTATCTCAGGTCTTGTATACAAGGAAAACTCTTAGAAGATCTCCTATTTGAACATAAAACTTGAACTTTCAAGTTTGAAAAACATGAAGGAGTTTTCCTTATTGGTCACATGGGGAACTAGGAATCCTGAAAAACCTCCCTGCTACAAAATACAAAAGCATGGTGGGAAAAACAAAATGAGGTTTCCTTTCAAATGTATGGCTGAACTGGAAAAACAAAGAAATCCTCGGAGGCCAAAGCCATTACAAGGCTAAAGGTACTGAGAACGGCAGCTGCCCTGTGGCATCTGCTCCCTCCCAGGTGACTTAGAACTTGGTGTTCGTGGTCACGCACCAGTAAAGATTCAAAGCCTACGGCACTGGGAATCAGATCAGAGAAAATCCAGGTCATAATCTTGCCATGGGTTCGCCATGATAGTCCCAACTTGGCCTTTACTTAAAGCATGGTAAAAAATAATAATAATAATAATAATAATAATAATAATAAAACTGGGGCGCCTGTGTGGCTTAGTCAGTTGAGCATCCAACTTCGGCTCAGGTCATGATCTCACAGTTCGTGGGTTCGAGCCCCGCATCGGGCTCTGCGCTAGCAGCTCAGAGCCTGGAGCCTGCTTTGGCTTCTGTGTCTCCCTCTCTCTCTGCCCCTCCCCTGCTCGTGCTCTGCTCTGTCTCTCAAAAAATGAATAAACATTACAAAAATATTTTTAATTTTCTTTCATCAAAAGACATCATAAAATGATGAGATAAGCCACAAACCAAGCGCAGGTATTTGCAACACATAGAGTGACAAACAGAATCAAGAATATATGAAAGACTCTAAGTCAATAAAAAAAGACAAATCACCCCATAGAAACGTGAAAAAAAATAGCACAAACGGGCATTTCACAAAGAAGACAGCACATTCAAAAAGGTCCCTGATTGCATTTGTCGCGTGGGAAATGCAAATCTCAAGGACAATAAGATAATCTTTTATATCAACCACTTAAGCAACAATCTTTAAAAACCAGCATTAGCAAGCGCCTATACGCACAACAACATAACCACAGATAGGTTTTGGTTTTGGCCTTGGCTGTTACTACAGGTTTCTTTTTCCATGAAACATCCACTTTGAAAGACCACCTTAAAAACTGTTTTACTGATAATAGTAAGAAAACATATCGGGTAGAGTTTTTACCCTGCTAGAGCTGAAGGATAAATACAATGATTGACACAGTCTAAAATGGAAAACTAATCAGTTAAATGTGGCAACAAAGATCAAAGGAACTCTGAGGTCCCTTTAAAGACACATATAATGTCAGGGGCGCCTGGGTGGCTCAGTCGGTGAAGCGTCCGACCTTGGCTCAGGTCATGATCACATGGTTCATGAGTTCGAGCCCCGCGGTGGGCTCCGTGTTGACACCTCGGAGCCTGGAGTCTGCTTCGGATTCTGTGCCTCTCTTTCTCTCGGCCCCTCTCCTGCTCACACTCTCTCTCTCAAAAACAAACACACATTAAAAAAAATTTTTTAAACCTTCTTCATCACCCAATTTTAAATGTTCCTATTCATTCCTTAACAAAAGAAATTTGGGGGAAAACCATGTAAATCAAAAGAGCATCACTTAATTCGTCCAGGGACACGTTTGAACAGGAGCTTAAAGACAAAAAACTACAGTACGCAACCACTACAGCCACTGCCACCACTAGATAATTCTGAATATACTAGCTTAGCAATAGGTAAATATTAACGTTAGCCTCTTTTTAAATTTTTATTATAACTCCAGGCCCTTTGAGAGCAGCTATGTAAAGCACCAGCTGTAAAAGTACGCAAGATGACCCACTAATGTCACATACATCACAATATGTAGCCATATGACTACAGGCCAGATCGGCTAGCCGGTGGCTTTCTGTCTCTTCTTGGGTTCAGAAAATCCGATTTTGAAAGACCCAGCATCGGCGACCGGTAAACCCAATGAAAATGACTTCCATTAGCTTCTAAAGCATGCAAAAGACACATGTCATCTGTTAATGGTCCCTGGAATGTGTTAACTAAGGAAGCAACCCTGACCCTCTTTTGTAAACTGTCAAGTGCAAACTTGCAATTAAAAACGGGGCTGCTGCTGCTTTTTGCTGTGATTAATCACATGATCCAGCTTGCACCTGCAAACTCAAAGATGCCCCTCGAACACACGCGTTACTTTTAAGTGTTATGAACGAGGCTAAGGCTATCTAATCACACCATTTCAGTTTAAATAGAGGAAATATGCTTCAACTTAGCTGTGGCCCGAGAGTGCAAATGAGGGCTTGAGAGACAGAAAACCCCGGATGTGAAGAACTCTCCTGGCTGACAGCACCAGCAGATGCTGACTCAACCAAAGACTATTGGCAGAGACAGCTCGACCACTACCAGACCAGACTTCTGACAACGAAGTTATTTAAAATTAATATTCTAGTAGCATCTACAAGCTTTCTTTTGCCTGAAGGCTTTACAAAGAGGAGTCATTAGCAACTTACTAAAAATGAAGTCAGTATATAATTATATACAATATATATGAAATATATATACACACATATACATATATATACATATACGTATTATATATATACATATGTACATATATGTGTATATATGTGTATATATACATTATATAATATGTATATATATATATATACATAAACTTGATTTTAAAGCTTGATTTCCAGTGAGAAAATGTTGTCATGAAACTGTTTTGGGAGATGGGAAGTAATAACTTGATTTTCTGAAGTTTAAACTTCCAGGGGTGCCTGGGTGGCTCAGTCGGTTAGCATCCAACTTCAGCCCAGGTCATGATCTTGAGGTTCGTGAGTTCGAGCCCCGCATTGGGCTCTGTGCTGACAGCTCAGAGCCTGGAGCCTGCTTCAGATTCTGTGTCTCTCTCTCTCTGCTCCTCCCCTACTTGTGCTCGGTCTCTCACTCTCTCTCACTCTCTCTCTCTCAAAAATAAACATTAAAAAAAATAAAGTTCAAACTTGTACTTCTTACTAAGAGATCATTTGAATAACAATAATAAAGGTGGCACTGAAATTATATTTTCAAGCCACTGGCCATATACATCCATAAATATGTATCAGACAAATGAGGATCAATTTCTTAAATAATGTCTATATTAGAATCTCTTGTTAAAAAAATCTCCTGATAATGTTAACTAATTTTCTAAGTAGCTGGACGTGGTCTCAATGTACAATTGGTCCAGTCTACATCAAGGAAATACAGAGAGATTCAATAGAATTTAATCTACTTATTCAGACATAAGCAGTGTGGAAAACTGGCTAAAGAATGCCTCATTCTCAAACACAACAGCTTCTCCATGGGTTTATTTAAGCGACGGGCCCACTAAGACAAAACTGGACAAATGCTGAAAAGATGTAGTCCTCTTTCTGCTCTCTGGAAGGAAAATGTTTGAATAACACGACAGAATGATTTCATATTATGTATTCTGTTTCCTGTCCTCTTGCATCAAAAATTTCATAATGGGGGGCACGTGGGTGGTTCGGTCGGTTAAGCCTCTAACTCTTGGTTTCGGCTCAGGTCGTGATCTCACAGTTCATGAGATCGAGTCCCATGACAGGCTCTGCACTGATAGCCCAGAGCGTACTTGGGATTCACTCTCTCCCTATCTCTCTGTACTTCCCCTGCTTGTGCACGCTTACACGTGTGCTCTCTCTCTCCCTCTGTGTGTGTGTGTGTCTCTCTCTCTCAAAATAAGTAAATAAATAAACATTAAAACAAACTAAAACACTGATGAAAACATAAGTGTGATTTTGTGATCTTGGATTAGGCCAGGTTTTTTTTCTTTTTTAATGTTTATTTGTGAATTTTGAGAGAGAGCAAGAGCACACGTGGGTGTGAGTGGGGGAGGGGCAGAGAGTGAGGGAGAGCGAGTACGCCAAGCAGGCTCTCCGCTCGGCTAGAACTCATGGGCTCAAACTCACAACTGCGAGATCATGACCTGAGTCGATATCAAGAGTCGGATGCTTAACCAACTGAGCCACCCAGGCGCCCCAGGCCAGCTTTCCTGATATATGACACCAAAAGCAGGGGGTACCAGAGAAAGAAGTAGGCCGAGAAGTACATTAAAAGGTGCTTAACAATTACCTAGTCATCAGGGAAATGCAAACCCAAACGACAGTGAGCTATCACCTCACACCACTCAGGGTGACCATTACCAAAAAGACAAGAGATAACAAGTATTGGGGAGAATGCGGAGAAAACGACACTTGCGCGCTATGGGGTGGGAATGCAAATCGGTGCAGCCACTCGGAAAAACAGTATGGAGGTGCCTCAAAAAATTAGAAACAGGACTGCTGTAAGATCCAGCAATTTCATTTCTGGGTGTCTATCCGAAGAAAACAAAACACTAACTCAAAAAAACATCTGCACCCCCATGTTCATTGTAACATTATTCACGGTAGCCAAGATATGGAAGCAATGAAAGTGTCCGTCCACAGATGAATGGAAAAAGAAAACATGGTGTGTGTATGATCTCACTTATATGTAGAATCTTAAAAAAAAAAAAAAAAAAAAGCAAGCTCCTAGATCCAAAGAACAGACTGGGGGCTGTGGGGGCCGAGGGGGTCGGGGGGAGGGAGGGTCAAAATGTACAAACTTCCAGTTGCAAAATAAATAAGTCCGGGGGATCTAATGTACAGCGTTAATAACTCTGTGTTGCGTGTTTGAAAGTTGCTAAGAGAGTAAATTTTGGTTTTTTATTATTTGTTAGAGTAAATTTTAAAAGTTCTCATCATAATAAACAGATTTTGTAAACTATGTGTGGTGACGGATGTCACCTAGAGTGAATGTGGCCATCATTTTGCAGTATATGCAAACACCTAATGCAAGGGGGCACCTGGTGACTCAGTAGGTTGAGCGTCTGACTTCGGCCCAGGTGGTGATCTCACGGGTTGTGGGTTCAAGCCCCCAGTCAAGCTCTGTGTCGTCAGCAGAGAGGGTGCTTCGGGTCCTCTGTCCCCCTCTCTCTCTGCCCCAACCCCACTTGTGCTCTCTCTCTCTCAAGAAAAAAAAAAAATTTTTTTTGAAGAATTGAAAACAGAGACTCGAAACCAAGAAAAAGAGAAAAAAATAGGTAAATTTGACTTCAACGTTATAAATGCTTGCACTTCAAATGAAACCGGGAAGAAAATGAAAAGACAGCCTACAAAATAGGAGACAGTATTTACAAACCAAGTATCTGGCAAGGATTTTGAGTAAGGACTACAGAAAAAACTCTTACAACTAACCGGTTTAAAAAGAAAGAAAGAAAGAAAGAAAGAAAGAAAGAAAGAAAGAAAGAAAGAAAGAAAGAAAGAAAGAAAGAAAGAAAGGAATAGCCTGATTTAAAAATGAGCCAAGAATCTGCATAGACATTTCCCCAAAGAAGATACACAAATGTCTGATAAGCACATGAAAAGGTGCTCAACATCGCCAGTCATTAGGGAAATGCAAATCAAACCCACGATGAGAAACCGCTTCCCCCCCACAGGGATGGCTAGAATCAGAAGACAGAGATTAAGGAATCCTGGGAAGGAGAACGTGGAACCCACACGCGGCGCTGGCAGGAATGCAAAATGTTACAGCCGCTTTGGGGTGTAGTCTGAGGATTCCTCGAGAGATTAAATATACATCCGCTCTACGATCCAGCAATTCCCCTCCTAATTATATACTCAAGAGAGAGGCGCCCGGGTGGCCCAGTGGGTCTGGTGACCAACTCTTGGTTTCAGCTCAGATCGTGATCTCGCAGTTTCGTGCGTTCGAGCCCCACATCTGGCTCTACGCTGGCAGTGCGGAGCCTGCTAGGGATTCCCTGTCGCTCTGCCCCTCGCCTGCTCGTGCTGTCTTTGTCTCTCTCAAAATAAACTTAAAAAAAAATTTTTTTTTAAAGAGAGAAATGAAAACACACATCCACCCTGAAACTTGTGTGAGAATGTCCGCAGCAACATTATTCACGATAGCCAAAAAGGTTTAAACAACTCAAATGTCCATCAACCGAAGAACAGATCATTAAAATATGGTAGATCTCCACACAAGGCCGTACTATTCGGCCACAGAGAATAATGAGATACTGGGGCGCCTGGGTGGCTCAGTCAGTTAAGCCTCTGACTTCGGCTCAGGTCATGATCTCGCGGTTCGTGGGTTCGAGCCCCGCGTCGGGCTCTGTGCTGACAGCTCGGAGCCTGCTTCGGATTCTGTGTCTCCCTGTCTCTCTGCCCCTCCCCCTCTCATGCTCTGTCTCTCTCTGTCTCAAAAATAAATAAAACATTAAGAAAAAATTTTTAAAACAAGAAAGAAATACTGATACACGCTACATCAGGGATGAAGCTTTAAACGCTGCGCTGACAGAAGCTAGCCACAAGAGATCGTGGATTATATGATTCTATTTACCTGAAATGCCCGGGATAGATACATCTAGAAAGGGAGAAAGCACTGTATACCATCGGCCGTCAGAGGCTGGTGGGATGAGCTGTGGGCAGGAAATGGAGAGCGCCAGGTTTGTTTCTGGGGTGATAGGAATGTTCTAAACTTCCGGTAATGACTGCACAACTCTGTGATTATCCTAAAAACCCCTGAAATGTATACTTTAAACGGGTTAATTGCATGGTACGTGAATTCTATCTCAATAAAGCTGTTTTAAAAAAAAACTTGGGGTGGGGGGGCTGGGTGGCTCAGTCGGTTGAGCATCTGACTTCCCCTCAGGTCATGATCTCGTGGTTTGTGGGATCGAACCCCGTGTCGGGCTCTGTGCTGACAGCCCAGAGCCTGGAGCCTGCTTCGGATTCCGTGTCTCCCTCTCTGTCTCTGCCCCTCCCCTGCTCACACTCTGTCTCTCTCTCAAAAGTAAACAAACATTAAAAAAATAAAAAATAAAATTAAAAAAACTTGAATGGGATCCTGGTTCTCCCACTGGCTCTCTTGTTAACAAGACTCTTTGCAGCGCCTGGAGTGCTCAGTTGGTTAAGTGTCCAACTTCGGCTCAGGTCATGATCTCACAGTTCACGAGTTCAAGCCCCGTGTCAGGTCTGTGCTGACAGCTCAGACCCTGGAGCCTGCTTCGGATTCTGTGTCTCCTGCTCTCTCTGCCCCTCAGCCACCCCCCCCTCAAAAAATAAACAAACATTAAAAAAATTTTTTTAAACCTCTTCTCTCCTCCTCCTTGCTAGGAATTGCTCTTGTTCCCTTTTCAAAATAATGCAAAAGACAAAATGATGCAAAAAACTATCTGAAAACAGAGTAGACATATCTCCGTAACGCTGCCAGCACGTGATTTGCCAGAGACAGAATACACATATGTAAGTTTTAAGTACTGCGATAAAAAGTCTGCTTTCCCGGCATCTGCAGGGTTAACAGCCAATTTAACTTCTTCATGACAGAGAGGAGACTATCATTACTAAATATCTGAAATAATGTCAGAGAGAAGATAATCTATTTTTTAAGAGTAAATTTTAGTATATTAAAATGCCACCATATTTGCTAGCTGGGGTACCTTGGAAAACCACAACTCAACTATTTGATAAGCCTCCAACTTAACTGTGAGTGTAAAATGGTCCTTCTTTCCAATATGCCATCAGCTTTTGGGGTTTCCATTAAAATATAATTTTTTAAAGAAAATTATATCATGGGGGGCGCCTGGGTGGCTTAGTCAGTTTAGCGTCCAGAGTGTCGATTTGGGCTCAGGTCACGATCCCAGAGTTGTGGGATCTGAGCATGGAGCCTGCTTGGGATTCTCATTCTCTCTCTCTCTCTCTCTCTCTCTGCTCCTCTTCCCCGCATGCTCTCTTTCTATTTCTAACTGCCCCTCTCCTGCACACATTCTCTCTCTCTAATAAAAACATTTTTTAAAAAGTGCAATGATTAAAAAAAAAAAAAGAGGGGCGCCTGTGTGGCTCAGTCGGTTAAGCATCCGCTTTCGGCTAAGGTCATGATCTCACAGCTCGTGGGTTCGAGCCCCACGTCAGGCTCTGTGCTGACAGCTCAGAGCCCGGAGTCTGCTTCAGATTCTGTGTCTCCCTCTCTCTCTCTGCCCCTCCCCTGCTCATGATCTGTCTCTCTCTTTCAAAAATAAATGAAATATATGTTAAGAAAATTTTTTTTAATGAAAATTATACCATGTATTAAAAATGATAGGAGATCAATGAATAAAGTTCTCAACTGGAGAGCAATCACAGCTGCTTAATATTTCGACTGGAGGATGAATAAGATGTGAAGGGATTCATCTCCGGCATGAATTCAAACCATAAAAGAGTAAACTAGGCATTTTGTAAAAACAAAAACAAAAACAAACAAAACCCGGGCCGGGGGCAGTAATAAACTACAGACCTCAGGGACCCATAAAGTAGGGTCAGTTATCATTCAAGCTATAGTTTCTCTCATCGCAGATCTCGGAGCACAAACCTCCTCACCCCCAGGCATAGATTACGTTGGTTCCAGGCTGTGAGCAAATGAACACGATCAGTCCCAGTGACCCGGGAGCCGATGTGACAGCGCAAACGTCTGAGCAACAAATCACAGAAATGCTTTGTCTTTTTGGCGCAGTGCTTCCGCTCTGGGCTCTCGTTCCTCCTCAGATAGATGCGGCTTTGGGACCCAAACGACCGTCTCTTGTGACTGACACACATCTGTACCCCATCTGTACTCACTCCTCCAGGCTTCACATACCACCTAGAAGCCTGATGGTGCCCGTGTCTCTACGTCCCGGTCCAGTCCCCTTCCTTGAGCGCCAGGTCCCTGCGTCCAATCGCCGACGTGACATCCCCACGTGGAGATCTCACAGGTCCCCAACCAAACCTCCGCAGCTCGATGTTTCTCACAAACCCGCTTCCCCCCCGGCCTCCTCCTCTCTCCCTACACCTTGTGACCAAAGCCTTGGCAAATCCCTTGGGCTCTCCCTTCAAATCACATCCAGAACGGGAGCCCCGCTCATCACTTCTCTGGTTCAAGCCACCATCACCAATCCGACTAGCCTCCTTTTTTTTTTTTTTTTAATGTTTTATTTATTTTTGAGAGAGAGAGAGAAAGCGAGAGCGTGAGCTGTCAGCACAGAGCCCGACGCAGGGCTCGAACCCACGAACCGTGAGATCATGACCTGAGCCGAAGTCGGACACTTAACCGACTGAGCCACCCCGGCGCCCCAAGCCTCCATTTTTTTTTTCAGTTTGTTTGTTTTTGAGAGAGGGAGGGGCAGAGGGAGAGAGAGAGAATCCCAAGCAGCCTCCACACTGTCAGCACAGAGTTCGATGGGGGCTCGAATTCACAAACCATGAGATCATGGCCTGAGCTGCAGTCAGACGCTTAACTGACTGAGTCACCCGGGGGGCCCCCACTCTAGGAGCCTCCTAATTGGTCTCCCTGCTTCAGCCTTTGTCCCCCCCACACCCCCCACCCCCGGCCTATTTTCAGCACAGCATCCACAGGGCTATGAGTCACTCCTTCGCTCACAAGGTTCTCATCGATCCTCATCGGACTCAGGGTAAAAGCCAAAGTCCTTACCAAGTCCTGTGTGATCCAGACCTGTTACCTTTCCAGCTTCATCGCTGTCTGTCTCTGCCCTTGCTGTTGTTCTCTGTCTCTGTCTCTCTCTCTCTCTCTCTCTCTCTCTCTCACACACACACACACACACACACACACACACACATACACACACAGGAAGGCACACACACTGCTTCAGCCACACTCATCCCCTTCCTGTTGCTTGAACTTGTCAGTATCCTCTCGTGTCAGGGCCTTTTAACACCACTGTCCCCTCTGCTTGGAACACCCCCAAGTCGTAATGGCTTTGCTCGCTGTCACCTTCCTAGTGCTGGAAGTAGCCAGCTGGTCAGATCCTGACATCTGTCATACACCTACAACACGGGGATGGATGCTTTGGGTGAAAGATAAGTAAGAGAAAGTGCTGTGACACTGGCCTCCTGCCAGGAGCTAGCTACCTCCAGGATAAGACCTTGGCGACAACAGACAGGGGAGACCCACCTTGACAAGAGTCAGATAGGAGGCGTCTCGCCCTACGGGGTCACCCGTGCTTCCGCCCTGGGGCAGGCGAGGGGCAGTTTTCTCACGGAGCCCTCACGGGGGGCCTGTTTGAGAAGATGCTGTAATAACGCCTTGACTTTCTCACGGATCGTGAACAAACCCATACCTACCGCATGTGACGGGAACACAGGCTTTTCCGGATAACTTACTTACTTAACATCGCCAAGCCTCCCAAACACAACTAAGAACTAGAAAAACAGAAAATAAAAGGCTTTTATGCAATCAGAATTGACAGCACAGAGTCGAAGTGCGAAAGTTCATGGACGTTAGTAGAAGCAGACTCCCCGTGGCCCCACTCAGAATCTATTTACTCGTATTTTGCAGACAATTCTAACAGGTTTGGTTACCTGCACGCCTGCTTACAGCAACACATTAGAAGAAGCAATGGTGGAGAAGCCAGAGGATTACACACTGACTGCTGGCTGGCAGAACGTTTCAGGTTTGTTTGTTTGTTTGTTTATGTTTTTAGGTTTTAGTTTTGAGAGACAGCGCTTGAGTGGGGGAGGGGCAGAGAGAGAGGGGGGACCCAGAATCCAAAGCAGGCTCCAGGCTCTGAGCTGTCAGCACAGAGCCCGATGCGGGGCTCGAACGCACAAACCGCCCCAGGAACAGTTTTAAATAACAGCAGTCGGGGCGCCTGGGGGGCTCAGGTCATGAGATCTCACAGTTTGTGAATTTGAGCTCCCGCATTGGGCTGTCTGCTGCCAGCACGGAGCCTACTTCGAATCCTCTGTCCCCCCTCTCTCTCTCGGCCCCTCCCCGGCTCGCTCGCTCTGTCTCTCAAATATAAATAAAACCGTAAAAGAAAAAAATAACAGCAGTGAGAAATGACATCTAACAGAGAGGGGACATGTGAAAAGATTAGAAAACCGGGCATTACAAATCAAGAGGCAGAACTATCTGTACCCAATCTAAAGTAGGGACAAACGGCCCCGCAGACTTTGGGGGCCCTGGAGGCAACACTAATGCCACTGTGAGGATAACCTTGAATCATCAAAAAAAAAAAAAAAAAAGGATGCAGTTATTACCAGGTTCAGGAGGGAGGAGAGTAAATCATCTTTCTGAAAAGCTTTCCACCCAAAACGGTTACAGATCTGGGGACGGGGGGAGACGCATCAAGCACCAAAAGGGCTAACCCTCATTTACCCAGAAACGTTCGGTTATGCGAAACGACGCAGCGCGCAGGGCTGCCTGGTAAGTGACTCACGGTCAGCGGGACACATGTGTACGCACTACAGCACGGTGTATACTGAGTCATTAAGGTGTGTTGTGATTTACGCATCTTCTGGAGCCACACTCGCAAAATACACCTTCCAGTGAACAGGTGTTCACAGCTACTTATCCGAGGTATCGCTTGCATTCTCGTCTCCTGTAAGGAATGTAAAACGTTACTTTCTTTTTTCCTCTTTTTTTCCATCATCACGTAAGGAAGGTGTGGTGGGGGCGGGGCGGGCTTTATTTGAGGGCAGGTTCCAAGGGTAATTTTATAATAAATGTGGGCTATTTTTTTTTTTTTTAATTTGAGAGAGAGAGGGCGAGAGCACTGGAGCAGAGGAGAGGGAGAGAGGGAGAGAGGACGGGAGAGAATCTTCAGCAGGCTCCACGCTCAGCGCAGAGCCCAACACAAGCCTCGATCCCACAACCCTGGGATCATGACCTGAGCTGAAATCAAGAGTCAGATACTCAACCGACTGAGCCGCCCAGGCGCCCCAAGGGTGGGCTACTTCTATGCTAGACTTTCTGAGTTACTGAGATAACCTATGTAAGCACATTTAAGGCAAGAACTTCAGCGAGCTTCGGTGCCAGGATGGCTGGCACAGATGAGAGTAAAAAGAAGATTCAGGGGTCTGGGTGGCTCAGTCAGTTAAGCCTCTGACTCCTGATTTCGACTCAGGTCATGGTCTCATGGGTTCCTGGGATCTAGCTCCACATCTGGCTCTGTACTAAAGGTGCGGGGAACCTACGTGGGATGGTATTTCCTCTTTCTCTGTTCCTCCCCCTACTTGTGTTCTCTCTCTCTCTCTCTCTCTCTTTCTCTCTCTCTCTCCTCTCTCAAAAGAAATACATAAACTTAAAAAAAAAAAAAAGATTTGCTTCTTCCCAGCTCGAGACTTACTGGTCAGCTCTCTCTGAATATTCCAGAGAAACCACAGACCCACCCCTGACCCCAAAACGTGCTTCTTCGCCTCTACCCAGTCACCCCAACCAGAAAGCTGGAATTAATCCAGTCTCCGTCCCTGGCCCTCAAACCTCACGACTAGTCAGTCACCAAGTCAAGTCACCTGGACCCTCTCAAGTCTTCAAGCTTGTCCCAGGCCCCGGAACTGACTTAGTCCATGACTCAGTGCCCGCTTCCTCTGCTTTCTACAAATGCCTTCTACCTGGCCGCCCTACGTCAGGCCTTCCTCTCTCCTGCATTGTCCACACACTGTGTCCTCCACAAGTGCCAGAGTGAGATGTGTAAAAACAAGAAGCCCCACCATGCGCTGCCCCTGTTGACCACTGCGCACACTGTGCGCTGTACAGTCCTTGCAAGGGCGCTGGTCCTGGTGCAGTAAATGGGAATGGCGCCCCTAAGGGTTGTGCAGTGCCCAACCTGTACAACCATATGCAGCAACCTTGCTGTATTCCTCTGCTTAGGACACTCCGTTGGCTCCCCCATTGCCCTTTTAACGAAGTAAAGCCCTTTCG
>CM053579.1:11737124-11806679 GCA_028646485.1 Cryptoprocta ferox | reverse complement strand
CCGCAGATACTGCACAAGCACGTGTAATTCAGCTTCTCACGCCATACCACGCTCCTGGGAGTGAGCAGTTCATAAAGGATCATTAGTGAAACGATCTTTCAGGAAGTTCTGTACCACAATGAGTATCTTTGTAAACACTTTTTTAAACACATGAGCATTCTTAAAATATATGAAATAGACATGAAATCCTCTTTCACACGTCAAATTCTTGGACCAGGACGTGTGTTCCAACAGCGCGGTCCAGGACACTTCGTCGGTCCACAAGGTGGATGCCATTCCTGCCAAAAATGCCCAAAGGCAGAAAACTACCGCAAGCCCCTGTAAAGACGGCACGGCAACTGGTATCATTTACGGGCGGTGACCGGTCATGATGCCAAGGCCACAGGGACCTGCCAACGTCCAGAAGCCTTCCGCGGTACCGGAAGATGAAACTTCACACAAATACAGAAATCGGAGAAATCGCTGGCTGTCGAACTGTCAGCTTGTGTTTCACAGCAGAGCTAATTTAATATTCGTGTCCACCAGCGCACTCCCCCTTACTGATTTATTACATATAGAAAATACTACTGACCACCCCAAAACCCAAACGGACGAGCCCAACGAGTTGTGTGTTCCGAGGATGCCCAGAGGGCCGTCCTGCCTTCCTTACTCCGGTCTAAGAAAGGGGGTTTGCGGGGTGGCCTCCTCTGGACTCGCGGATGACCCTGAATGAGGAGGAATATCTGGAACGTGGGTTGCAGCCACCCGATTTGCAGAAAACGGCCAAGTCTCTGCCACGGCGAGGCTGAGCCCCTGCCAAACCAAAACCACAAACCTGGGCGTCGGAAGACACGTCCGTCCATCGCGGTGCCTCGCAGATGCGTCCCGAAAGCCTCGGCTGAATTTAAGGTCCCAGGCTTGCACCCTGTCCCGGTCGCACCTGCATCCGCACGCCTCAGTCTGCACTGTCCCACGCGCAACCCCGCACCTCCGACTAGGTGAGCGCGCGGCCAAGGCCACGTGACGCCGCTCACGCCCCTTTCCCAAAACGCGGCAGCGGCACTGAAAGTTGTGTGCGTCGGTGGGCGATTTTGTCCGTCCGTCCTGTCCGACAAACCCAAACTTCTGCCACCGCAGTGAGGACCCCAGGAGGCAGGAGGCTCGCGGGCCAGCTGGAAGGATGCACCGCTCCGGGGTGGGGCGGGGGGGGAGCGCCGGCGGCCGCCGCACCGTTTCTCTACCCCTCCTCCAACTGCGGCTCGCGGATCCCAGCGCCTTTTTGGACTTGGTTTCCCCTACATGTGTTACTCGCCCCCGCCGCCCCCCCCCCCGCTTGCCCGGCATTCAGGGACCAGCAGAAGGGAAGTGCAGCCGGAGGGCGGGGGGGCGGTTTCAGGTCCGCGGGATGCGGACCGGGCAGGAGGCGTCCGGCCCCGCCCCTCGGGCGACCCCCGGCAGCGGCGGCCCGGGGCACAAGGGGTGGCCCCGCAGCGGGGACGGGTGCCGCGGCGGGCGGGCGGGCGGCGAGCGCGGGGAGGGAGCTCACCTGTCACGAAGACCGCCTGCAGGAGGCAGAGGTAGCTCCGGCCGTACTTCTCCGAGAGCCTCACGCGCTGCAGGGCCATGGCCATGTCCACCTGCACGGGGATGGCCCGGGCGGCCGCCACGACCGCGAGGCCGTCCTGCTCCGGGGGCAGGCCCGGGGTCTCGCCGCACAGCGCGAGGGCCCGGGGCGCCGAGACCAGGAGCGCGGAGGCGGCGCGCGGCGGGGACGCGCCCAGGTGGGGCCCGGGGCCGGCCGCCGCCATCCGCGCCTCCGAGTCCGGGCCGGGCTCCCCGAACTCCGCCCCGCGTCCGCGCGGGAGCATCCGGGCGGGAACCGAGGGGTCCCGCAGCCCGGGGCCTGGCCCGCCAGAGCCCGCCCGTGGAGGGGCCGGGGGGGGGGTGGTGGAGGGAAACCGAGGCGCCGGCCGCCGGAGCGCGCGCGCGCCCCCGGAGCCCGGGAACTTGCTCGGAGTTCGGGGCCCCGGGGCGCCGCCTCTGACCGCGGCCGCAGCGACAGCGACCGCCCCGGCGAGCTGCGCGGAGGAAGAGCGGAGGCGGAGGGGCCGGAGGAGGGACCGGAGGAGGTGGCGCGGGGGACCCCCTGCGGAGACGCCCGTCGTCAGGGGCAGGGAGGCCGGGCCAGGCGAGCACGCGTGGTGGGAGGGGCCGGCCTCGCACTCCCATGGCAACTCCGGCAAGTCGCCGCGGCGCCGCAGCATCCCCGCCCGCGGCCGCCCGGCGGAAGTCCGCCGCGCGGGGGCGTCGCCCAGTGCGCGCACGGGCGGGTGGCCCCAGCGCGACCGCGGTCCCTGCTGGCGCCCAGGGACTATCCCCGGATGGTCTGAAGAGGGTCCGCGCTGCAGCCGGAATACGCCCTCCCCGCCCCCGACGCAAACACACACACACACACACACACACACACACACACAGAGTCGGATCTCTTGGGGATGCTAAGCCCCTTGCCTTCCAGATCCCTGATTCTCAAAACACTGGGGCACTCGGAAGCACGCGGTATAGACACCCGGGCTGCCATCCCTCAGGGACTCGGGGATCTTAACACCTCTTAGAGCCCAGGAGTATAGAGGCCACAAGAAGACAGAATGTCGGTATAAACACGGTAGAGGTCTGAAAGCGAGTCAGTACCACAGGGATTCGCCCCCAATTTTGCTTCAGTGCCTAGGTCTTCCTGGGAATGGCACAGCGCCACCACTTTCTTTAAGCCTTATCCCTTTCAAAGGGTCCTGTCCGGAAGAGGGCACAGCCATTCCAGGTGGATCTTTCAACATCCTACGGGGAATCACCGATTTATGCCCGAGGAAAATGGGTGCAGGCAAGGACGAAAGTAAGGGAGGACAACACGCGCGCCCGCACACCTCTCCCTCTGGCCGGTTGTAAGCGCTGTCAAGTCAACAGGCAGACTGTTTTCCGGCCTCTCTCTCCAACGTGTGCTGAGGGGAGAGGAGCAACGGTTTACAGTTCGCCCGCGGTTGTGGAGAAGGTGGCGTTAAGAATTCCACCGGGGCTACACTTGTTGATCCTTTACAACTTGAGGTTAAAAACTGGGGCACCTGGGTGGCTCAGTGCGTTCGGCGCCTGACTCTTGATCTCAGCTGAGGTCATGACCTCAAGGTCAGGTCATGATCTCAGGGTTGGTGAGATCCGGGCCTGGGGTTGGGCTCTGTGCTGACAATGCGGAGCCTACTTGGGATTCTCCCTCTCTCTCTCTCTCTCTCTCTCTCTCAAAAAGAAAGAAACAGAAATAAGAACAGTAGTCCATAAAAGTCCTGGATGATTAAACAGGAGGCTATCTTTATAATTGTGGGGGGGAGAAGGCTTTACTTAGCATAAAAAAATAAAGTATTGATCCACATATGGAAAGATGCCCTGCTATATTGTCAAGTGAAAATAGATGCAAAACAGTATCGATAGTTTGATCTCCCTTTTTATTTTTTTTTATCCCACTTTTTAAACATTACACATATGTATATGCCTAGGAAATGGTTGAGAAGGATGCAAACTGCTAACAGTGGTGATCGCTGGAGGGTGAAATTGGGAGTCGCTTGGTTATCGGTCAAGCATCTCTTGATCTCGGGGTTGTGAGTTCAAGCCCCAAGTTGAGCGTAGAGATTACTTAAAAGCATAGGCGCCTGGGTGGCTCAGTTGGTTAGGCATGGACTTCGGCTCAGGTCATGATTTCGTGGTTCGTGGGTTCGAAGCCCGCATCACGCTCTGTGCTGACAGCTCAAAGCCTGCTTCAGATTCTGTGTCTCCCTCTCCTTCTCTTGCCTCCCCCGCTTGCGCTCGCGCTCTCTCTCTCTCTCTCTCAAAAATAAACATTTAAAAAATTAAAAATAAAATCTTAAAAACAATACAGTGCCATACCACTTCACGCCCACTAGAAAGGTTATACTCAAAAAGACAGACAGTAACAAGCATCCGTAAGAATGTAGAGAAAATGGGCCCCTCGTTCATTGTTAATGAGAGTAAAATATCTCAGCCACTGTAGGAAGTCTGGCAGTGCCTCAAAATTTAAATATAAAGTTAGCACATAACCCCAGCAATTCCACTCCCAGGTGGCTGCCCAAGAGGAATGAAAAACTGATTACACAGAGAGATCTACACAAAGACTTGTACACAAATGTTCATAGCAGCATTAGTCATAACAGCTGCAAGGTTGAAACCACTTAAATGTCCATCAACACGTGGACGGGTAAGCAAAATGTGGTGTAGCCATACGGTGGAATAGTATACGGCTTTTAAAAACGAATGATGGCCGCCTGGGTGGCTCCGTCAGTTAAGTGTCCGACATCCGCTCAGGTAATGACCTCCCGGTACTTGGGTTCGAGCCCCGCATCAGGCTCTCTGCTGTCAGCGCAGGGCCGGCTTCAAATCATCTGTCCCTGTATCTCTCCGTCCCTCCCCTGCTTGCAAGCTCTCTCTCAAAAATAAATAAACCTTTTTTAAAAATTAAAAATAAAAATAGAAATTCTGATGCGTGCCACAACGTGGATGACTCTTGAAAGGAATATGCTTGTGTAAAAGCAGCCAGGCACAAAACACCACATAGTTTATGATCCCATTGACACGAAGTGTCCAGAATAAGCAAGTATATAGAGACAGAAAGTAGAAGAGTGGTTGCCAGGGAATGGGGAGGATGGAGGGATTGGAGGTAACAGATAAGGGTATTAGAGCTCCTTTTTAGGGTAATGAAATGTTCTAAAATTGATTGTGCTGATGGATACTCAACTCTATAAATATACTAGAAGTCATTGAATTGTGTGTAGTTTAAATGGATAAAATGAGGGGCGCCTGGGTGGCTCGGTCGGTTGAACGTCCGGCTTCGGCTCAGGTCATGATCTCAGCGGTTTGTGGGTTCGAGCCCCGCGTCGGGCTCTGTGCTGACAGCTCAGAGCCTGAAGCCTGTCTTCAGATTCTGTATCTCCCTTTCTCTCTGACCCTCCCCTGCTCACGCTGTCTCTCTCTCTCTCTCTCTCTCTCAAAAATAAATAAAACATTTAAAAATTTTTTAAATAAATAAATAAATGGACAAAATGTATGGTGTTTTAATTTTATGTTAATAAAGCTGTCAAATAATATCCTTAATATGTAAAGAGTATTTCTAAATTAATAAGAAATGGAAATGGTCAGAAAATAGGAACAGATAAAACTCAGGAGACACTTTTTTAAATGATTTTTTATGCATTTTGAGAGAGAGAGAGAGAGAGAGAGAACACGCAAGTATGTGAGTGGGGGAGGAGAAGAGAGAGAGGGAGAGAGAGAATCCCAAGCAGGCTCTGTGCTGTCAGCATACGTCCCCATGGGGGCTTGATCCCATGAACTGCGAGATCACAACCTGAGCCTAAATCAAGAGTTGGACGCTCAACTGACTAAGCCACCCAGGTGCCCTGCTCAGAAACATTTTAAAAATCTAATACATACATATGTATGTGTATATGTAAATGTTTACCTTCAGTGATAATAAAAATAAACTTTAAAAATCCCAAGATATCAGACAAAAATCTCAAGATACCGTTTTTCACTCACCAAATTGGCAAAGACTTATACCTCTTTGGAAAGCAACTTGGCAATCAGTATGGAGAACCTGAAATTGTACATATCCTTTGACTCAGCAAATCTCCTTCGAGGAATTTCCCCTACAGAAATAATCAGGTATTTTGGCAAAGAGTTATATACAGGGATGTTCTCTACAACATTACTTATGATAGTCCCAAATTGGAAGCAACCTCTATGTCAAAGAATAGCAGGACTAATAAATTATGATACGTTTATAAAATGGAGTATTAAGCAATTAATAAAAATGACATTCCCTTGTAGCGATGGAACTGTTCTGTATCTTGATTGTATCAATGCCAGTCTACTGAATAAAGGGTATATGGTATCTCTCTGTATTCTTTCTCACAACTGCTTCTAAATCTACAATTATCTTTAAATAAGACATCTCATTTTTTAAAAAAAATTTAACATTTATTTATTTTTTGAGAGACAGAGAGAGACAGAGTGTGAGGGGGAGAGGGGGAGAGAGAGGGAGACGCAGAATCCGAAGCAGGCTCCAGGCTCCGAGCTGTCAGCACAGAGCCCGATGAAGATACCTTCTCTCCTGTCCCTTTGTCCTGCCTCCCACACCCCGATTCTCATCATGTTTGTAACTGCTTGTAGGCCAGCCACATGGCTAGGCTCTGAAGTCCTCGAGGACGGGAGAAATGTCTAATTAAGCGCTGTCTTCCAGGGCCTGGCATAGAGCAAGCTCTCAAAATGTGGGTTAATCAAATGGGTGAATAAAGCAATAATGGATGAACAGTCTTTTAATTTTACTGCGGACCCTTATTCGAAAGAACACTAAGCTCAGGGTTTCTCAGGACTGAAGACGAAAATGCAGAGCTATGACTCCGTCTTCCCCAGTTGGAATAGCACATTCCCATCCCCTACAATGAGTTGTTCTATAGAAAGGTCTTTGGGGCCCTTGATACAGGCCTCACAATATAACTAACATCTTGGGAAATAAGATCCTTTGGGAGTTTGTTAATGCCTTTGGATGAAAGCTAGAGATTGTAACAAATTCCTTCCTCTAGTAACAGCGATATGACAACATGGCATCCCATTTACCTGCATCCCTAAATCTCATCCCTCCTAGGTAGATCAGAAGGAATTTGAGTAACAGGAAATATTTTATTATAGTAAATTAGACACAGGTTTTGAGAAACCAGAAGATCTGAAATGCTGAAAGTAGAAGGGGGACAATACAATGAACAGGTATCCTTATTTGCCCCTTATTGCCTTTGATTTTGAAAAGGTTCTGCAGAATTCGGGAAGTCTATTGACATGTTTTCATTTGGTTACCCTGTCACATGTCAACAGACTTCCCGAATTCTGACATGTGACAGGGTAACCAGCTGAAAACTCATTTGGAGAATAGAAATAGTAGCACGCTCACACTTTGTATGGATTAAATACGTTTATATGGTATAAAGGCACCTGCCTAGCATGTATGTATTTCAATATTCCTACGGAGAATCTTCCTTGCCCCACTCTATTTTTTCTGTGTATTTATTTAAGTAATCTCTACACCCAGTGTGGGGCTTGAAGTCACGACCCTGAGATCAAGAATCACATGCTCTACAGACTGAGTCCATCAGCTGCCCTGTCCCCATCCCACTGTAAATCCATGTGCTACAGACAAGATTGTCAGTAACATACACACACACGCACACACCCTTAAGGAAGTAACTCAGGTCTGGTAAATCAGTGTATTCTGTCCCTTGACCACTGTGATAGGCTTAAACCAATGAGACACCGTCCCAGGGCTTTTGGGAACCGTGAAAGGGAAAATAAGGCTTCGCTGGGATTGTTAGTTACAGGGGTGAGGTAAGCCTGGGGCTGCAAAGACAGCCTGCCCGAGAATGAAATCGATGTGACGAAAGCAGTAATGGGAACATCTGGAGCCAGCCTTGCCTGAAGAAATATCCACTCCCTGGATTTTTCAGTTAAATAGATCAATACATTTTCTTTTATGCTTAAACCTGTTTGCAATTGGGTTTCTTTTTTTTTTTTTTAATTTCTTCAACATTTATTTATTTTTGAGAGACAGAGCATGAGTGGGGAAGGGGCGGACGGGGGGGGGGGGACACAGAATCCGAAGCTCTGGCTCCAGGCTCTGAGCCGTCAGCACAAAGCCCGACGCAGGGCTCAAACCCACAAACTGTGAGATCATGACCCGAGCCAAAGTCGGACGGTTAACCGACTGAGCCACCCAGGCGCCCCGTGATTGGGTTTCTATCCCTTGCAACCAAAAGAACCCCAACTAATTATGATGAATGCAACATATAATCTCAGTTAATTCTAGATTGGCATCATGAAACCTAGATGCATGTATAAACCCAGAAAAGCATGTTAAATACAGAGGAGCCTCTTTGACACCCTAGGCTAAGTCCGTTCAAAGAGATTAATTAGTTGATTTGAGCTCAGTACTTGACATTGACTTAAAGTTCATCCTTTCACAGGAAATTCCACGGATATCTTTTCACTTGTTATTTTAAAATTTTTTCATTAGTTGCCATTTTAAAAGCAAAACTTTGCTTTCCAAAGAAAACATTGTTTCAGAGGCAGATATTTTAATTTTCTGTTGTTTGTTAAAGGAAGTGACTGTTTCTAACGTAGTTCTGATGGCCCAGTGCTTTTTTTTTTTTCAGCTTTGAAGTATATTTGACAAATAAGCCAAATGCTTTTAAAATGCTTTAAGAGTATTTCCAACGGAGTAAATGTTGGCGGTCCTTTTATGAGATGCCATGGTACTTTCTCAGACGAGGATATATTGGAAATGGAGATGTTAACTACTTGGGACAAAATGTGAGTCAGAAGTAGAAATCTGGAATCATTACTTCCCAGTTCTTTAATTTCTAACCAGGATTGCCTCTTTCCACATCAGCCAAGATGAGTTTCAGCCTAACCAATGAAATAGAAACGGATTGTTTTCTGTTGAATTTCTATACTGCACAGATATTTATTAGTATTTCTTTTTTTTTTAATTTTTTAAATGTCTATTTATTTTTGAGACAGAGAGAGACAGCATGAGCGGGGGAAGAGCAGAGAGAGAGGGAGACACAGAATCCGAAGCAGGCTCCAGGCTCTGAGCTGTCAGCACAGAGCCCGACATGGGGCTCGAACCCACGAGCCACAAGATCATGACCTGAGCCGAAGTCGGATGTTCAACCGACTGAGCCACCCAGGCGCACCAAGTATTTATGTACTTATTAAGGTGAACTGGAACTCAAAACTGGCATCTGGAAAGATGATCAAGTTAAACAGCCTGATTTTAAGAAAGCCACTTTCACCAGAGTGGTTCTTTCTCAAAAATATATAGTATTTGGTGGGGGACCAGGGTGGCTCAGCTGGTCAAGTGTCCAACTCTTGATCCAACTCAGGTCATGATCTCACGGTTCATGGGTTCGAGCCCCACCTTGGGCTCTGCACTGGCAGCGCGGAGCTTGCTTGGGATTCTCTCTCTTCCCCTCTCTCTGCCCCTCCCCCACTCGTGCACGTGCGTGGGCGCACGCTCTCTCTCTCTCAAAATAAATAAACATATTTATATAATTAATATATAATTTGGTAACAATGACCAATGAAAAATATAAGACATGTCATTTACTTCATATAATGCCAAATGTAAGGTTCCAAGTCTACAAGATTAGCAGGTCACCATCTTTTGTCTTTTTTTTTTTAAGATTTGATTTCTAAGTAATCTCTACACCCAACGTGGGGCTCCAACTCACAACCCCGGGATCAAGAATCGTATACTCTACCAACTGAGCCAGCCAGGCGCCGGAGCCGGTTGCCGTCTTATTCTGATATAACTGGAGTTGCTGTTACTAACAATAAGAAAATTAATACATGTACCATCTTCTTCTTCACACTTCATCTTTTTATTTTAGTAGGCTCCATGCCCAACGTGGGATTTGAACACACGACCCTGAGATCAGGAGTCGCATGCTCCACCGACCGAGCCAGCCAGGTGCCTCCTCACACTTCACCTTTACGGACGTCTTCACCTGTCATCTCCTTTGGTCCTTCCAACAAACCTATAAGGAAGAATCGATTTATTTATACCCAGCATTTCTTAAGTGAAAACGATCGTGCAAATGACTTGTGAGTTTCAAAGCTAAAGCTTGAAAATATGGTTCCAGACGAAAATTCTATATTTCTCAGATTTCCTCTCTCATAAAGGAAGGCTGGTACTTACAAAGCCCACGAAGAAATTCACCTACTAGCAATTGCAATGTCAGCACTAAATATTCTAGTATTCGAGTATATGATGCTTTTTTTCTTTGATGACAGCTTTATTGTGATATAATTCACTTACCATCCAACCCTCCCACTTAAAGTATATAATTCAACGTTTTGTTTCGGTTTTTTGCCTGCACATTTTATTAAGAAGGCTCATGGGAGGGGCCTGGCTGGCCCAGTTAGTAGAGCGCGCAATTCTCCATCTCAGGGTTGTGAGTTTGAGCCCCACATGGGGTTTAGAGATTACTTTGAAAAAAATAAGATCTTTAAAAAAAAAAAAAAAGAAGGCTCATGGAGTTAGATCAATGATTTTTAGCATATTCACAGAGATGTTCAACCAGCACAATAATTTATATTTGTTATTATTATTACTTTTTTGGTAAATTCTACTCCCAATGTAGGGCTTGAACTCATGACCTGGAGATCAAGAGTCCCATAGCTCTACTGACTGAGTCAGCCAGGCACCCCATAATAATTTAATCTGAGAAGATTTCATCACTCCTGGGCGCCTGGGTGGCTCAGTCAGTTAAGTGCCTGACTTGGGCTCAGGTCATGATCTCGCGGTCCGTGGGTTCAAGGCTTGTGTCAGGCTCTGTGCTGACAGCTCAGAGCCTGGAGCTTGCTTTGAATTCTGTGTCTCTCTCTCTCTCTCTGCCCTTCCCCTGCTCGCTTTCTCTCTCTCTGTCTCTCTCTGTCTCTCTCTCTCTCTCAAAAATAAACACTAAATTTTTTTTTAAAAAAAAAAGAACATTTCATCACTTCAAAGAGAAACCCAAACCCTTTGTAGTAATCACTTCCCAAGTGTCTCTATGAATTTTCTATTCTGGGTATTTTTATATGAGCGGAGTCATACAATATAGGGTCTTTTGTGACTGCCTCCTTTCACTTACATAATGTTTTCAAGATTCATCCACATTATAGAGTATGGCGGTGGGGCACTTGGGTGGCTCAGTTGGTTAAGCGTCTGACTCTCGGTCTCAGCTCAGGTCCTGACCTCAGAGTCATGAGTTCAAGCCCCACTCTGGGCATGGAATCTACTTGAAAAAATAATATGTCAGTACTTCATTCCAATTTTTTAAATATTTTTTTTAGGTTTATTTATTTATTTAGGTCATCCTACATCCAACCTGGGGCTCAGGCTTGGGACCCTAAGATCAAGAGTTGTATGCTCTTCCCACTGAGCCTGCCAGGCGCCCCAGCACTTCATTCCTTTTATGATGACTAATACCCCATTGTATGGGGGACCACGTTTCGCTCATCCACTCATCAGTTGATGCATACTCTTCTTTTTTAGTGCATAAATATCGAAATCTTGATATTTTTGAACTAACAAAACATTTTTTCTCCTTAGAACACTGTCATTTAACAAAATCTAATCTTGAGAAGTTCACAGAGAAGTATATCCCACCTTAAAATTTCAAATCAGAGATACGCTCATTTTCAACGTGTGTCGATAACGTGTCTCCTCCGTGTAAACCCTTCCAAGGTCTCTTATTGTTGTTGAAATGACTGATTCTGGGTTACTCATGAAGTTGAGCATGTTTTTCTGTTTCCTAATCATCTATCTGTTCTCAGAATCTGTTTGTACTCTTGGTCAGCTTCCAGAGGTCTCTTAGAATGGGGTGGAGGAAACTTAGAATGGGGTGCAAGTTGAGGTTGAGGGTAGGGGCGCCTGGGTGGCTTAGTCGGTTGAGCGTCTGACTCGAATTTGGCTCAGGTCATGATCCCAGGGTTGTAGGATTGAGCCCCGCATTGGGCTCTGCACCGAGGATTGAGCCTGCTTGGGGTTCTCTCTCTCTCTCTCTCTCTCTCTCTCTCTCTCTCTCTCTCTTGCTCTCTGCCCCTCTCCCCTCCCATTCTTTCTCAAAACAAAAAAGGGGGTTGCATGGAGGGAAGTTATGATAGGGGGGATTATGAGAGGATAAGGATGGGTGCCGGGTTCTTAAGCTTCATTCCTAGCTTTTCCCTTTGAACTTGACCACCTCCGTTTCCCTGATTTAGGTCCCCTCTGTTTCCCTCCCTGCTTTTCACCCAGGTCAGATCTGCTTTCTTAGTGTCCTAGCCCTCCTGCTCTGTGATAATTTATTCTACTCACGACCTTCTTTTTCAGTCATCCTAGATGGAGGCGCTCAACCCAAGAGGACACCACAGCCTCATCTGCTCCTCCCCCGGGGGGAACAGCACCTTATAACACAGCAAAGAAGTTAACCACGCCTGGGTGGCTGGGTGGCTGGGCGCCTGGGTGGCTCAGTCAGTTAAGCGTCTTGGTCTCAGCTCAGATCATCATCTCACAGTTCATGAGTTCGAGCCCCGACTTGGGCTCTGCAGGGGCAGCACGGAGCCTGCTTAGGGTTCTCTCTCCCTCTCTCTGCCCTTCCCCCGCGCTCTCTCTCAAAATAAACTTTAGAAAAAGTTAAAGAAAAAGATAACCATATCTCGAGTATTTAATAAAATCCTGACATTTAGGTGTGACTTGCTAGCCTCTTCCAGCTGGAACCCAGTTCCCCCACCGCTAACGGGCCAGGCCTGGGATGGCAACGAAAGCCTGGACAGTCTGCCTCTGTTTCTAGCTGCTTCTATTGCACACCCCTCCTGGGCCACCGTGGTTCTTAGGAGGCCAAGGACAGTCCTTTCCCCACCTGCTTCCCAATGTTTAACCATGGCCATTGCATGCAAAAATTAGCCTGAGCGGTTTGTAATTGCAGATGAAATGCACTGTTTACTTCTCTTCTGCTCTTAGAGGCCACAGTATTTTTGTTTACTAATTTATAAACCCACCAAGATGAAGAGAATGGGAAAGGGCCTCTGAAAGGAGAAGAGATTTCAATAAAGTTTGAAAAAGTCCAAAGTTGGGACGCCTGGGTGGCTCAGTCAGTGAAGCGTCCGACTCTTGATTTTGGCTCAGGTCATGATCTCGCAGTTTGTGGGTTCGAGCCCCACATCGGGCTCTGCGCTGATAGCGAGGAACCTGCTTGGGATTCTCTCTCTCTCTCTCTCTCTCCCTCTCTTTCTGCCCCTAACTTGCACTGTCTCTGTCTCTCACAAAATAAATAAATAAAGTTAAAAAAATATATATATATAAAAGAAAAAGTCAAAAGTTGATAAAGACATGCTTAAAAGTGAGTGAGCCGCAGAAACAGGGATGGATCCAAGGGAGCCCGTGCGCCCGGCAAAAGCCCAGAAGTCATGGGCCTGGGAGCTACCAGGGACTGTGGAGGGCGGGAGTGAGATGCGAGCCTCCAAGCAGGGAGGTTCTTTAAAAGACTCGGTGTGAGAAAACTCATTACTGTCTGTCTCCCCAGCTGCACCCCTCACCCCTCACCCCCCACCCACACGGCACCCCCCCAACTCGTCCCGGAGAGCTCAGACTGCTCTGCGGAGAGGGAAGGGCCAAAAAATTCCAAATTCTGCTTTTCAGGGGTCTGCTAGGACAGGCTCCTCACCTGTCTCACCCTAAAGCAACGGCTTCCAGTTTTCCAGCCCCTCCTGTGAACTCCTATAAACTTGGGTCCCATTTTCATTTTTTTAATTCAAACATATTTTTCAGTTTATTTATCCATTGCGCGCGCCCACGCGCGAGAGAGCCAGCGGGATAGGGGCAGAGAGAGGATGAGAGAGAATCCCAAGCAGGCTTCACACTGTCAGCACGGAGCCCAATGTGGGGCTCAAACCCATGACCTGTGAGATCAAGACCTGAGCCAAAGTCGGACGCTCAACCGACTGAGCCCCCCAGGTGCCCCATGGGCCTCAGTTTTAAATATGAGCGGGCTGGCAAGAATCACTAAACGTTGAGGCAAATTACTGTGATGGTTGTTTCTCCGTGTCCGTTTGGCGAGGTGATCGCTGTGCAATCGAACACGAACCTGGGCGTTGCCGCGGGGTATCTTGTAGAAGCGGTTAAAACGTCGACAATCAGTCTACTTCAAGCCAAGTAAATTGTCCTTGAAGACCTGCAAGGCCCGATCCATGGCAAAACCGGTTTCGGTGAGGAAGTAGGAATCCGCCTCAAGTGTGTAGCATTAGTGCCTGAGAGTTTCCAGCCTGAGGCTTGTTCCGCTCCTTTCACACGGGCCTCGATGGCCCCCACAGTTGTGATCGCCTCCGCCAGCTCCTTGGAATAAACCTCTCTCTGATTCAGTCTGTCTCCGTCTCTAGGTCTCTCTTTACCTAATCAAAGGCGATTTACAGATGGACTACACACACAGACACACACGCACATCCTACTGGTGTGGTTCTCTGGCACAACCCTGACTGATAAAAGTCACCAAGTGCAGGGATGCCGGGGTGGCTCAGTGGGTTGAGCGTCCGACTTTGGCTCAGGTCATGATCTCATCGGGGCTCGTGAGTTCGAGACCCATGTTGGGCCCTGCACTGACCGCTCAGAGCCTGGAGCCTGCTTCCGATTCTGTGTCTCCCTCTCCTGCTCGTGTGTGCGCGCTCTCTCTCTCAAAACAAACAAATATTAAAAAAAGGTTTTTTTGGGGCGCCTGGGTGGCTCAGTCGGTTAAGCGTCCGGCTTCGGCTCAGGTCATGATCTCACGGTTCGTGGGTTCGAGCCCCGCGTCGGGCTCTGTGCTGACAGCTCAGACCCTGGAGCCTGCTTCCGATTCTGTATCTCCCTCTCTCTCTGACCCTCCCCTGCTCGCGCTCTCTCTCTCTGTCTCTCAAAAATAGATAAAAAACACAAAAAAAAATTTAGAAAAAAAAGTTTTTTTTAAAAAGTCACCAAGTGCATCGAGAGACCAAGATAAACAGCGAGAAGGATCTGGCCACCCCCGAACCTCGCTGGACCGCTCTCTGCCACTGCGCCTCCGGGTGCACTTCCCAGCCATGCCGGCCCCCTTGCTGTCCCTCTGCCATGGCAGGTCTCCTCGGAGCCCGTGACTCGTGGGGCTGCCTCCCACTGCAAAGGCTCACCTGGCTTGCTCCCACGCTGTACTCGGGTCTCTGCTCAAAAGTTCCCTGTTGCAGAGACACCTGCCCAGACCACCCTAATTCAAGACAGACACCCCCAGGGGCGCCGGGGTGGCTCAGTCGGTTAAGCGTCCGACTCTTCGTTCAGGCTCAGGTCAGGATCTCGCCCACTATGCGCTGTCAGTGCTGATCCTGCTTGGGACTCTCTCTCTCTCTCTCTCTCTCTCTCTCCCTCTGCCCCTGCCCCTCCCCCGCTCATGTGTGCCTGGTCTCTCTCTCTCTCAATGAATAAATAAACTTAAAAAAACAAAAGACACCCCCCTATTCCCACATGCTCCAACTATTGCCCTGATTCTTTTTCATTCATGGCGAGGACAACTTCCTTAAATTCTGTATTTGCGGATTTATTAGTTTACTATCTGATGCCTCGACCTGGTTCAGGGTCCTATCGCCGTCACTTAACGCAGTGCCTGGTCCTTTGTTTGAAGAGCTGATGTATGGATGGCAGAAGGAAAAACTCGGTGGAACAGAGAACTCTGAAAACAACACTAATTTGGGGCACCTGGGCGGCTCAATCGGTTAGGGGTCCGACTTCAGCTCAAGTCATGATCTTACAGTTTGTAGGTTCAAGCCCCGCGTCAGGCTCTGTGCTGACGGCTCGGAGCCTGGAGCCTGTCTTCGGATTCTGTGTCTCCCTCTCTCCCCTTCCCTCGCTTGCTCTCTCTCAAAAATACATAAACATTAAAAGTTCTCTTTAAAAAAGAATCTGTGAACAGTAATGGAATATCATGAAAAGGGAATAATTATAGAACAAGAAAGGGCTCTTCAGGTGCCTGGGTCTTAATCTCGGGCTTATAAGTTCCAGCCTCCATGTTGGATGTAGAAATTACTTAAAAATAAAATCTTTGGGGGCACCTGGGTGGCTCAGTCGGTTAAGTGTCTGACTCTCCATCTTGGCGCAGGTCATGATCTCACAGTTTGTGAGATCGAGCCCCCTCATGGGGTCTGCGCTGACAGCACGTAGCTGCTTGGGATTCTCTCGCACTCTCTCTCTCTCTCTCTCTCTCAAAATAAATAAACATTAAAACAACCCCCAGATCAAGAGTTGCACGCTCCTCCGACTGAGTCAGCCAGGTGCCGCTAAATCCATTTCTTCTATCAGTCTAAGGCCAAGAAATCCTTACCCCAAATGTTTGCCCTTGAAACAGTGGCCGTTCATTCCGTTTCCTCCGCCCAAAGGAACCACAGTCCATCACCGCCTGTTCGGTCACGGGCTCAGAGGGCGGCCCCATTCTTGCTCTGAACTTCAAACTCCCCATGGAGATTTGGAAACGTGTTTCAAAACCAACCTGCTGTCAGCAACTAAGAAGGCAGAGAAGCCTTGACTTGAAGTACAACTCAGACAACAATTTTATAAACCGTACATTGTAGCACAGTAAAGGATGGGGACCCTGCAATTGTTTTATTTACAAGGACAACGTTGGGGAAGTGGAGCTTCCATTCAGAACAGATAGCCTGCCAGGGACAAAGTGAAACAGTTTGTTTTTTTTTTAATTCTTCTTTATTTTTGAGAGAGAGAGAGAGAAAGAGAGAGCGCGCGTGTGCGCGCAAGTGGGGGAGGGTCAGAGAAAGAGGGAGACACAGAATCTGAAGCAGGCTCCAGGCTTCAAGCTGACAGCAGAGAGCCTGATGCGGAGCCTGATGCAGGGCTCGACCTCATAAACTGTGAGATCATGACCTGAGCTGAAGTTGGATGCTTAACCAACTGAGCCACCCAGGCGCCCCCAAAGTGAAATAGTTTTGCTCAAAATATATCAGGGGCTGGAGCAGAAGATCTTTTTTTTTAAATTATTTATTTATTTTGAGAGAGAGCATGAGCACGAGCAGGGGAGGGGCAGAGAGAGGGGGACAGAGAGAGAATCCCAAGCAGGCTCCGTGCTGACAGCGAACAGCCCAACTTGGGGCTCAAACCCATGAACCATGAGGTCAAGACCTGAGCCCTAAAGGCTTATTAAAATATTATCACATTTACTTGGTTCTTTATACTTTTCTATATTATCTCCATATTTGAAAATGGCTGTAGATGTAGCTTATAACAAAAAAAAAAAACCCATAAAACATACTTAAAAATAGACAACATTAGACTCAAGTGATCCTTTTGTAACTTAAGTCAGATCACGTCAGTCTGGGAGATACTGGCTCCAGGCTCCGAGCTGTCAGCACAGAGCCCGACGCAGGGCTCGAACTCAAGAACCGTGAGGTGAGATCATGACCTGAGCTGAAGTCAGACGCATAACTGACTGAGCCACCCAGGCGCCCCTCTAACCTTTTTTTTTCAATGTTTATTTTTGAGACAGAGAGAGAGAAAGCCAGAGTGCAAGCAGGGCAGGGGGAGAGAGAAGGAGGGACAGAGGATCCAAAGCAGGCTCTGGGCTTACAGCAGAGAACCTAATGCGGGGCTCAAACTCAGGAACCACAAGATCATGCGTAACCTGAGCTGAAACCGAGATATGAACACTTAACCAACTGAGACACCCAGGCACCGGCAATAGTTTTCTAACATTATCCTTCTGAAATTATTCTTACAATACGATAATGGTAGATATCATTCACCATTTGAACAAATGCTGGTTTGCGTTGTGTTAGTTCTTTGGTGGTTTCTTGTACGGACAGTGAAAAGTTACTTGTTAACTTGTCATCTTACGAATATTCTTTTAGGAAATCAAGGATCATGCATTGAAAAATTTTTTTAATGTTTATTTATTTATTTTGAGAGAGAGAGCAAGCGAGAGCAGAAGCAGGGGAGGGACAGAGAGGAGGGCGGGACAGAAGATCCAAACCAGCCTCCACGCTGACAGCAGAGAGCTCGAGCAAGGCTCTACTCACATGAACCAGGAGATCATGACCTGAGCTGAAGTCGGGCGCTTAAAGGACTGAGCCACCCTGGCGCCCCTAGGATCATGCATTTAATTTAATTTATTTTTTTAATGTTTTTATTTATTTTTGAGAGAGAGACAGCATGAGCAGGGGAGAGTCAGAGAGAGAGAGGGAGACACAGAATCTGAAGACAGGCTCCAGGCTCTGAGCTGTCAGCACAGAGCCTGAAGCGGGGCTCGAACCCACCAACCGTGAGATCATGACCTGAGCCGAAGTCGGATGCTTAACCAACTGAGCCACCCAGGCGCCCCATAGGATCATGCATTTTTAATTCCTGCCACCCCTTTTCTCAAACTCTCTGTGAAGAATCACTGGCATCGTGGTGCCGTGATATCCTCAAACCCAGGGCACAGAGAGAAAACTGGAAGAAACTCAGCGCATTGACGACGGTACAGGAGAAACTAGGGGAGCAGCAGAGCAGAGAGAAGGTGGATGGCAAAGGGCATCCGACCAGGTGGCCACTCAGAAAGTGCCCTGGGAGCTCATGTCACTCTCTGTCCTTTACAGCCAAGCAGTCCTCAGTTACTCCGTCATGCAAGCTTGCCACATTTGAAAAGGAACATGTAGGGGCGCCTGGGTGGCTCCGTCGGTTAAGCGTCCGACTTCGGCTCAGGTCATGATCTCACGTTTGTGGGTTCAAGCCCCGCATTGGGCTCTGTGCTGACAGCTCGGAGCCTGGAGCCTGCTTCAGATTCTGTGTCTCCCTCTCTCTCTGCCCCTTCCCTGCGCAGGCTCTGTCTCTCTCTCTCTCTCAAAAATAAATAAACATAAAAAAAAAAAAAGAGCAAAGCAAAACCCAGCCTCAATATTCAGCGGTCATGGTTCATATTATGACATTCCCCCCCCAAGTCGTTTTGAGATCATACTGTTTATAATTTTGAATTTTTTTTTTTTACTAAGCATTAAAGTGGACTCTTCCCACTGGCAACAGCATTTTAATAAGCGTGAAGAAAAACATGTTTAGGCTTTCAATATGTAACTAGCCAAAATTATATTTTCAATACCACAAGGATAATCAAGGTGAAAAAAAATGTGACGCTGAAATCCAAACGTTGGATGATGCAGTATCTTTCAATCAAATGGTCAGAAGATTTCTTATAATCAAAAAGAGCGTCTTTGGGGGCTGAAGTGTGAAATATGCCATCGGTGAACGGAATGTGACTCACACCCTTTGATGACATTTCAGTGATTGACAAGAAAGTTAAAATTGCTATTTATATTTTATATATAGGCCAATTTTAAGGCATAAAAAGAAAACAAGATAAAAATCTCTCTTCCCTTTCTAGTTCCAAAATTGTTCAATAGAACAGATAATTTAAATGTCAGGAAAAGTCTTCAAAAGCTTCAAGAAATATTGACGACTTGCATAAATAACCTTTGCTTGATGAATATTTTTGTCATTTAAGATATATTCTTAGTTCTAATGAAAAAAAAAACCTCACTGAAGTCTTTAAATCAGTTTTACCTGTTAAACAATAGTACTATTCAGTTAAAATTCAAAGCAAATTTATATTTAGATCTCAATAGTACATGTTCATCCTTAAAGGTTACAATTTGTTTTCAATAGGACAGCCATCTGTCCTGTGATGCCTCACATTGGTTTAATTATTGGAGAATTCTAAGTGGAATTTCTCCCACAAATACGTATCCTGCTGAACTCTACTGAAAACATGAGATCGGACTTTGAGACTTTTATCTTAGAAGGAAATTACACTCTTGAGTTCACCATTTTTAGTAGTGTAAATCACTAATGCCTGCCGCCTTATATTTTATATATATACATTGTATCATGTATTTATAAAGCAGTTATTGCTTCTAGAATTTTCCCATTCATGATTGTTGACCTGTTATTGTAATGAGTATATATTTGTCCTGTACATAGTTTTCAATATATAGAGTTGAGTAATAGATTGCAGTTAAGCAAAGTTAGCTCTTTTTGTAAAATTAATCTCTACGCACAACGAGGGGCTCGAACTCACCGCCCCGAGATCAAGAGTTGCATGCTCTACCCACTGAGCCAGCCGGGCGTCCCGCAAAATTATTTTGAATCAATAATTTGAGTCACATCTGAAAATGCATGCCTATCAAATTTACAGGTATCACAGAGCTTGGAGGTAACATAACTACCCGAGATTATAGAATTAAGATCTGAACGATCTCAGCCAGTTTAGATTAAAAACCAGTATAGTGAGGCCTCCAGCTCATACCTAAAAGTGCATCTTCCTCAGGATTCATCCATATGGGAGCGTATCTAGATCCATAAGACAGACGATTGGAGTAGGCATGGATCTAAAGAAACGGCCCGAGGGTCCTCACAGGAAGGAACTCACTTAAGGGATGTGTCAAGGCCCAGGGACAGTAATTAGGCCAGTTATTAGGAAAAGAAAGACAGACTTCGAGTACAGTAGGCTCATTAGTTCATTTATTCATTCATTCAACAAATATGGAGCCCATGTAATTTTCCAGACACCGTGCTAGCGACTGAAGGACATATGGGGAGCAAAACCAGACAGGGGCCCTGCAAACGTGGAGGTGTCAGCGCAGAACCCGACACGGGGCTTGAACCCACCAACTGTGAGATCATGACCTGAGCCGACGTCAGATGCTTAACCGACTGAGCCACCCAGGCGCCCCTAAGATATATATTTTTAAATGTTTATTTTTGAGAGAGAGAGAGCGCATGCCTGCATGCAGAGGAGGGGCAGAGAGAGAGGGAGACAGAAGATTCGAGATCATGACCTGAGCCGAAGTTGGATGCGTGACTGAGCCACCCAGGCGCCCCCAGGAAGAATTCTTATGGAGCCTTCGGAGTGAGTGTTCCTCTGTTGACACCTTGGTTTCCAACTCCTAGCCTGCAGAACCACGGAAGAATACATTTCTAGTGTTGTAAGCCATGAAGTCTGCAGAAATTTGTTACACCGGCCCTAGGGACACGTGGCTTGGCAATAGTATGTGTGAAAATATCTGGGCCAATGGCACGATGTGGTTGGTACAGAAGCACATGCAGTCTTCGGCCACAGCAATGGAAACAGAGTTCATAGATGAAGGAAAGTAGTTGTTCTAACATATCGCTGTCATGTTGGACTCTGCACTTAGTACCATCTTTGAGGAGGGACCTGATTAAATGGGAGTCTAGTCAGAGACAAGTCAACTCGGGGCGCCTGGGTGGCTCATTCGGTTACGCGTCCGAATCTTGGTTTCAGCTCCGGTAGTGATCTCATGGTCGTGAGACTGAGGCTTGGAGAGGTCTGGAACATGTATAAATATCTGTGCGTGTGTATTTAAAACATTTGCGGGACACCTGGATGGCTCAGTCGATTAAGTGTTCGACTCTTGGTTTTGGCCCAGGTCATGATCTCCCAGCTTGTGAGTTCGAGCGCTGCGTTGGGGTCTGTGCTGACAGTGCGGAGCCTGCTTAGGATTCTCTCTCTCCCTCTCTCTCTCCCCTTCCCCTTTCAAAACAAATACATAAACATTAAAAAAAAAAAAAAAAAAAAAAAGAGGGAGTCCTCTTGCTTTGCGTTGCTCCAGGAGGCAAAATTGCGTCCATCGGGTGGAAAGTGAAAATGGAAGAGAAGTTGTCTAATGAATGCTGATTGTAGAAACTCAAAACACTGAAAGTATTTGAAAAGGGGAAAAATATTGGCTTCAGAATGCCAGAAATACGGCATGTGGTTGTGCCTCTGCAGTTAACTGGTTTGTGGGACTCTGGGCATATCATTTCCCCTTCTTTGGACCTTGGTTTTCTTCTGTGTAAAATTAAGGGGTGGAATTGGATGCTTTCCCAAAGTTGGTTTTTGGTTACTGCGCATTTTAAGGTTTAATACAGATACTGATGTTTTACAATTTCTTAGTACCTAGTATGGGCTAAGGCCGGCATCTGTGCTCACTGTTTTAACACGCATGACCTCATATAATCCTCTCCACACTGCAGGGTGGTGTAACACAGTTGCCCCCATTTTTACAGATTGGATCACTGGGAGATTGCGACCTGCCCAAGGTCAGACAATGTGTATGTAGCTGAGCTGAAACTTGAACTCGGGTCCCCCTGCTTCTGGTATTCTTCCCACTACACACACGATGCTGTATCTCCTGTACTGTGTCGCTCCTTTGCCACACCTGCATGTAGCAAATCACAAAATTCAGTGTCCACCCATTCGTCGGACATCGCGTACCGGGCGATATGAACCATCTCAAGATGCACCAAAGGCCAGCACGTTTCCGAGCCATGCCAGTGGTCGTGCCAAAGTCTATGCATTAAAGTCCATCAAGTTTATTCAGAAAAATGCCCGGGGACCTCCTCACTCTGAGCCTTTTCCTCGTCCTTTCTTATGCAGTGTCTACGGTCAGCCGTGCCCTGAGAGCCCGGGGCAGCCTGGGCTGTGGGGCTGCGGAGCTTGGCATGGAAAGCAGCGTCCCGTGGAGTTTCCACAAAAGGGGACGATACGTGGGAAAGCAAGTTCTGATTCCTTAGAATTCCATGCACGGGAGGCGCACCACGGGAAGCAGGTCGGGGAGGCCTGGGGGAAGGTTGTGGGACGCGGAGGACTCAGCCGGCTGCAGGGCTGTTTAGGGGGTTCCTGAGGCTTTGGGATGCGAGGCTGCTGGGCCAGGACTCAGAGCTCAGTACCGTCCAAGGTCAGCGCACCCAGTTCCGACACACTTGTTCCCCCTGGGTGTTCAGTCACGTGTTATAGAATTCAAAAAGAAATCAGTGGGGGAAATTAAAAGGAAGAAGGTAGATATAGACCCATACACACGGCAAAAAGTAATAATAGCTGACTATGAAAGCAAGGGCAGTGCCAGGATGATTATAGAAAGAAATCCATGCACGTCCATGGATGTGGGCGCCACTGTACTTAAAAAAAAAATTAAAAGATTTTAAGTAATCTCTACACCCAACATGGGGCTTGAACTCACAAACCCGAGATCGCGAGTCGTGTGCCCCACCGACTGAGCCGGCCAGGCCCCCCGACCACTGTACTCTCTGCCTGGCCCCATACTAGATATCCGTCTGATGATATCCAGGGTCATCAAGAGAAGGTGCGGCGATATTCTGGGCCTTCTGAGCATGAGGGCAGGGTGGAACACACTAGAAAAAGACTTCCACCCAAAGTGATCTAAAGACAGACTTTGGATCCGTCAAGAGGTAAACCGTTTTATCTAGAAAATCCAGTCGTGTATCTATTGACAGTGCAGGATGAGAGACAATGCTTTAAAAATAACATGAGGGGCGCCTGGCTGGCCCAGTCGGTAGAGCATGGGACTCTTGATGTCAGGGTCGTGAGTTCGAGCCCCAGGATGGGCGGAGAGCTTACTTAAAAAAATTATACGAAGGCAGCTGTTAAGGAAATGCAGCAAATGCAGGGGGAGGCGCTCAGTAAATACACGTAAAAATAAATTTCTTACTGCGCCTAGCCCCAACCTCCTGGGCTGCTTAAATAGAGAGGGTGAATGAATGCATGGGAAGCATTTTTCCTTGGGTCCTCCTCTCCTTAGGGATATTCTACAGTTCGTGGAGCTAATGCAGTGTCAAGGAGTTGGAGGCAGAGAAGGGCACCTATGTGGTGCTCAGTCATATCCCCCCAGATGACCACCCAAGAGGTCCATTGTCCCAGTCAACATGGCATCTCCTGGCTCTTGCCATATTGAGGCTCGGAAGTCTCTTCGAGGCTGGCTGGCTAGGACCCCGTCTGCCTGGAGGTACCCTGCGTTGATCTGTCTCTTTCTGCTCTTTTCCTGAGCCCGCTGCTCAGCCTGAAAGCCGTGGTCCTGCCTGCACTCTGCCCTCAACGACCCCTTTCTCATTTCTCCTCCCCGCAGCCAGGGGAAAGACTTCGGGAATCACTAATTTTCCAAGGCACTCTATGCCCACGATCCCCATTTTCTCTCTCTTCTGCAAGCCTTCTACATTCTTAATGATGTGCCTTTGGAACACCAGAGGCACGAGGTAAGCTGGGCAGGTAATTTTGTTTCTCTGGTGCTATGGATTTGGAAGGTAATGAGCTGGGGCTGGCTATCTGTTTGAATACGGGAAAGGTAAAGGGCGGGGGGAAGGTAAAGGGGGAACCATGGAGAACGTTCTCCCCGTGTGCTGTCATACTATCTCTCCCCTCTGAGTTCAAAGCCAGTTGAGAAGCAGGCTTAGGCATCAATCAGAGATAAAATGTATTCAGTCAACACAAAAGTGTTCAATACCATGGATGGTGCTCCAGGCACTGAGAGCCTCAAGCAGGCAAAATAGCCAACTGTTATTTGCAAAGTTACATCTTAAAAAGGTCAAAACGACCTTCCTAGAATCGAATTTATCCGTTCAGTCAGAAACTCAGTGGCTGAAAGACCGAAGCCACCTCCTCGGCCTGCCAATCTGGTTCCCTACTCACAACAGGCTTCCTGCATGGAAGATTCAGGAACGGAGAACTCCTAGTAGCCTACAAACTGGTAGCTCTGGGCTGAACACACACACACACACACACACACACATGATACCCCCTCTCCAGGCTCACCAGTTAGCTACTGGAGTCGGTGGAGAGAGGAGCAGACAGCCTGTCCCACGTACTTCATAGGGCGTGAGTTCCTTCCTATTTTGCCACCGGAGGAAGGACCACAGAGAGGGAAAATTACTCCCTTTGCGATTAATTATTTCAGATTTTTATCCAGACCCTCATGAATTGATCTTGAATTTTAAATAAAATGCGGGTGAATTGATCTAGATATGCTTACTCCGTCATTTAGCTCTAGTTTTTCTAATGCCAAAGTGTCTCTATTGTTACTAATTGAGAAGACTTTATGGCATGTGGGCCACCTACTCCCATTAATCTACGCATCCACGAAACATGATCTGTATCGCACTCCATCCATTACAGGAGTGAGTTCAGATTAGTTTCTCCACATTTATTTTCTTCATATGGGAAATACAGGGAGTGACATTTATAAAGTGGCTAGGGGCGCCTGGGTGGCTCAGTCCGCGCAGCGTCCGACTCTTGATTTGGGCTCCGGTCATGATCTCATGGTTTGTGAGATCGAGCCCTGTATGGGGCTCCGCGGAGCCCAGAGCGGACAGAACGGAGCCTACTTGGGATTCTCTGTCTCTCAAAAATAAACATTAAAGAAAATACTTAAAAATAAACTTAAAAAAAATTAAGTGGCTGGAATGTAGCTCCTTAAAGTTTCATCTTTTATGTTTCTATACATTCAATTAGAATAGGAAATCTGAAACTGGCTCCTTGAATCCTTGATGTGCTCGCTCTGAGCCTGGTGTCTCTCGGGGGTGGTCCTCGCCCTTCCTTGCTCTGCTCCACACTAGGATAGGGATTGACCCCCTCAATCCCGTTCCCCAGGCTCCAATGGTAACTGGCTTCCAGCTGCGGCCGGCCACTGGAAGGCACTAGCCAGGGGCTGGGGGGGCAGGTGGGAGGGGCCAGGCTGTTTCCACCCCCGGCTGCCTCTCCTAACAGTGGCCAAAACTGCCGTGGCTCTAGCTGCTCCAGACAGGGCCACCGGGGTTCTCATCTCTGCCAACTGACCAGGCCGTAGGCTCCGGGATCCTCACCTCCTCTTGGTCCCCTCAAGCCTAAGAGCGGTTCCGGCCTCCTCTCATCTCTGGGTTGCTTCGCACAGAGCCCCAGTTGGCTTTTTAGCTCGGCTAACATATGCGTAATCAATCCCCTGTATTAAGTTCCATTTATTTTAAATAGATGGAACGGTCTGTTTTCCAGTTTGGACCTTGACTGCAGGTTTTGGCTTGAAAACCCATCTTCGGATCATGAAGATTAGGTCCATCAAGTGAGCAGGGAGGAGTGTGTTTAGTGCAGAAGAACCCAGCTATCGCTTTATTTCTTAAAGGCGTCCCACGGAAAACTGGCGTCCAAGGATTTGTTGTTAGATGGGCGATGCGGAAAGTGATCCTTGATCTGGAACATCGTGGGTTCGACAGTCAATTAGGTTACTTCGATATCAGATCTTTCATAGACTTTAATGTTCTCGTATGCATTGTTATCTTGTCCGACAGGGTACAGTCATATACGGAACTTCCCACAGCTATTTAGCCAGGGAACCCACCTTTTCAAGGAACACCTAGTAACATTTCCCAAGACTCTGATGTTTCATAGAACTGTTTGGAAAATGCCGAATAACGATAATCTCAGCCAGGCTTGGGATAAGAGTGGGGCAGAATCAGTTCAGATCGGTAGTGCTGGCCATATTCCCACGTTCTTAAGTGATGTACACACTTCAGATATCAGGTGTAGGTGGCCTCATGGCTTGTCACTGACACTGGACGAGCCTGCTGGTATTCTCACTCAGATGGCGGGAAACAGGGGTAGGAGGATAAAACTTACCTTGGGAAATGGGGAAATCCCGGAATAGGTAGTACTGGAGGGAAACCCAGTTCAACACCATCAAATCTGATGAAAAGGAAAACCTGGTGGGGTGTCCCTTCCTCCCTCCCTCCCTCCCTTCCTTCCTTCCTTCCTCCCTCCCTCCCTCCCTTCCTTCCTTCTTCCCTCCCTCCCTCCCTTCCTTCCTTCCTTCCTCCTTTCCTTCCTATTCTCAAATAATCTCTATACCCAACATGAAGCTCAAACTCCCAAACCCAAGATCAAGAGCCACACGCGCCACTAACTGAGCCAGCCAGGCGCCCCAGGGCTGGGGGATTTTGAGGCCACCTACTTCAAGACTAAGACCATTGGCATGACCCCTGTTCATGGTTTTGTTTGGGGTACGATGGCGTCTGGCCCACAGGAAAATGACTGCAGGAAGATTTGCTTTTTGATCATTCTAATTTTTTTAAATGTTTATTTTTGAGGGTGAGAGAGACAGTGTGAGCAGGCGAGGGGCAGAGAGGGAGACAGAATCCAAAGGAGTCTCCAGGCTCTGAGCTGTCAGCACAGAGCCCGATGCAGGGCCTGAACCTGCAAACCGCGAGATCATGACCTGAGCCGAAGTTGGGACGCTCAACTGACTGTGCCACCCAGGCGCCCGGCTGTTTGATCATTCTAGATAACTGCACAGTGTGCTGTAGTGAGAAACACATTGGATCAGACCTGAGTTCAGTCCTGAAGGACCAGGGCAAGATAATTTAGCTCATCTGAGCCTCAGGTTATCTGTAAGAATCTGGAGTTTAGTGCTGGGTGGCTCAGTCGGTTGAGCGGCTGACTTCGGCTCAGGTCATGATCTCCCAGTTCGTGAGTTCGAGCCCGGCGTCGGGCTCTGTGCTGACAGCTCAGAGCCTGGAGCCTGCTTCGGAGTCTGTGTCTCCTTCTCTCTCTGCCCCTCCCCTGCTCACGTTCTGTCTCTCTCTCAAAAATAAATAAACATTAAAAAAAAAAAGGAATCTGGAGTTTAATGATCGCTGCATAGGGCTCTTGGGGAGATTAAATGAGGCATGTAAAAGCATTCTATGAAATGTTATGCAGATAACAGCCAACAGGTTATATTTTAGTATTCTACAGTCAGCTCAATTTAATATCCTCTCCTATTATTTTTATGCTTTATTGTTTTTTTGAACCTCTGCACCCAACGCGGGACTTGAACTCATAACCCCAAGATCAAGAGTTGCATGTGCTACTACTGACTGAGGCAGCCAGGTGCCCACGCTTTATTGGGTCTTAACTTTTTTATTTTTCAAATCATAACTTAGAAATAATTTCAGACTTAAGTTGCAAAATAGTGCAGAAAATTCTCATATATTCTCAGATTCCAATCACAATTTCAAAAACCATTTGACATTGATATCACCTATATGTAACATAGAACTTCTATACCACAAACTCCCCAGGTACCCTACTAATGTCCAATTTCTGGTCCAGGATCCAACTGAGGACCATATGCTGCCCTTCGTTGGGATGTCATTTTCAGTTCTTTTATCTGGGTGTTCCTTAGTCTTGGCCTCTCATGACCTTTATACATTTTTTTCTTTAAAATTTTATTTTTAAAAGCTGCTCCTTTTACTTTTTTAAATTTTTGTTTTTTTTTTTTAAAGTAAGTTCTATGCCCAAGGTGGGGCTTGAACTCACGACCCCGAAATCAAGTTGCATGCTCTGCCAACTGAACCGGCCAGGTGGCCCCCATGATCTTCAGAAATCTGAAGATCACTAGTCAGATATTGTGCAGATTTATACCTCAGCTTTGGTCTATTATGCTTTCTTATGGTTAATACTTATTTGCATTAATATTGTGATGGCGCATGTTTATTCATGCCATCGGGGCCGGTGGAATGATGGAAATACAGTGTCCTGGTTAAGTGCATGGACTCTAGTCAGCATACCTAGGGTGCTGACTGGCTGGCTCAGTTGGTGGAGCATGTGACTCTTGCTCTCAGGGTTGTGAGTTCGAGCCCCATGTTGGGCATAGAGATGATTAAAAAAAAAAAAAAAGATCTGGGCGCCTGGGTGGCTCAGTCGGTTAAGCGCCCAACTTGGGCTCAGGTCATGATCTCATGGTTCCTGAGTTCGAGCCCCGCGTTGGGCTCTGTGCTGACAGCTCAGAGCCTGGAGCCTGCTTGGGATTCTGTGTTTCCCTCTCTGCCCCTCCCCCACTCACACTCAGTGTCTCTCTCTCTCTCTCTCAAAAATAAACATTAAAAAAAATTTACAGGGGCGCCTGGGCGGCTTAGTCGGTTAAGCATCCGACTTCGGCTCAGGTCATGATCTCACGGGTTCGTGGGTTCGAGCCCCGCGTCGGGCTCTGTGCTGACATCTCAGAGCCTGAAGCTTGCTTGGGATTCTGTTTCCTCTCTCTGCTCCTACCCTACTCGTGCTCTGTCTTTCTCTGTCTCTCAAAAAGAAATAAACGTTGGAAATTTGGTTTTAGGACCCATGTAATCAACTATTCCGTTTTGGCCTCAATTCCCAAGAAGCTTACACCCAAATTTTTATTAAAAAAAAAAATTATAAACAACAACAAAATCTGGCTCTACCAGGTAGTACATACAGGGTGGGGCTGCTTGAAGGTTGCTTTTCTCCTAAATACTGTTCTTGGAAAAGCAATTTTCTTTACAGCTCACTTGCGTCCGCCTTCCCTCTCCACTTCCCCAGGAGTCAGTAGAAACATCTTCCTGGAACAAGAGCCCCTTGCTAAGGGCCACTGACCTTCCAGGCTTGCCTGGAACTTTCCTAGCGTCAGCACTCAAAAGTTCCATGGCCCGGGAGACCTTCCAGTTCCCAGCTGAGACGGTGTGGTGTGCGGAGTAACTGTCCTTCCTAATTCCTGCAATTAGGAAGAGGGATGTTGCAGATGTGGTGTAAAGATCTCCAGATGGAGAGATTATCCTGGCTTAATCCACATGGGTCCAATGTAATCACAGGGAATGCAGGAGTGTCAGACTCAAGAGATGTGACCATGGAAACCGAGAGCAGAGAGCCTGGAAGATGGACCGGGAAGGGGCCACGAGACAAAGACTCACGTACCTTCTGAAAGCTGGAAAAGGCCAGGGGGCAGATCTCCCCTAGGGGCTTCCAGGAAAAACACATCTCGACAGTAGGACTTCCAGAATTCTAAGAGAATAAACTTGTGTTGGAGAAAAAAAGAAACATCTGGCTCTGCCAGACTGGGGGACCCTGCTGTGTGACTCCCGATTCCTCATCTGTCGAATGGAGACGCGTTAGCACCTACTTCATGGGGCTGTTGGAATTATTAAAGGCCTGACTCGGGGCGCCTGGGGGGCTCAGTCGGTTGAGCATCCGACTTCGGCTCAGGTCATGATCTCGCGGTTCGTGGGTTCGAGCCCCGCGTCGGGCTCTGTGCTGACCGCTCAGAGCCTGGAGCCTGCTTCAGATTCTGTGTCTCCCTCTCTTTCTGATCCTCCCCTGCTCACGATGTCTCTCTCTCTCTGTCTCTCTGTCTCTCTCTCAAAAATAAATAAAACATTAAAAAAAAAAAAAAAAAGCCCTGACTCTAGGTAAAGGCATGGGAATGGTGCCTGGCACGTAGCAAGTGCTGCTTAAGTGTTAATACGAGGTGTTGTGATTTTAGTGGCTTTACTGGTAGGAAGTACGTCCTGGCAAGTCGATCAAGAGACCAAAGCAGCAGTGTGAACATCCTGTAGCCTCCCCACACGAAGAGCCAGGGTCAAAGACCTTCTGGGCCACCCAGAGGCGCACCATCCCGTTGCCCCTCCCGGAGGCCGGCTCCTAGTACTTGCTAGTAGGGCCCATCAGAGGACGACTTCCTCGATCGGCAAGCAGTGTCTTCGGCACGCGAGGTCTGCGAATGAGGATCTGGGCCCATGTTTCTCTGCCCCTGAGTTGCTGGGAGAACGCGTCAAATGAATTTTAAAAGCTGTGAAATAATTCAGCCCCTGTTTTTCTGACGACTATTCCCAGCACTCGGGCCTTCAGGCCTCATTAGTATGCGCCCAGCACAGTCAGCCCTGGACACACTCACCGGATAACCATAGAGATAACCTTGGCCCCTAACCTTTGTATGTGCACTTCTTGCTGAAGCGGCCAAACCCCTCAGATGCTCACAATACTTACTTAATTGGCCAGTCCTGGGCCGACTGGGCAGTGAGGCAGCTCCCCACCGGGCTGGATGGGGGAAGGGAAGGGCGGAAGCTTGCACTGACTGACTAAATCCAAGGAGACTGAAAGACTCCACACCATAGTCACCTCTATGAAAATTCAGTAAATGACAACTGTTCATTAAAAAGATCAGAGCAATAAAACTCCCCTTGATATAAAACTAGCAATGACTTCAGTGGAGTAAGAGATGACTTTTTTTTTAATGTTTTTTGTTTATTTTTGAGAGACAGAGAGAGACAGCGCGAGCAGGGCAGGGTCATAGAGAGAGGGAGACAAAGAATCTGAAGCAGGCTCCAGGCTCTGAGCTGTCAGCACAGAGCCCGATGGCGGGGCTCGAACCCACGAACCGTGAGATCATGACCGGAGCCGAAGCTGGACGCTTAACTGACTGAGCCACCCAGGCGCCCCAAGAGAGGACATTTTTTAAAAAACTGTCTTATGTTTCTTATTTATTTTTGAGAGACAGAGAGAGACAGCGCAAGCAGGGGAGGGTCAGAGAGAGAGGGAGACGCAGAATCCGAAGCAGGCTCCAGGCTCTGAGCTAGCTGTCAGCACAGAGACCGACGCAGGGCTCGAACCCACGAACCGCGAGATCATGACCTGAGCCGAAGTCGGACGATCAACCGACTGAGCCACCCAGGCGCCCCGAGACGACATTTTACAAAGCAGGTTGGATCCTTCACCTCCTATGACCACCCCTCCCGCCCAAGATGCCATTTCACAGGTGAGGAGAGGATGGAGGAAAATGGCTCCGAGGGTAAAGCTAGAACTTTAACCCCAGCCTCACCTCCAAACATGGCACATTTCCCACTTACCAAGACACAAAAGAGAGGTGCCCGAAACTAACAGAACGCTGCATGTGAACTATACTGGCATTCAAATAAAAAATGAGGATAAAAAACAGGAAATTCACTAAACGCAGGTGAAGGACTTAACGTGATTAAAAGGCTACAAGAACACAGAGACTTGCGTGTCAAAATGTAACACACAACCAGCTCCAGTGGAAAAACTTTAGTTTCTCAGTATCGGTAACAGTGGGGTTTTTCTAAGAAAAGGTCCATTCACCAGGTCTTAGATGCAGGAATGGGGGAAGGGAAGAGAGGCAGGGAGGGAGGGGGATATGCGCGCGCGCGCGCACACACACACACACACACACACACACCTCTGACCAAATTTCCAGCTCCTGTAAAATTGCTGTATGTTTGGCTACTTAAGAATCAAACGATTTCAAGGAGATGGAGACACACACCGTACGTCACACCACGTCCAATGTGTGACTGCCAAGCACACAGCGGTAGACTTCCAGCAGGTACTTGCTGACTGGGCTGAACTTTTACCGATGCAGATACCGTCTCATCCACAACTTCCACAAATACCATAACCCACCCAAATGAGGTGGCACGTAGAAACAGGCAGAGAGAAAATTAAAAAGTGATTTCTCATCGCCAAATTGCTTCCATGTTTTTATGTCAAACTGAGACCATTCCAAACAAGAGGCTAAAATAGCAATCATATCATACCAAAGTTTATTGATACATCAAACAAAAATTTCTGTAATGAAAAAGGCAAGTTGCATTCATAAAAGATGGCATTCACAGTCATTATAGAAAGCAACGACGTGGATGTAAAAAATTGCTTAAGTGAAAAATGTAATATTGCAGTCCCATTTTGCAAGCTGAAAAGTGATTTGGTTAACACTTGCATAAAATCTGCACATTTATATACTGCATGTTATTAAAAAATTCCATCACTAAATTATTATGAATCTTGCAAATTTCGGCTTACATGTATACTGCTGCTGGTGTAGATGTTGTAGGTATGGAATTCATGGTTTACGTTTCGTAGGTTACACCCTCAAACAATGGACAACACTTGTGAAAATTACAAGGACATCTTGATAGTTTACAGCTGTTCAGATGATGGGTGTATGGTCCTGCTATTACATTTTCCCCCTTTCTCTGTCACAAAATAAGGTGGGTAGATTGCTTACTTCGAGTTGTTACATCTGCTAATCCCTGCTAGCCGTTTTTTAGCTCATTAATAAAATACCTTTCACAAAGGAAAGTCAGGTCCCTCTCAAGGACCTAGGCCATGATCATCGCCATCGTGAATTTGAGCTGCAGTGTCACGTGTAGCTGAGACAGGACCTTAAGTCCCCCTTAGTCCCCCTTCTTCCTGGCTGCAGGGAATGCGCCACGCCACCAGTCATATGGCCTCTACCCTGCACATTCTGATGAGGTCACTCTCCAGTGGTTTGCGTTACACGAGCCTCTCTCTAAATTGTGGGTCTCTCACGTGTATTCACATTCCATACAGGACTTCTGTAAGACAACAACAACACGGCGACAACCAGAACAAGAACGAGAACAAGAAAAAACATCAAAAGCTTTCCTGGGTCTGATTGTTTAGCTCTTTGGAATAGGCGAAGAATATACAGACTTTGTTTTCAGCAGATTACCTCAAACACGGGCTACCAGAACACGGCGCACATAGGTAAGCTGTGAATGACATTCAACAAACGCCTCAAAAATAATACTGACCGAGGAGAACAAATGAAATCATGTAAAAGGGTCGTAATGATGGAATGGCTTCTGATAACTGGAATTATGTCCTTCCTGGAATTTAAGAAAAATGACACCTAAACATGGAACACGAAAAATATATATGGAAAAATCAAATGTGCCATATGGACCATATAAATACACTGGTATAGATTGTGTCCAACACTTTGCTGAAGCAAGGTACAATAGAAACACTCACAATAGTACAGGCATGCCAGAAAGACAACCAAAAACGGAAACTGGCATGAAAACACTTTTTTAAAAAAGTAACCTCTATGCCCAACACGGGGCTCAAACGCACGATCCTAAGATCCAAGAGCCGCGTCCTCTACCGACTTGAGCCAGCCAGGCGCTTTTGGAAACACCACTTAAGAGCCCATTTCAACCTAGTAGTCAAATGTAGCCATTTTTATCCAAAAAGATGTGTTTAATTTTGACATCTAATAAAGAGATTTCACATTTATTTTTATGTGTTAAGTGAACTGAGGAGGCTAAAGCCTCCTTCTAGTCCAGAAAGTCGAGGACTTCACCAAGGTGAACCTCGCGGTTTAGAGTTACACCATCACCTAACCATGTTTGCTATGAGAAAACATTCAAGTTCAGAGTCATGGCTCTTCAGGCTGAATCACGGTCTTGGGACGGATCCCTCCTTCCCAAATTGGCGAGTTCAAAAAAAAAGTGCTGCATATATGCACAAACGCAGTCTCTTTCAAAAACTACCCATTGACAGTTGGAAATAAGCTATTGTTTCACCTCTCCACAAAAAATTATAAAAGACTGACGCTCAGATGGCTTTTGTTTTATATAACTATGGTTTTGCCTATCCCACCTCAAATCCCGGTAAAACGAATATTGAAAAAAACCTGTTGTATCTTAACTCTTTTGACGGGCTACTTACAAAGTGATTGGAAATGTTTTATTTTGAAAGTAATCTCGTAGCCATACATCCATGAGGCGGGGTTTAATTCAGAAGAACAAAAATAAAATAAGTAATGTTTTTCTGCTTCTCACAAAAATCTCCAGAATTAACATTCTTTCCACATAAGGGCTCAAGGTTATTTTTCGTCAAGGACATTCTATGAAGACAGAATTAGCATGTGGGCAAACGGAAAGGATTAACTATTCTGATGCACTGATGCCATGTAGTCTTCTTGTATTTTCAAGTATTCCTTTCATGTGTTTGAAGAAAAACATAATTTAAGATTGTCATTCAGCAGGAACAAGAAATGTGATCCAAACAGCCTATTTCTTCTGCCAGGCAACAAAAGTAATATTAGCAAAATCTATTCATTCCCGTTGTAGGACTTCTACTTTATACTGTTATATTTAAATCCATTCGCAGGGTTCATGGGTTAAACGGGCCCCCACGCGGCAGTTCTAGTCGTCCAGCTAAAGCCGGAAATTCTAATTATTCTTGCTTTCAACTTTCATAGGATTCGTAGCTAAGAGCGCGGGCCAGCATGGCTACTTACAATAACTGTAAATGCTTACGAGAGTCATTGGTATTGTGATGGACATTTATTCTGAACCCTATAGACATAAGAGAGGGGTTTGGTTTGTTGCATATTGAGTATCCTGAGGTGACAACTTTTTGTAGTTGTTGCTTCTTTTTTAGCTGTAACCGCTGTCAATATGCTTGTAGGACAATAGCATAGGCAGTTCAAGGTTCGGATTCTGAAAAATTTAAAACATACAGAGTTAAAAGGTTCATTTGAACAATCGCGCCAAGCCATCTGTTTAGCATTTTCAAAAATAAATCAGGTAGTAAATTTTGTTAGGAGAGTAAAGGAACTATCTTTAAGTGCCAAGTTTTATTCACATGCAGGGGAAGAAAGGAGCGACACGGTACCCGGGGTGTCATCGTTGCTTCATTGGTTGGCTGGGTAGATTGAGACTTGCTTTTTGCTTTTGGATTGCTCCAGGGCTCTCAGTCATCGTTACCACTAGAAGCACCTAGCACAGGCAGTGCTTACTTAGCTCGGCAAGGGCCCTCCCTCCCTCTAGCCTGGGAGCTGAAAACAGGGACGTTTTCCTGGTGTATCTCCGGCCCCCAACGCCGTGTCCGGCACACAGCACACACTCAGGCCGTGGTGAACTAATGCACAGATTACGGTTTTTCAGGGTGTGTACATTTTGACGGAGGAAGTCTGAAGATCTGTCTGTTCGGTTTTAAAAGACTGTCATAAAACTATTTTTCCTTTACTGAAAGAACCCGGTTTCTTCCCCATCGTGCTGAACTTTCTTTTTGGAAGATCATGTATCTGCAAGTTAACCGAAGGTTCTGTGTTTCTTATTCATCATGTTTTTTGGAAAAGCAACCACAGAAACCTCCCTCAGAAATCTGTTGATTCTTCTCTGTCCTCTGAACATTAGCCAATGCTCTTCCAGGGACAGGGCGTGGGAGGCCAACTGATCGCAGAGTATAAATCAGGTGTGTTGAGAGGTGCGCGCCTTAGGTCTTGGGAGGGGGCCTAACTTTCACTGTTCACTCTACAACCCAACCTCTTAAAGCCCGACTAGCGGGAGGGGGGCCCTTCAGGGGTGCGCGATCTTTTTCCCACCTCGGTGCACCTTCCTGGCCATGACGGGACCAGAAGTCCTCTGGAACACCGTCAGGTGGCAGGGTCACGGTGACCGACTCCAACCAAAATAAGGTTGCCATTCGCATTGAGAACTTAGAAACGGGGTCACCCCCAGGTCCCTTATTGAGGGACAAACTCAGTGGCTTAAGAGAATTGCCAGATTTTTTCCTTGGAGGAGAAATAATGCTACACGAAGAGATATTCCTGGAGGAAATAACTATGTTAAAAATAAAACGATGGTTTTCAAAACAGAAAACTTCCTCACTCTCTGTGCTAGGCGTTGTAGGACTTAAGGCCCTGGAGAGGCCAAAAGCGCAAGCAGCGTCTCCTAGCCAGCCCGGTCTCCCAAACACGGACCAAGCTAAGGACAGCAATCCAGGGGGATACAAAATGAGCTGGAAACAGCAGAGCTAAAATGTACCATACAGCTTAGGACAAGGCTATCTGGGACAAAAGTGTCAAAGGCTTTGAAAGCTACTGGGAACCGGATTCGTTACTTTGGGAAGATCTAAGCAGGCGAGTCGCTCAAAATGGGGAAGAAGATGATGTTTGCCTGGGGGCCAAATGAGTCTGTGTCCGAAATAACACCGCGGATGCAGACTAGGATAAACTGTAGGACACAGAAGACCCAAAGTACGCACTCCATTGGTTTCCTTTTTATTCTTCGAGGGACGGTGGGGGGAGTTGATGGCTGACGAAGAAATGGGCCCACGAGGACTCCCGATGGTCAGCTCCAAAGACAAGTGAGAAGACGATCCTGACGATCATGGGCTTTTACGTGTGCGTGAGAGACAGCCCTGCCCTAAGCTGTATGGAGATTTTTCCAAGCTGATGAGCTTGTAAACCTCATTCATGAATTTCTCGCAATTCCTATGGGTGGAGGACAAAAGACCTCTAAAGGTCTGGGATGACGGAGGCCCCTGCAGTGAGTGGGAAAGAGGAAACACACAGAGGAGTCGCTCTGACTTCCAGGACGCCTCCCATGCCGTAGCAATTCTTCCCCGCTCGTTTTTGAGGGTAAATGAGATTCATAAAACGAACTTAGTCATTTTTGGAAAAAGGAACTGCGAAGCGTTCTGTGTAATTAGGTTAGCATCCCCCTGAATAGCTAGGAAAGATTTTCCCTCTACCTCTGAAAGTGGAAACATCTAGCTTGAATAAAACTTGACATTCAAAAAGTGATTAGGTTGGGTCATTAATTTGGGGGTCAGACATTTACGAGTACATTAAGTGTATACCTGCAAACACACAGACATGGCACATGGAGGTACAAACACACTGAATTATTTTCACGTAATTCCCAAGAGAACATGCAATGCTAAATCGACTTGACATTATACAGATGCAATTTTGGAATATTTATTTTCAGGTTTCGGAATGATTTTTACAGTCAAGATTGTTACGTCCTCATCGGTATCGACGAGCACTTTCACGTGACGGCACCGCCACAAGCCGCCCCTCACAAATCAGATGTATTTTATTACCCTCCGGCTCCGCAAAAGGCCTGTGCTTTTATTTGGCGCCTTAACAAATTGAAAATATCGATTTTTCCCCCATATTCCAAGGAATGCATCTTTATATTTTTGTAAAGAGTAAGTATAAAGTTCACCACACCAACAGCAGAGAAAATTTAGAGTGGTATTTTCATTTTTTGGTCTTTATAATGCTGTTAATCTGTTCCTTTAAAGCCAGCCCGCTCGTTTACCACTAGGTACCTGTTACAATATATTAGATTCGTCTGAGAATGTTCGTAAAAGAAGAGGTCTGACTGAAGGTCTGGCGGATAATGAGTCAGATGCCCTTTTACAGCTCAGATTTGTCTGTAATAGTGAGGTAAAGATACTTAAAGCATTTGAAGACTCGTTAACCTACCTGGTGATAAAAACGCAGAAGAAAAAGAATCATTTCCTACAGACTACTCTTTTGGCCAAAAGTACAAACAATTACACTACAGCAGACGTGTAACATTTCAACGAATACACTTAAAGACCTAAGGAAGTCTCCAACTCGAACTGAACTGTTTCCATGGTAGAAGTGTACAGATATTAGTACTATATGGCAAACTGGGGTTTTGAAATGACACTGGTAGGTTATGCGGGAGATGAGTCAATATGGTTTGATTAGTAAACCTTACCATCCTTTTGGTGAACACCTCTGAGAGTTGGGCCGGTGCTGGGAGTGTATCGAACAAAGAGAAATTTGTGCCAAACAGTCCTGTCTTCGTGAACACACTAGCTCTAGCACGCGTGCCTTCCGTGGTGCGCACCAGGAATCAGTGGGGCTAGAGGGTTATGGTCCACGTGTTTTGAAAATCACCTCCTCTCCAGTGTGACCGTGTGAGGAGGTGAACAAATGATTAAAGGAAAATGACAAAATACCCTTAAGTATCCATAGAAGATAGAGAAATGAGCACGGAGAAGTAATTTTTTTCATAAAGAGTCAGAAAATGGGGTCAAGCAAATGAGAATGCAGGCAAGTTGGTACATTAAGAAAGGAAATCACCTTATTCACTCCAAGAGAAACTGTGATTGCTGGAAGTTTGAGAAAGCATGAAGATAGTAGATGTTCCTGAGGAAGGGAGGCGTTTCGTTACCTTGTTCACAATTGCACAAAGGGGTGGAAAATTGCAGTAGAAAAAAGAGAGATGCAGAAACCAAAAAAAAAAAAAAAAAAAAAAAAAAGTAAATATTCTCTGAAATGTAAGACATTTAAAAAGAAACCTGGAGAATTCGAAGTCGAAATGACATGTTAGTTTTGAAGGCATTACTTTCTGAAGTAATAGCAGAGTTAGAGTTCGGAACAGTCTATTATATGTGCAAACTACTATTTTCTCCGTATAACAATTTAAAGTTGTTTTGTTAACGGGAAGATTGACTATTGTGAATAATTTTAAAATACGCTTCTCATTAAAATATGGCTTATTTCTGCTCGTTAACTCGCTGACTTATGTTGTTCGAAATCCACTGGTCAGAGAGCTATGTCCAACTGCTGTTGGGCTGGGGCGCGTTACAAACCTAACAAAACTAACGCAGTGGGAACACATTTGGTGAAACCACGCTTTGCTCCCATTTACTGCCGGACCAACGTTTAACTTCTCTTATTCTAACATCATTTCTCAAAAAGAGATTTTTATTTTTAAGTAATCTCTGCACCTGCCATGGGGCTCAAACTCACAACCCTGAGAACAAGGGTCGCACATTCTCCTGACTGAGCCAGCCAGGCGCCCCTCTTCTAATGTAATTTGATTGGTTTTCTCTTTTTTCTTAGAGACCTCCTTAGCACGGTAGGCTAAAGGGCTATGAATTTCTCCTTTAAAATGCCTAGAAAAAGTAAAAATTGATACCTGAAAGTTAAATCAGAAAACCTAACATGTTATTGCTTTTCCTTCTTGTTCTCCACCTAGAGTTATAAGCTAATTCGCAGCCTTGGTTTTGGCATTGCTCAAGCAAAACCGAAGATGAGTGGCCAGCCCTGGGGATGAGTTGAATAATTCTGCTAATCAAGATGACCCATATTATCTACTTAGTGACTAATGAAAGTAGGTCTAAAAAAAGAAACCAGCTAAAGTATCATATGCATCTAACAGCATCTAATAAACAATTAAACTCTTTCAAGGCAAATACTTTGACTTATTCATATATGTTTGAACAAAGCTCTATTTTTTTCCTGTTCGTATTTTACCTGAAATAAAGTTGGTGACATGTTGGCAACATGCAAATTCCCAATGGATAAGGCTAGAGAAATAAATAAATCGTTTCTGAGGAGAAAAACTTCAAACTGTCCTGTCTTCCATTTTGTGGGCAAAAGTCCCGTAACAAGAGTCACATGACACCGAGTCCCCCCCTCCAGGTTTAATATGCAAGCCTATTTATTTATTTATTGAAGACTGCAACTCTAAGCACAGTTTGGTGCACTCAAAATCTTATATCCAACCGTCAGAGGTAAAAGTGTTTCTATGAGGCAGAAATCTTAGGGGTTAATAGATTAGGCCGCTTTATAAAGGAAAAGAGAAAGGGAGTGTGAAAAGCAGAGAAGGCAGGAGAGAGCATGGAAAGAGTATCTAAAGCAATCGAAAACCGAGATAGCCAGCGACTGGTGGGCGGTGAAAGAAGGGAGAGAATGAGCTAGAAGAGTATGAAATTTCCACATTCCTCTGCAGTCATCTAGAGAGCTTTGACGCGGCTCAAGGCTCGCTGAGCAGTACGTCAAAGAGGCCAATGCATAAAGGTCCATCTCAACAGCCACAACGTTAGGATTCAACTTTTTGCCCGATCCAGTCAACAGGGCTATTCCCCTTAGAAGCCATGGTGGGGAATAGGGATGGGGCACTGTCAGCATGGCGACAGTAATCAGCCTCGGCCCCGCCGTTATTAGAAGGATAAAGTGTATTCTCCAAAATTTGCAAAGTGCTTTCTCTGGGGATTTTGCTCGGACCGCTGACGTTCTTCTTTTTCCTGTCTTCCACTCTGACAGAGCTTCTACGTAATAGAGTATTTCTTGTTGTTTGTGCAGACATCCCATGCTAGGCATGGCCGCGGTGCTAGGGCCGTTCCCGCTAGATTATAGCGTGCCAGGGTCTGGTAGGCAAGGTCAAGCCTCCCTTGACAGTGGTGGTTTACATGGGGAAACTTTCATCAAGATATGCAGGAGAGTGCTCCGTCGGAAGTGGGGAGTGGTAGTTACTACGTGGCCGGAAAGGTCGGGTGTTAGCTCGCGGATTACGAGAGAGCCCAACAATTGGGCTTAGAGGAGACACGACTTGTTGAAGCACCAGGAACCCTACCCTTGAAATTTCCTTTGAGGTGTCGTCGCGCTGGTCCGATGTTCCGTGCTCAGGGACAGTTTCGTCATATCCTGTCAGCAGCGTGGGGATGTAGCTTTGTCAGTTTAGAAGCTAAAGAAAAGCCTTATGGTCCTTGGCGATGGGAATTTGGGCTCAAAAATTTACCAGGCTGCTGAAAAGATAGCTGAGGAATGGGTAGCTGCAACTAACCTTTGGGTTCAAAGACTGAGGGAACCGTTTTCGAAGAAAAGCGGGATTCTTTCCCACGCCAACGCTGGCGGTGACTTGGGACAGCTCGGATGTGTGACAACACGCACGGACTCCACTATTCTGCTTCACACCTGCTCACCGAAGTGTTGCGTGTAAGGCCTCTTTAGAACTGCACCTGAGTGGTAGGTGGCTCCTTGAAAGCTGGGGCCACGAGTGATTCGTCCCTGAAGGACTGCCACCTGATACGGTGGCTAACGGAGAGCGGCCCCTCAGGCAATGTGTTGAATGGAATCCAACAGAAGGCTGCTTCTATAATTGTTAAATGTAAACGGCTTAGCTTCTTTTTCAAATGCCAGAGACATTTTCACCACCCACGGCTGAGTCCCCTTCTGAGAACAGCTGAGAACAGCCGCCAGGACCCCTATGATCCACCATGCTTACTGGCTGAAGTCAGGGGGGATCTTCCAGCTCTAGGCAGGGACACGCACGTTACCCCATTGGGGAGCCTGGCAGGCGTGAGGCTGACCCAGTGGAAAAGAATCTTTTGCTGCTCTTTTGAAGCGAAGCCAATGCCTTAGCAAGGGATAGTAAGCAGAGGAGGAAGTCACCGAGGCTGTCAGGCTGCTGGTGATTAAGAAGCTCTTTCCCCTTTATCTTAAAAGTGGCCTCCGTTTGTCTGGCATGGCCAAACAGGGCCTCACGTTAAACAGACGTGACTTATCAGAAAAGCCAGGGCTATGTTTCAGTGGGCCTTTATGCATTCATATGCACTACTTTTGCTCTTGCGTTTTCTCACGAGGGGGGGAAAAAAGAGGCAGTGCTGCTGAGTGCCCACGACTTTTTGTCTCATCTGCAACTCTCAAAATCCCATAGAGTCTGAAAAACCATTTGGCCTTTCAGACGCTGGATGGAAAGAGAGATGTTCATCAGTAGGCGGTTCAACACATGTTCTGGTTCAATGAGGGGAGGAATCAATGAATGAATGACTGAATGAATGAAGGTGATTCTGGAAGTTTTCCTGGCTGTTCTAGCACACCAGCATGCCAAGCCATAGCACAGGCACTAGAAATCCTTGTATCGTGGACATGACCCCTGGCAAACGAATTGCATGCTTTGTATCACCCCTCTGTTTAATGGCCATTAATTTATATAAAAGTCACCTCCAGCCTGTGTCTAAGTTTTTTTTTTTTAGAAAGGGTCTAAGGGAGAGGCTAGCGGTGAGAGGTTTGAAAGTTCTGACTTCCGAGGGCTTTGTATCCTCTTTAGAGTGTGAAGTTGGGTGTGAGCCATTAGTTAGCAGGAGCTCCACGGACCCAACCAAGACAAATTCTCTAATATAACAAGGCAGCAAACCATTTCTTACATGACATTTGTTATCTGGCTTGATAGAAATTGCTGCTTGAGCCATTCTGGGAAAAACCCGTTTTTCTCCTGTCCAACAGGAGTAAAACAACAACCTGTTTTACTCCTGTCCAACGGATATTAAGGTATACTCAGACAAGTCCATGCATCTACTGGGAGGGTTAAAGAGTGGACTAGGCTAATGTTACTGTGCCCAGTGCCACTGACAAGGCACACGGGGGCAGGGAGTTAAGGCCAGTTCTGACCACCTAACCGTACAGTGGTTGGCTCTGTATACCAAGATTCGACGGCGCCTAGGCCACTGACAGTCTACTGCTTCTGACTGGGGCTGATACCGACTTGTTGATCATAAAGGTCGTCTTCAACGCCTCTAGTCGCTAAAGATTTTCGCACTATAATCATTTTACTTCCTACATCTACATGATGCCAACCACTGCATTCTATCAGATCAGTAAGCCGAAACCCAAATCGGACAAACCAGTTTTGGGGCTCAACTGGTTGGCAAATTCGATCAAGTAGGTCAGGCAGATATATCTGAGGCTATTTCCTGGAAATACTGCACTGGAGGGGCTGTGAGATCGAGTTGGTGTCAATAATGGGAGAAACAGGGTTTTGTTTGGCAAAATGAATTAGCGCTGGCAGGAATAGGACGTATTTAATTAACCTGTTGGGTCACAATTTGCCAGTTTTATTTTCCAGGCTAACCTACCCCTTTCACTTTACAGGCTTTTTAGAAATGTTTAAAAACTATCGGACAATGTAGGGCCAAGCAATAAGGCTGGCAGAGGGTAATAACTTCTCACTCCCACAGGAAATGTACAATTTAAGCAGCAAACCCCAAAACACACTCATAAAATCATCTGAATTCTTACAAGTGTGTTCAGGATGGGAAGGATGCAGAAATCACATCCAGGGAATTCTCTTTGGTTCAAATATACTGCTGGACAGACAGGGCTAGAAGCGACACAGAGATTAAGCAGCACTATAATTAAAGGAAGGGGAAAGGTTTGAAAGAAGCAAATTGGGATTACCAACTGAAAAAAAACAAAAACAAAAACACAACCCAACTCTGCAACCAACCCACAGGGAAATTTCTAAGGTTAAAGCTGGAATGTTGGTGTGGAAATTCCTGGTGTGAAAATTCTAGGCTAAAAAAAAAAACCAAAAAAAAAACAACAACCACCATTTTTTCCATTTACAATTCCATATGGAGCATATGAGATACTCCATATGGATGGCTAGAGGTCACATAGAGCACTGTTAAGGAGTCTACTTACCGCCTGCATTGGGTAACGGAGTTTTTACTATACTTTTTATGCAGAAGAGGAAATTAAGTGATGAACCTGCAAGGAGGGGTGTAACATGCTGTAACGAATGCAGTTCTCTAAATCGGGTTTTTAGTTCACGGCCGATATCGAAGCCCCTTCCAAAACTCAAGTTATAAGATAAACTTAGTTCTTACCCTGGCACTTCTTCTTCTTACGTTCTTTAAGACTATCAGGAGGATCTCAGGGAAAAGGCTGATAAATATTAGAAGAACTATGGCCAACCATGTAGATACAGAGGATAGCATTTGAGCAAATACGAAATACATTCTCTGTTGTTTGAGAAAAGGCCTAGGGTGGAAAGAAAACACAAAATGGAAAAGGAAATCAGGTCCTGTCATATGCAACAGAGGTGTAATCGAAACTGCCTTTTGTAGTTAAAGGGAGTCTTCGAATTACGCACATTAATAAACATAATTTTCTTGAGTGTATCCCAAAAGTGCCAAACAGATATCATTTACTAAATGTTTGGGGGGGAAGGAATGATAACTAAAGGGCAGAAATGACAATGAAATGCATCTGACCTGAAAACGACTAACCAACTTTAAAACTGCCAAGTGGAGAGTATGTATTTGCATTAGAAAGTACTGGAACTTAAAGATACTCAAGAGACATGGTTAATTTTTATGCTAAGAAGTATTTTACTTCCTCAACTGTCTTGTTCATAGGAGAATGGACAGTGTTCTACATTCGGAAATGTAAAAGACATTTTTAACCCCTCCCCCCGACTCTACGTAAATATAAAAGGGACTGTTGAGCTTGGCTCTCTCCCGTTCTTATCCCCGAATACAGACTGAGTACCCAGGGTGGGCCAACCAGGCTGGACACGAAGCAAGGAGAGCTCACAGGGTTAGGAGTGAGCTCTCCCTGGGTTAGGAGCTCTGGGTGGATAACCGCTTGTTTCATTTATTAGATTATGCAAAGGGCTCACTGAAGATAAACTCACCTCTCATTAAAAAGCTCGATGCCTGTGCCCTCTTACGTAACATAATAAAATCAAGCGTGTGGCTCTAGGCATATGGGGACCAGAGTGTGGCAGACGAAGTGAGAACAGTGAGGTGGAGCAATTCAGGAGGTCTGGTTCAGTTTTCTAGGGTCCCTACCGTCCAGAAAAGAATTCTGCAGCGCTCTCACTCTAATTCCGAAGGGCAACCTGACTCATTTTCCAGGCAGTTAATGGATCCTCATAAGCATCCAGTAGACAAGTGCCAGGGAGTCCTAGGGTCCACAGAGGACCCCCAATACTCTGTGATTCACGCTTCTAGAGTTTTCTTTACCTCGAGGATACCTATGGAGCTTTACAGGGGAGCAGTAAAAAGCAAAAGATAGTATTCTTGGATTGGGTTTGGGGCTCCGAAATCATCGTTCTCACTGCCAAACCCAGCTGAAGTCTCTCACAGTTTCTGGTCCTATCTCGCTGGCTGCTTTATAATATACATTGTATATTCAGGCAGTGGCTCAACTCAGCTCTACTTAAGGACAGCACTATGGGCAATGAAATAAAAACAGATTTATTAATATTACATTTTTAGGAAGCATCTCTAATGAACGGAAACAGATGTGACAATGTCTTAATCAATTGAAGGATTTATTTTCATCAATAAGGCATGGTCTGCGGTCAGAGTTAGAAACTAGTTTGCTAGAAACATTTTAGTCTTGTGGAAATGTTGCATTACTTTAGACGCTGACTACACGGATTCACAGAATTACAGTGCTCTGGGCAGGATTACAATTGTATATTACATTTGATGAGCCAACTTTGATTAATTTGTAGATTATTAAAGAAAACAGGGACTTCTGTCGGCTTCCCTGCTTCAGAAATTACCTCTTAGAGGTGCCCAATATATGCCACGATCACACTCTTTGGAACTGGTAGTTCCTTAAACGATTACGTGTTTCGTGTTTTTATTTCTTCAGGCTTTTATTTTAACAGCTTCTCAAAAACAGTTAAGAGTTTCTTCTAATGAAGTCTCAAGGGACAATAAACACAGCCTCACATCTCCGTGATAACATGGACTATGTTGTTATGTATGATTTTGCTCAAAGCAGTGGAAGAATGTCTCCTAGAATCGCATCCTATGGCTTACTCTAGCCATGGTCTCCGCTGCGGACATCCCTGTCAGGAGAAGCCACTGTTTAATGACAATGGCCACATAAAATATAGGCCTCTGGGAGTAAGAAAAGCAGAGGACAATCTAACTTATTTTCATTCCTTGTAGCTCTCCCAATCACAGCCTATACACCCCTCTCACTAGATTCTAATCTCCTTTCTGTTTCCCAGAGTGCTTCACACAAAACAGATTCCGAATAAACATCTACTGAACCAAGATGAACTCAATGAACTCAAAGGCCACACTGTTAAGTGTGCCTTTACCCCCTGCAACAGCGAGATGGGGGGGTTAAGATTCAACACTCTGGGTACTGAGTGGTATGTGTTCCACACCCTAGGCACACCTGTAGTGACAACACTGACAGTAACAGACCAGAAAGAGACAAGAGAGTCCAAATGGGTAATAACGTATCTATTGGCCACTGTGTCATGAAGAAAGGTCACGGGATGAGTGTTTCCACTGTAAATCACATGGAAGGTCACTGCTAGAACTTGCGGTTTCACTTCACAGAGAGATGTTCACACCTTCCAGTTGAAATATTTGCACAGGGGCTACTAGAAGGGAGGACTTCTGAGTAACTTGTGTACTCCATTTATTTGAATTTGAAATCGTACCTGAAATAAGCAGCATTTCTGGCCAAAGGGACTTCCAACCCATTAATACTGGACGCCTGTCACCTTACCCAATCGGTGCTTCAAAAACATACTTAATGTTCGCACGGGCAACGTACATAGACACATACCTACTTTGTTATTTACATATTACGCACACGTGTACAGCTACTTACCAAATAATTCCTCCCCAGAAGAATGAGAAAAATACATAAAAGGCTAAAGAACCCCAAATCACAAAGTGGTTTATCCATGTCCAGAAACGAGTATCCAAGGCGAGCTGAAAAGACACAACACAAGACATTTCGCGATGGGTACAAATTGCAGCAGGCAGTGAGTCCACTATGCTGTGCGAGAACGTGAATACCACAGGCTACCTATGGGAGGATCTAGCATGGGCCAGGCGACTGCAAGAGAGGGAAACTAAACGAAGAACAGAATCCAGACTTTTCAAAGAGCTAGGGCAAGAAAGGGCTAAGTTCTGTCCCCAAGGCCTCTAGACCCTACAGTACAGGCGTGGGGGTGGGGTCAAGCAAGTAGCGGGTGGGTGTGGGACTGGAAATGCTTCACTAGTGAAGGAGAGGCAGGCAGCGAGGTCACAGGAACATCCAAGAGGCTGGAGCCCCAAGTCCTCGGGGAGCGGTGGCCAGGAAGCCGATGACAAACGGACGAGGCCGAGCTGGCAGTAGGAGAAGGATACGGAAAAGCAGTAGGAGGCAGAAGGGTCAGTTAGGAAGAGGAGACGGACTGTAGGGGGGAGTCTTGGTAGCTCAAAGACAGCGGATGGGGGTTATTACATGCCAAGGGAATTAGGTCTACACACCTGGAGCCATGTAGCAATGAACCATGGGCCTGACCAGGTCGTGTGCCTTTCAACTGCGAAAGCCTTATCTATTCCATTAAATGAATAACATTTTCAGTTGCCCTAGATTTTTATCCCTGCATGTTTCTGCCAGGGCTGATTGTTTCTTCAGATTGTGGCACCTGGGATTTTCAAATGCAATCTAAAAATGAACAGTATGGTCTGTTGTGCCTGTTGAAAATTTCTGGGCCACACGGACTGACATCTGGGGCATTTAAGTTTTAAAGAGGTGGTGGCGTCTCCGTTTTGTTACTTGCTGGGATGCCCTGGTCCTCAGCTCTGTTATAGTTTCTCATTCATAGACAGGATGGGATAACCCTGTGAATGCAGACCAGTCTTGAATTCCCACCTCTGGGCTGCTAGGGAAAAAGTCACAATACTACTCACCCAAAGATGAGAGAGTGAATGTCTTTTGAGGGACACATGAAAGATGGCACGGGAAGGCCAACTGTAACTAAGAAGGGCATTTGCCCAAGAATACCAGCTAGTAAGTGGCTAAACTGAGATGAAATTGTAACATTTTCTTTTGCAGCCCTAAAAGATTATTGAAATAGTAGATGAAAAATGCAAACGTAGGTTAGTTCTGTTTGGTATGGGAAATGAATCAGGAATAAAAACTTAAGAGGGGAAATGATTGGAGCTTCTTTGTCAAGCATTCATCTAGAATTCTAGTTTTGACCACTGGGCATACTGGAATTCATTGAAAGGTGCTCATTCTCGGACCTCACGTGAGGTGTTTATTACTGGAAGGATCATCAAAAGAATTTGATTATGCTTTCAAGGATAGGAGAGTCCCAAGTCAGAAGTGTCAAGGGTAGAATTCAGCAGCGCTATCCGAGTATACCGCATGGCTGCGTGTCAATGCCAAGGACTCCCGTGTGCTTCCTGCTGTACATTCTTATGCATTTCTTCACTACGATGCATACACTTCAGTGATAAATACATTCTATAAAATCTCACCACTACTAAGCTCTTCGGCACACATTTCTCGCTCATGGACACCTATTCGATTGTCTTAAGGACCCAAATTCCTTTGAGGCCTGGTGTTTGTAAACAGATACATAATTTTAAAAACGATTCAAGTCTGTAAAACGAAAACGCGCGCGCGCACACACACACACACACACACACACACTCATAGCCTGTTTATATACTACTTATAATGTCTTGAAGACAGAACAGATTTTCAACATAACTATGGTGTATGAATTTTTAAAAAATGAAATGAAACACATAACATACTGGAAAAATGGCTCGCAAATAGCATACAAATGTCTAAATATCTAGTATCATACATATTTTAGTAGAGATTCATACTTGAATGAACAACCTGCAATAAAAATAAAGAGAAGACAAAAGAGAATAGTGGGAGATCAGAAAGTACTACAAAAACAGTATCAAATATATTTGAAGAAATAAAAAATCTAACCTTCAGAGTTACAGTGAATACTAAGACTGTAAAAACAATGGTTCCGAAAGTCCAGTTTCCATATACCTGAAAAACATTTAACAATTATATACACCATAAATACTCAAGCCTACTTAAGAAAATAAGAAGGCAACTTTCATCTTGGGTGTAACCGCTAAGGATTTTCATATAAACTGTTTAGGGAAATATCTGATCAAAAGATCAGGCCAAAACGTTGGATTTTACTGGGACCCTAAATTTCCTTGGACAGTTACAGCACACTGTGCTTGACAGGGTTTATTTCCATTACTCCACGTAGTACCGAACAGGGAATAAACCGGTGTAATAAAAGGCAGAAAAAAAAAAAAACCCCCACCCGATTTCACGAACAGTAATGTCAGTAATGTTCATCCAAACAAGGCATTTGGATGATTCATGCTTCTAAAGAGTCTGATATGGGCTTTCTCTAGAATACAGAACTAAAGCTCTCAAATGAGGACAAATTTGTAGACAAATGGACTCACATTTTAAAAATAGAGTCTGTGTTTTTGGCTGTAAATATTAGAACTGTCAGCATGTGCACAGTAAAGAAAAGCAGATAGCACGTAAAAATCCTTAACAACGGCAATGAATGGCACATATGCTTACCAAATGCTGTCAAGATCTGAATGCATAGCATTAAAACAGAAAATGAAATGTAAAACGTTTTTAAAAAAATAAAAAATTGAGATTAATAGAAGCCAAAAAAAAAAAAAAAAAAAAGAAAAAGAAAAAAAAAAGGACCTGACCAAATCGCACATGGTGTCACATTTAATTGCTGATAGCCGTTCTTATGCTTACTGTAATTTTAGCAGTTAGAAGGAAGGGGACATCTGCAGTAAAGTCTAATTGATTTGGTCTTCACACACTCAAAATGGGTGATGACTGGGACACAGGCTGGGCCAAAGCTCTCTAGCACCACCCAGAGAGTCTGAAATGAAACATGTCACCAGGACCGCCGGAGAGTACCCACCTACTACTCTGCGGCAAACTCTTTTTAAGAAATAGTGAGCTCTTTGTAATTTATGTGCCCGATAAAAATAAAATAAAATGTGAATGTCACAGGATCAGCCATAAAGCTATGGGGAACTGAGAAATCATGGAATGTGACCCCTTCTTATTGGTGGGCAGAGCTGACTTGGAAGGCCGGAGGGAACGGCCTAGATCTCTATTTCCCCAGCAGTCGCTTGGTGATTAATCATTTTTTTAAAACTAATCTCTATGTCCAACATGGGGCTCGAACTCATGAGCTTGAGAGCAAGAGTCCCATGCTCTACTGACTGAGTCAACCAAGTGTTCCCAGTGATTAATAATTTGAAGGGATTAATATTAAACTGACTTCTGTGAGTCCAAATTAGAAAGGTTTTGACTGTTCGTAGTATGTAATTTCAAAGTATCACTCAAATCCATTGAGCCCGTCACTTCCGAAACAGATGTTGACTGTGCAGGTTGTGGACACAGTCACTGTACTTAGTACATTCACTGTGAACCTTAGCTTTGCTTCACATTATAAAGAATGAGTGACCATTAGAGAAGAAGCCCAGAAATAGGACGGACGTAGTGAAAGCACATGTGAAGTCCTGGGCTCGACATTCACCGTGTGGCTGTGGGAAGACCTCATCTCACCAGCAGTTCTTTCCTAGAACCCAGCCAGGGAACAATCACCCCAACGCAGGTGCGGACCTATGTAGTCGCTTGCCAGGAAGGCACTGGTAGGATTAGTGTAGCCTTTCTGGAAAACACTATGCTCCCATGTGGAAGGGAAGGAGGAAGAGAAAGGAATTCCCACTCATTAACTATTGGGCAAATATTGCAAAGATATGGTGCCTACCCCCTTCAACTCTAAGCATGAAAGGCCGCTCTAAACAAGAACTGAGTGGGGCCAGACTTTGCTCCTGCTTTGTGAAGTCTTGGGGCCCTTGGTTGGCTCAGTCCATAGACCATGCGACTCTTGATCCTGACGTCCTGAGTTCGAGCCCCACGTTGGGGGTAGAGTTTACTTAAAAAGTAAACAACAGGAAAGGTGCAGGGGTCTAAATTCTGAAGTACTAAGAACTCTGTTCAGCTATTAAAAATTACAGCCAAGTTAAGCTTCTAGAAGGTTTGCGCATAAGCTTTGCAAAATGATTTAGAGCTAGATTACGTGTATGATAAATCCAGTGCCTATCGAAAACAGATAAGCCATGCTTTCAATATGAAAAGATGCAACGAAATATTGTTTTTTACCTTTGCATTTTCTTCTAGGGATGAAGTCTGAAAAAGAAAATAAGTCCCAAAGAAGAACACTGTCCCTTCAAATGCAGCCAGAAACGTCCAATATAAGAAGGGTCCCAACTGGAGCATGGCATTGCCAGAGATCTTCCTATTGACAAATGGGAAAAAGCACAGGTTAATGAATCTCTAGAGGCTGTCCCTTTAAGGCTATAGTGAAATGCCGGAAGTGCACAGAAGCATGACCCTGCTGTAATGAAGGGTGCTGTCCCCCTCCCTGCAGGACTGGAGGGCCATCCCAAGCCACAGCTCTAGCTCCCTGCGCCAAGTTAACATTCTAGCCCCTGACAACAATAACATCGCCAGTAATAATTAGCTCCCATTTACTGAGTACCTCTTATGTCAGTAAGGTGGGTTAAGAGTTTTATATACACTGCCCATTTTTAAAAAATGTTTATCTTTGAGGGAGAAAGAGAGAGAGAGAGAGAGAGAGAGACGGAGAGAGAATCCCAAGCAGGCTCTGCGCTGTCCGCGCAAAGCCAGACTGGAGCTTGAACTCACCGACCGTGAGACCTGAGCTTAAGTCAGATACTCAACCGAGCTACCCAAGCACCCTGACACTGTCCATTTTTATCCACATAAAAACCACACGAGATAGGTATTTTTGACAGTTTCACAAATCATGAGGCTCAAAAAGATGTATCGCAATGATTTGCAAACTGTGGTGCACATTGGAATCACTTGGGGATCTTTAAAAACACTGATGCCTACCTCCCACCCTCATTGTGATTTAACTGGTATGAGGTGGTAACCTGGGCATTAGGGTACTTTTAAAGCTCTCCCGAAAAAAAAAAAATTAAAAAAAAAGGGGGCGCCTGGGTGGCTCAGTCAGTTAAGCGGCTGACTTCGGCTCAGGTCATGATCTCACAGTTTGTGGGTTCGAGCCCCGTGTCGGGCTCTGTGCTCGGAGCCTGGAGCCTGCTTCGGATTCTGTGTCTCCCTCTCTCTCTCTGCCCCTCCCCCATGTATGCTCTCTCTCTGTCTCAATAATAAATAAAAACATAAAAAAAATTTTCAAAAAAATCGCCCCAGGTGACTCTAACGTCAGTAAGTTTTAGAAAGCACCAGTATAGTGGCATGCCGGAGCTCACTCCGTTGGTAAGGGGAGGTGCTGGTATATAATCACATGTGGACTTGACTCCAAATCATATGCATACGCTCTCAACCAAGGTACCGTGGCTTTCCAACTAGAACTGTTATTTCTTTTCATCGAGATTTCTTCTCGGGAATTTAAACTTTTTGGGTCTTGGTGTGCCCTTTATATTTTTTCAAATGAATCAAATAATTTTTTTTTTTGAGAGAGAGCGAGCGAGCGTGAGTGGGGGAGGGGAAGAGGGAGCGAGAGAGAGACAGAATCCCAAGCAGGCTCTGGGTCCAGCGTGGAGCCTGAGTGATACCAGATTCCATCCGAGGATCCATGAGATCATGACCTGAGCTGAAATCAAGAGTGGGAAGCTTAACCGACGGAGCCCCCCAGGCGCCCCAAGTCAAATAATGTTTCAGGCTGTATGGTCCTGCTTGGAGAAACAGCATGTGGGTCAAAACTTTAACATCTGTTAAAATAACACAATCTTCTCAGCACACGTCAGAACATCAAATACGGCTACTAATTCTAATGGAGCAGAGCTGCCGAAAGAGGATGGGTTTGTGCGTGGAATTCTTTTGGCTTCCATTTCAAATTGCTCTTAACATTTATCAAAAGGTAGCCAATCCGTCACATAGCACACGTGTTGCCGATCCTATACAGAACGTCACCTGGCTGTCTCGACTAAGAAACACCTTTATGAGCAAACGCAACTGAGCCTTGTCCGCTCGGTACCGAGCACTGTGGGGTTTCCCGAAAGCACGGCGATCATACTTTTCCCGACTAGGATTTCCAGGCGTGCGAAGGACTGTAAAATTTGGGGGGTGTTACTGTTCGCCCTAGAAAAAGGGTAGCAGGGGAGAGGGGGTGGCTTGCCGGAAGTGAGCTCTCCCCAGACCGGAAGTCACATTCGCAAGGCCAGTGAGGCCTTCCGCGAGTCATGGAGTTTGGGCTGGGCCACGAGTGGACCCCATCTTTCTAGACTGTGTGTGACGGTGGGAAGAAGGGCAGGGGCCTCGCGGCAGGCTGGGTTCCAGGCGAGGCCTTCTGGCTGCACTCACACGAATGCCCAGGCTGCTGGAAACTGCGAACACGCTCACGGACCAGAACGAGAACACGAGAGAGGATGAAGATTTGGGGAGCACTCTTCCAGCGGCTCAGGCCGGAGCACCTGCTGTGATGGGAGGCGGCGGATGTACGGGAAACTCTCTTGCCTCTACAGCAGGCCTACGGTTTCCTGGTTAGGTTTCTCCTGAACACATGAAAGTAGCCACACATTTCTTGTTTCGTGTCATAGCGTTTGGGAAGTGTCCCGAGTCACTACATCCCCGAAGCTGAAATCTGGGACACGCTACGCGATGCCATCGGTCACATGAAGCAGTGCCCGCTGCAGAGAGCGTCGCCTGTGACAGCCAGGGCCCCCTGGTTCCAAAGGAAGGACCGGAGCGATCTACACCGACAGTGACAGGCTGGGATGGGGGTGTCGTGACAGCAGGCAAGGGGGAGGGCTGCGTTTTGTGCTGGGCACTAGGTATGCACAGAGCCCATTCGTGCAGGTGTCAGCAAGTGTACCGTCTGGGGAAAATCGTTCACTAATTCCTGAGCTACATACCTGCAGTTCCCTACCTAAAACGTCACGGAAGGAAACCCTTAAAATAACGTGGACTCACTCAGCAGCTTTCTTCAGGTTTTCAACATTCTCAGGGCACGAAAGCGCGCAGCATGGCCCTGAAGCTATGTGGGGGAGGTGTCAGAGTAAGATTAATCGCTACCATCCACCGGAGAAATTACGATGTGCCAGGCACCGTTTTAAGCTGTTTTACGTGGAGTCACTCATTTACTCATCACAAACAACGCTGCCGTTACCCGTAGTTTACCCAGGATGGAACTGAGTGGCTCGCACGCACTCAGGGCATAGATCGTCTCCCCGTACGGTTTACGGAGCTGCAGCCTCCGAACAGAACCGTGTAAGCAAACCAGGTGGGCAGCCCTTCCTTCCTACCTGCAGAGGACAAGGAACCCACGGTTTGGAAGGGCTGACGTGGGTTTTAATGAACTCTTCTTTTCTACTTACATATACAACCGGGGATCGGAGGCCAGAGTGTCAATGTTGATGTGCTGCTCCAGGAGACTGTAGGCCAGGATGGGCAAGGACGTGAAGCAGATATTGTACATTGTAAGGTAAGCGGCATCATACAGTGGCTGAAATGACAAACAACAGAAGAAAAAGAAATGTATGTGTGTGGAAAAAACAAATTGCAAGCTAAAACGAGACCATATCCTTTCACGTTGTTTTGTGATCGCAGAGGAAGTTTATAAACAAGGTCACGCTGATAACTACAGAAAAGAAACATATTGCGACGTATCATATGACTATGCCCTCCCTTTTCAAAGGGTCTGATTCAGAATGTTTCCATGCTATCAGCTCTATTTCCGTTTTTTGTTTTAATGTTTATTTATTTTGAAGGAGAGAGACAGAGCGTGAGCAGGGGAGGGGCAGAGAGAGGGAGACCCAGAATCTGAAGCAAGCTCCAGACTCGCTTAACCAACTGAGCCACCCAGTCACCCCACCAGCTCTATTTCTAACAGAGATTTACTAATAGATTTTGAAAAGATTTTTCAGTGATCAAAGACCAATTAACTATAAGCCTGGAGCCCCTCAGGGAAACTAAGCACAGGCCGTGGCCAGCCTGTGTCATAGTGGTTTTGTTGTGGTTAATATCTTACATGGTTTTAATAAAAAAAAATTTTTTTTTAGTGTTTATTTATTTTTGAGAGAGAGAGCATGCGTGTGAGCGGGGGAGGAGCAGAGAGAGGGAAGAGGACAGAGGATCCCGAGCAGGCCCTGCGCTGATAGCAGCGAGCCCGACGCGGGGCTTGAACTCATGAACCACAAGATCATGACCTGAGCCGTACTCAGATGCTTAACTGACTGAGCCACCCAGGCGCCCACTTTTACATGGTTTTAAATATCACTACCACCTTCTCCAGGCTATATTTATGATAGTGAACGTGGCCATTCAATAAATGTATTTGCAAAAAGAAACTAAAAACAAAGCTAAATATGCGTACACAGGCATGCCTTCCCCGGGCTCCAGACCAAAATTTCCAACTTTCTGCTGCCTGGTCATAGGCACTTGCAACTCAAAATGGCTGAAACCAAACTCATTAAGTCTCTCCTTAAATCTGCTCTCTCCTGTGTTCTCTACCTCAGTGAGTAGCCCCCATAATGCCTGCAACCCTAGCATCCACCTTGGCGCCTGGCACCACCATTTTGAAATCGGTGATTCTACCTCCGTAGCCATTTCTTCCAGATCTCCTATTCTTCCTGAGTCCTCAGTGTCGGGAACCTCATACTCACTCTCTAGGTTTTAATACCATCCATTCACTGAACATTCCCGAATATTTATCTTTGGCCCAGACAAGTCCCCATGTACCCGGATGCCCACGTGATAGCTCGTGGAAATAGATTTCCAACTCATGTCCAGAACTGAACTCCTGACTTGGCCTTAACCTCAAACCTGCTCCTCTTGAAGTCTCCCCCATCTCAGGAAAGGGCAACTACATCTTGGTTATTAATCAGAACCAGAATCGTGGATTCATCCTTGACTCTTCTCTTTTTCACAGCCCACATCGAGTCCACTAAGACGTGTGGACTGGCTCTACCTTTAAACATATTCACTTACCGTCCTGTACCCTTCCTAAATGGCTCCCTGCTTTGCCCCTTGACCTACCGTCAACTCTCAGCACAACGGCCTGAGTAGTGCTATTAGAAAATAAGTCAAATCAAGTCATTGTTTTGTTCAGACTCTCTAATGGATTCCTTTACCTCTGAGAGTTAAAAAAAAAAAAAAAGTGGGGGGGGGGTTCCTGCGAAGGGGTGGCTACACAGTCCCACTTGATCTGGCTTCTTCTACCTGTCTGGCTTCATCTCGTATTTCTCCCAGTCCTTGCTCACTCCACTCCACCAACTTTGACTTCATCACTCAACCTCCAACAGGTCAGGCACGCTCCTGACTCAGGACTTCCTTTGAACTGTTGCCCCTGCCTGGAACACTTTTCCTTTAGACAGTCTCCTGGATGACTCCCTCACTCACCAAGATCAGCTCAAATGTCACCTTCTCAGAGAGACCGATCTGGATTTAACTTGCCATTTGCTTTCTCATGGATGCCATTTCCCCCTTTATCCTGTTTTGAATTTTTCTATAGCACTCATTGCCTTTTATCTTACGTTATAATTTATTACTTTTATCGTCCCTGTCTTCACACTAGAATTTAAGCTCTATGTAAGCAGGGATTTTTATTTACATTCTTGTCAGTTATCGCCTGAGAAAAGCCAGGCAGCGCCTGGCACCCAGAAGCTGTGCTGGCACTCACAAGCTAGGCACTGGTGTTCTCCTGTGGAACGTGAATAATTTCATAGTTCATAGAACAACATCAGACAAGGCTATTCTGCAACCTTGATGGATCAAGACAGGAACACGGCCTCTCCACAGTCACGCTGAGCACAGAATCTGAATACTGTCCAAATCACAAACTTAACCAATGACAGTGTTAAGCCTTCTAGTCTTCAATCCTCCAGGGTAAGATTTACTGAATGCTTAGTCATAAAATTACCCCCACTTATTGACAGCACCCAATCTACAGCAAGCCTCCCCACCCACACCTTTCCCCAACAACCCAATTCAAACCCAAACCTTTTTAAAAATTTTTTGTTAAAGATTTTATTTTTAAGTAATCTCTGCAACCAGCGTGGGGCTCGAACTCACGACCTCAAGGTCGAGAGTCGCATGTTCTACTGAGCCAGCCGGGTGTTCCAACCCTAATCTTCTAAGCTTTTTCTAATATTCTCTTCCTGAGAGGCCCCACCGTTCCTCATGGTGCACAGTGCTCCTTCTGCACGGACTAATAAACCTAATATGATCAACAACAGGGGTGTTCCTGGTGGTCTTTGGCTGGTGGCCTTGACAATGTCAAGCTCCTAGAACAGAACTTGGCATGCAGAAAACATTAAATAAATATTAAATGAACAAATGAGTAGAGATTGGGAGTTATGACACCTATGTACAGGATTGATCGGACACTGTGAATCTCTTTTTTTTAATGGAAAGAAAATTAAGGTACTCTATGAACCTCGTTTTGATTAACATATTGACTTCAATGTTTCTACAAAGTACTAAATGTTGTCATATGATCATTACATGTGGCCGGAATAAATGAGATTCTTTATTCATATGCATTTTCCCACATATAAATGTTTTGTGAATAATCAAATGCATTTAAATGTGACACAAATTAAGAATATTATGCAGTTTTCAATCAATAGCTACTTAAGATACAATTACTGTCATGATAGGGGCGGTTGATTCACAAGGGTTGGGAACAACTTGACTAGAACACTAGTTCATTTATTAATTGACTTCAAAAACAGGGGTGCCTGGGTGGGTCAGTCGGTTGAGTGTCCGGCTTCGGGTCAGGTCATGATCTCGCGGTTCGTGGGTTCGAGCCCTGCGTCGGGCTCTGTGCTCACAGCTCAGCGCCTGGAACCTGTCTTCGGATTCTGTGTCTCCCTCGCTCTGCTCCTCCCTTGCTCGCGCTGTCTCTCTCTCTCTCTCAAAAATAAATAAAACATTAAAAAAAAAAAAAACCCCAAACATTTGCTGGGTGCTTACTAAGTGACAAGTACTGAGGACAGAGAAGAGTCATGCCTTCCCTGCCAAGGAGCTCAAATTCTCGAGGGGGAGGCAGAGCGGTGAGTGTACAAGGAACTGGGGGAGCCCAGGGGAAGGGACCTGAAGTGTGGCCTGCAGCAGAGACCAAGCAAGATAACGCACGCAACATTCCAGCGACATTAAAAGTACGGCTCCTATATGGAATGTGGAGGTATTACCCACACACGAAGCTTTCAACACAGCTTAAAAAGTACCTCCAAATAGGGGGTTTGTTCCTTTTAATTCTCAAGGGAGAGGATTAGTGTGTTGGGACACAATACTATGTTTTCATTGGAAGCCGCCCCATTTTCACTAATGAGAAAATGAAAATCAACAATAACAACAAACAAACAAATAAATAGGAAGATTGCCTGGCGTGTAATTTGGTCTTTGAATTTCATTCGAACAAAAGAAGCCTCAATCTCTGTTTGCTCCACTCTGGTACTTTGATGATACATGAGGGATAACTGTAATTCTTAGATGGATCATTAGGAGACAGAACGTCCTCAAAACAAACAACAGGTTTAGTTGGTAAGAGTTTCTTACTAAACCTGTTACAAATGTTTTCTTTTCACAAAGAAAAAAGACCAGTACTATCTTAGCTTGGCTAAAGAAAGAGTGCTTTTGGGGGCGCCTCGGTGGCTTTGTCGGTTAAGCGTCGGACTTCGGCTCAGGTCATGATCTCTCGGTTCATGAGCTGGAGCCCTGTGTCCGGCTCGCTGCCGTCAGTGCAGAGCCTGCCTGGGCTTCTCTCTCTCCCCCCCTCTCTCTGCCCCTCCTTTGCTTTCATGCACGTGCTTTCTTTCTCCCTCCCTCTCTTAAAAATAAACATTAAAAAAAAAAAAGAAGAAAGAGTTGCTTTTTGCTTCAAGAATCTGAATCCTGGTCCCATTTCTACATTCTCTGTACTTTGCTCTCCAAGTTCTAGGATTATAGAGAACATGTGATGTGCACATGAGTTGAAAAAGGCTGACTACCTGTAGGCACTCCAAACATACGTACAATAGGACGTCTGGGCAGCTCAGTTGGTTAAGCTTCTGCCCCTTGGGTTTCGGCTCAGGTCATGATCTCACAGTGTGTGAGTTCAAGCCCTGCTTCGGGCTCTGGCCTTGGATCTTCTGCCCCCCCACCCCCACCACTCCCACTCTCCCTCCCCTGCTAGTTCTCTTTCTCTCAAAATAAATAAATAAACTTAAAAAAAAAAATCTTTGCAATAATGGTTGCTACATCCAGCACCAGCACAAGGTCAAAGTTAAAAATAAAGATACTGCACATATGCCACCGCCTTAGAGAGACCTTTTGATCTGATCCACTTTTTCTGTAAAATATCTGATAGCTCCCTCCCTCCTCTCCTTAAGATCTCTACCCAAATGTCACCTCAGAGAGAACTTTCCGGATCATCTTCTCTAAAATAGCAGACTTCAGCATTCATACTCTACCCATTCATAATGCTTTACTTCGGAGTCTTTATCAGTACCTGGATGACTTTAGTCTCTCCCCTAACACTATACTGCAAGTGCCATTGGGGTAAGACTTTAAAAGAAAAATTTCTTTTAATGTTTATTTTTGAGAGAGAGAAAGAGACAGAGTGCAAGCAGGGGAGGGGCACAGAAAGAGGGAGACTTGAATCGGAAACAGGCTCCAGGCTCCGAGCTGTCAGCACAGAGCCCGACGTGGGGCTCGAACACACCAACTGTGAGATCATGACCTGAGCTGAAGTCGGACCGTGAGATCATAACCTGAGTGGAAGTCAGATGCTTCACCGACCGAGCTACCCAGGTGCCCCCTCCTTTTTCAAATAATTTTTTAAGGGGTAAGACTTTGTTTTGAACACTGTTATATCCTCAGCGCTCAGCCTGGCACACAGGAGGAACTCAAGAGATACTCGTTAAGTGAGTGAACTAAGCATCTGAGCAACTGAGGAAGCCAAACACCAACTCCCACGGAAAGCTAAATAGCTAAGGTAACCTAAGCAGATCGCAGACCGACCAGGATCTGAATCTCAGCTGGCTTTAGAAGGCAAAGGTCCTGGGGCACCTGGATGGCTCAGTTGGTTAAGCGTCCAACTTCGGCTCAGGTCATGATCTCACAGTTCATGGGTTTGAGCCCCGTGTCGGGCTCTGTGCTGACAGCTCAGAGCCCGGAGCCTGCTTCAGATGCTGTGTCTCCCTCTCTCTCTGCTCCTCCCCTGCTCATGCTCTGTCTCTCAAAAATAAATTAAAAAAAACAAAAAAAACACACTTTAATTTTGAAAAATTAAAAACAATAAAAACAATGTTTTAACCAGAGTTAGCCAATCTCCCTTTAGCACTTTGCTACAAAATCTGAAATGACTTTGGAACACTTGGGTTCGAGGAATTAGAAACGTTTGGTCGGTAGCAATCTGAATGTTCAGACAAGGCAGCTTCATCAGAATTTAGAAAACTGTAACTAATACTGTTAGTTTTGAATACGTGAAGGCTGATGCACTTCCTACAGCTGATAGATGATTAATTCATAAAGCAACCTGCTCAAATGGCAGCATGAGGTTGATGCCATGGCACTGATGTGAGAGACAGGACACCTAATGCAAAGGGGGCACGTTCTAGGGAAAGAGAGCAGTCACTTCCTATTCAGAAGAATACATTGTTTCAAAAATACTGCCCTGGCGCCTGGGTGGCTCTGTTGGTTGAGCGTCTGACGTCGGCTCAGGTCATGGGTCGTGAGTTCAAGCCCCTCGTCGGGCTCTGTGCTGATGGCTTGGAGCCTGGAGCCTGCTTTGGATTCTGTCTCCCTCTCTGTCTGCCCCTCCCCAACTTGCACACGTGCATGTGCACGTGCTCTCTCTCTCTCTCTCAAAATAAAATAAGCATTAAAAAATTTAAAAATACTGCCAAGAAACTTAAAAAAAAAAAATTGCTTGCTACCAGGAGGAATGAAGCATGCCTTGACATTTAGAAACTTGGGTCTCTAACCTGTGGCGATGTTATGAGCAGCTCAACTTGGCAAAATCACGGAACTGCTTATAGATTAAGTACAGAATTTCTCAGTCACTGAGCATTACAGCTTCTGTGTTCCGCTATACTTCCACAAGAAGCAACACACCATCCATTGCGGTTGTTAAAACTACAAATGCGTGTGCCCGTCCCGCCAGTTACGGATCAGAATAACGCAGAGCACATTCTTTATGTACTAACAGGCGTTCAGAAAACAATAAGGGGCCAAAATGTAGAGATGCTCAAGCAATCCAAGGCTTTATCCAAGGATCACAGCTTCTTGGCCAGCTTAAGGATCGTTTTTCTAGAAAATCAATCTGAGAAACTGCAAAGGTGTGAGGTTTTATTCGATGAAATATTAAATTATACTATTTTAGGGTTATTGGAAAACATGGTTTATACTGATTAAAAGAAATACTCTTGGGGCGCTTGGCTGGCTCAGTCAGAGAGCACGTGACTCTTCATCTTGGGGTTGTGAGTTCTTGCCCCACGTTGGGTGTAGAGATTACTTACAAAAAAAAAAAAATCTTAAAAAAAAAAGCATAAAAGAAAAACTCTTATGGTTATCTCAACTCCAACAGGATGTACCAAGTAACTTAAAAAAAAAAAAGTTAACAATAAGAACATCACTAAAGCAAAAACATAAACATTTGCTATTGTCAAAAACCAGACCAAGAAGACCAACTGTTGAATCAAAAAAATAAAAAAATCATTTTACTTTGAACATTCCTCTCTACTCTCTACAGTCCAATACATAGAAAGGGAATTTATTAATAGCCAATGTCAACTACATTATAACAAATAACTAGGGAAACAAACCTGCTGTGAGAATCCACAGAAGAACTGGTACAAAAACTGTGGCAAAATGAAACAAAGGTTCTGGAAAGAAATGGAAAAAAGGGTTAATGTTTTCACTTCATGAACTTTCTAAACTAACACAGGATACTGCACTCCAAATAGTCTACGGTCAGCCCTAAGTCTTTCTAATATCATAACAGAATAAATCTCTATTAGAGTTTTAAGCAAACAAGTCAAAGACAAATGGTTTAATTTATATTAATACCAACTTTTGCCTTGCAAAGCAGAAAGAGGATCTCACTTTAGGAAAACCTCTTGCTGTTCTTCCTTGAGGGAAGAAATAAGCTCATACACTAAAAACACCTAGTGGCACTACCCCCTAAATGCGAACTTGATTTACAAAATCATCATAAGGTAGACTGACATGAGGCTGTAAGTGTACACATAAAGTTAGTTAACACTAATAAACGGCCAGGATATTGTTACAGTGGATACTGACACTAAGGATATTCTTACAGTGGATATTGACACTGACGGCATCAACTAAGGCTTTACTACCTTTATTATTACCTCATCGAACAATCAACATATTATTACCAATCACTGATTATGTGCAAAGATAGTATTGCAGGTGATACGAAGAACAGGACAAAACTTCTTACTCCTAAGGGACGTTATCATTTAATTGGGAGAATACTAAAAACAAACAGATAAAAATATAAGCTGAGAATTCATCAGGCAGCAAATGCCACTAAGGTAGGACTATAAATACGGAAATTAATGTCTTCAGGCAAAATGACCAGAACTAGTATTTTCAGATGAGCGCTATCCTTCAAGGTAGGATGGGACCTTATTTTGGCGCTGCTGTCACCTCTTCTGATGTTTCTGGATTCCTCTTTGGGTAGCTCCTTCGAGAGCCCATTTTTGAGCTACGTCAGAAAACCAGTCTCCTTCCTTGTGTCACACGTTCTCACTTAGCTAATTTACCCGGCTAGGAGACGCAAAGCTGTTTTGAAAGCTCCAATGCGTCCTTGCAGGACGAACATCCCCCACGGCGGAGGGTATTTAGGTGAATATACTTCAGGCTCTGGACGGCGCTCCTACAGAAAAGCGCTCTACGTACCGAGCAAGTCCCAAAGCATCGGAGCGTCGCAGCTCCCAAAACCATCTCGCGGAACGGCGACACTCACGCGTATGCATGGGTTTTGGTAGAATGCAAGATCCTACTTGAAAATTAAAAAAAAGTGTTCTATGGTAGAGAAGGCAATATTCAGGGGGGATTGGAGGGTGCTTTGGGGGAAGGGGCCGTCTGACTCTCTCTAGAATGTGAGTCCCATGGGAACAGACTTGGCCTGCCTTATTCCACTATGAATCCTTGGGTCCTAAAACAGAGCTTGGCACATGGTAACACATCCAAACACACCTGTTGACGGAATGAAATAAAGAAATTAGAATTGGAACGAGGTGTTAAAGATGGATAGGATACGCTGACAGCAAGAACCAAGGCAAGATGTATGTATTTTATTTTATAAAAAATGTTTTATATAGTTTATTTTTGAGACAGAGAGAGACAGAGCACGAGTTGGGGAGGGGCAGAGAGAGAGGGAGTCACAGAATCCGAAGCGGGCTCCAGGCTCTGAGCTGTCAGCACAGAACCTGACGCGGGGCTCGAACCCACGAACCGCGAGATCATGACCTGAGCCGAAGTCGGACGCTTCACCGAAGGAGGCACCCAGGCGCCCCAAGGTGTATGTATTTTAAACATAAAAGAGAAGACATGGCCAGACGGTGGGGTGCCTTAAAACCCACATGAATCCTTAGATAATGGAGAGTGAAACTGCTGGAGGACAAGTGAAAAAGTGGCATTTTCCAAACATTAACTTGGCTGAATTATGCAAGGTGGACTGAATAGAGCAACAGAAGGCAGGAACTCCGTCCCTGAGGCATTCCAGGAGAGGGGCCATCATTTGAAGATGTGACAGCAAGGTAAGAGGAAGGAAGGCTTTTCAGCTCAGCCAAAGAGGGCTGACTATTACAAATCGTCTTGGGACAAAAGGCAGCAGTAAACAAGAAATCCTGCTAAGTCAGTCACTAAGATAATAGGCGCAGAGATCCAAATGAAGACAGAGGGCCATTATCTACACAAATGATCCCCTAAACTGGGAACGGGGATAGGTTCATTACTGACCACAGATAAAGAGCCATTTTAATGCTTGTTTTGCTTTCCTGAACAGAGCATTCCTTTCATCTGGTGGTAGGTGCCGGAATTGCAGGCCAAAATCTTCAAGAGGCAAACCAAGCCTCAGGAATGGGAGCAGAATGCTAGGCAGACGTGAACGGCAAATCTTCACGGGCTCTCCTACTAGACGACAGTGACACAGAATAACCATCCGTCCCCAAGTGGGGCTGCTAAATCACTGAGTCAAAGGCTTGACAGACCCCCAACGGTGATGGACAAATAGTCCTGGACTGAGAGTAAATAAACCTATTGTGGAAATCTAGCTCTGTCACCTCTGAGCTGGGGAGCGAAAGACAAGTTATGTAAACTCTGAGCCCTGCTTTTCATATATTCTATTTTATTTTTTAAGTGTTTATTTATTTTGAGAGAGCACATGTGCATGTAAATGCACGAGCGGGAGAGAGGCAGAGAGAAGGGGACAGAAGAATCCCAAGCAGGGCAGAGCCCAACGTGGGGCTCGATCTCATGAACCGTGAGATCATGACCTGAGCCAAAATCAACAGTCAGACACTTAACCGACTAGGCCACCCAGGTGCCCCTGCGTGTATTTTATTTATTTATTTATTTATTTATTAAACATTTACTTATTTTTGAGAGACAGAGAGAGACAGATCATGAACAGGGGAGGAGCAGAGAGAGAGGGACACAGAATCGGAAGCAGGCTCCAGGCTCTGAGCTGTCAGCACAGAGCCTGATGCGGGGCTCGAACTCACGAACTGTGAGAGGGACACACAGAATCGGAAGCAGGCTCCAGACTCTGAGCTGTCAGCACAGAGCCCAACGCGGGGCTCGAACTCACGAACCATGAGATCATGACTGGAGCTGAAGTCGGACGCTTAACCAACTGAGCCACTCAGGCGCCCCTCCCCGCATGTATTTTAAATAGAAATAATACTAACTGCCCATAAGAGATTTGTGAGGACTACGAAAATAAAGGGCTTTTGTCAATCAGCAAAGTGCCTTACATGTATTGGTTTAATCATCATTGTCATCATCATCTATGTTTGGCCTGGACACCAGCTGACACTGGATGACATGGTCTTAGCAAATCTGTAAACCTGGGGTCACACTGATGTATTTCTTTAAAAAAAATTTTATAAGAAGGCTCCACGCCCATTGTAGGGCTTGAACTCACAACCCTGAGATCAAGAGTCACGTGCTGTACTAACTGAGCCTGCCAGGTGCCCCTCCCAGTTATGTAGATCTTTGAGAAAATATAAAGCTAGTACGACCTGGGATTGATCACCAAAAATGAACACACGAAAGCAGTTGATATGCTCTCCCATCTGTGAAAAAATAGGGCATGAACTCCAAACACCGTAATAGTTTGAATCATTTAACCTGCACATGAACTTGGTAATATACCTACAAACTAGCATCTAGTTAAGAATTTTGGTGGGGCGCCATACCTCACAGTTCATGGGTTAGAGCCCTGTGTTGGGCTCTGCACCAGTGGTGGAGCCTGCTTGGGATTCTCTCTCTCTCTCTCTCTCTCTCTCTCTCTCTCTCTCCCTCTCTCTCTGCCCCTCCCTCACTCATGTGCTCTCCCTCTCTCAAAATAAATAAACTTAAGCTCAGAGCCTGGAACCTGCTTCGGATTCTGTGTCTGCACCTCTCTCTGCCCCTCCCCTGCTCATGCTGCCTCTCTCTGTCTCTCAATAATTAAAACAAAACAAAACAAAACAAAACAAAACCCAGTGGTGTATAAAAACAATATAGGAGCGCCTGGCTGGCTCAGTTTGTGGAGTGTCTGACTTTTGATCTCTGAGTCGTGAGTTCCCGTCCCAGGCTGGGTGTAGAGCTTACTTGAAAAAACAAAACAAAACAAAAAAACAGCAAACACCAAAAACAACATAGACACACATTAAGTTATACAGCGAAAAGAATAAGTCACATAAAATGTTACCACTGGTTCTCTCTGTGGGTATGATTATAATTTCGGATGACTTCGAAACCTTCATTTTAGAAAAAGAGTTATATAGGAGGGATTTGAGAAACGTCACCATCGCAGAATTCTCCTTTTGATTAGAGAATTAACTCAGTAAGCAACATTCTCAGAGAACCTCGTCTTGAGAACTATGCCAATGTTTTACACACTGAAAAAATAATTAAAATCAATCAAGATTAGAGAGGAAGGACCAAAATGGGACGCAAGACAAAATTTACCCTAACCCTATTACAAATAAATAATCTAACCACGCTGAAGTGGCAGAAAAGGAAAGAACAGTAACTCTGGGAACAGTACTTTGACCATATACTCCAAGGCTAAAGACAAAAAGAAGTACATACAAATAGATCAGTCACGTGGGTAAGTTTGGATGCTCACAGGAGTAGGAGATGGCAATTCTGAAAGTACTCTAGGAGGGCTGTGGGACAGCGCAAGCCCCTGGATGCGCTGAGTATCAGGAGCAACAGGGTTCTCACCCCGGGAGAAAGGAGTCCCTAGATAAGGAAAGCGGAAGGGCAGAAGGAAACCTCGCGGTGCTGGCTGCGATCATGGGGTCCGGAGAAACGGAGTTCACATTCTGGATTCCGGCCCAACCTAGCCGTGTGTACACACGCATGTATACACAGATACGCTGCGAAGGCCCCGAACCAGCTATGCTCAGCAGCGATGAGCAGAATCAGCCCCCAGATCTTGATTTCTAAATGCCATTTTCTTTATTTTTTTTTTAAGTTTATTGATTTATTTTGAGAGGGAGGGAGAGCACATGTGTGAGTGGAGGAGGGGCAGAGAGAGAGGGAGGGAGAAAGACTCCCAAGCAGGCTCCACGCTGTCAGTGCAGAGCCCAACGACGTGGGGCTTGATCCCACGAACTGGACGGAAATCAAGAGTCGGACGCTTAACCGACTGAGCCACCCGGCTGCCCCCTAAATGCCATTTTTGAATAAAAGGAACCAGTATTCCTTGGAGACACGTCTGAATCCAGGACGGGAGCACGAAAAACAGAAGATGCGCCTAGAATATCATACAGACCAGAAAGTAAGTCTTTGAAGAAGGTCGGGGCTGAGGCGGAGAAGGGAATGGAGAGTTGCTGCTCAGGAGGCATAAAGTTTTAGTTATGCAGGACAAGTTCTAGAACTCTGCTGTACAACACTGTGCCTGTAGTTAACGATACTGTGTTGGACATCTGCACGTCTGTTAAGTGGGCAGAGTTTATGTTAAGCATTCTTATTACAATAAAACACAAAATGAGAAACAATGGGGACATGTTGAAAGGACACGGGCTAAATCTGTGACAGTCTAAGTAAGAAAATAAAGAACAACAGTAATAGATTTTTAATTCACAAAATAAAGTATCGATTTTAGTAGCTGAATGCTCTTTTCCAGTGAAATTACATAGAGCAAAGTTGAAGGGTCTTTAAGACCCCCCAAAACGCCATCTGAATTAAGTTATCAAAGTTCACATGATCACGAGTGAGACATACGGACATGTGCCTCCTGACAGGACGCACTGAGCAGGTTACAACATTGCTTCTAGGGTACTGGTGCCAAAAAAACGTAACCCGGATCTAATGATAAGCAAATGTGAGAGAAACCCAAATTGAGGGACATTCTACAAACACCTCAAGTATGTTAAGATCTTGAAGACAGAGAAGATAGGAGATACTCTAGAGTAAAGGAGACTGAGGAGGTATGGTAAGGATGGATCTTGATAACTACGGTATGTGTTATCTAAGGTGTTAACGGTGACTTTGCAACTTTTTGAATGTCTGAAATTATTTCCACATGAAAAGTATTAAAAAAAAAAAAAACGTTAAAAAAAAACTATACCGAACAGAATGCAAGACAAGAGATCAACTTCCGGCCCATGTCAGCTTGTGAGGGTTTTCATACATTAGACATTACTTCACCTTCATGCATGCCAAGTTCATTATGCATACGACCAGGGGCTCGAACTCAGGGACTCCAAATTGTGCTCTGAGGAATCTCTACGCGAGACAAGGAGGTGGAGCGAGGCGACAGCCCGGGACCCGTCATCCTTCAGTGAATGCAATTCTGCTTCTATCTGCTTTACCCGTATAATCTTGCCTGAAAGGAGGACTCTGCTACTAAAGAGAGTAGTTCGGAATACTGTTTAGGATAAAAGGGGAACCAACTATTGACACAGGACACATGGATGAACCTCAAAAACACTACACTAAGTGGAACGGGCCAGGCACGAAAGAGCACACGCGATTTTATTCCTACGACCTTCTAAAACAGGCAAATCAAATGTGCAGAACTGCTGTAACTGATCTCTAAATTCATCCAGGTTGTTAAGTATCATTCTATACTGTATAGAAATATGAATCAGATTAGTAACTGGTGCAAGGTGGAGTAGACTGACTGGGAAGGAGCATACGGGAGCTTTCTGGGGTGGTGGTTAGAGGGATGTATACATTTGTCAAAGTGGAACTGGAAACTTTCAAGGGGTACAGTTTAGTGTATTTAAACTACACTTCAAGAAAGCGGACTGAAACATTTCATCCCAAATCTCTGGCATGAAAAGGAATTCAGAGTTTCTGATTCATCAGACAGACCACCTGTGTTCCGTAGACCACAAAGCTTGGGACTAGGACAGCGAAAGAAATGTGAAAAATGGAGGAAAGCCCCATGACCACGCTGAGATAATGCCGGATTAAACAGGGATATGTGAAATTGGAAATACTTTAATGCATACCTTGTAGAAGAAATACTGTACAAGGTGCGCTATTCTCACGTAATATAGATGTCCGTGAGCCAACAGCAGTTTCTTTAAATGTTTAAACTTCGGAACTGCATAATCGCTATTCCTGGCTGCTTGGCGACCTTCTTTGCCTTTAATACCTAAGGAACAAAACAAAACAAAAGAAGAAAGAAAATCTCCATAGGATGAATATTTTATAAAAGAAGCAACCCCCTAATTCGTTATTTTCATACTTTCAATGTGTTAACATGACATAGCTCACTATAACGTTTAGCTTTGCTTTTTTAACCAAATGGTGCGGTAACAGTGACAGTGAGACTTACCAATACAAAGTAAAACAAAGTCATTGCTAATTACCTAACCATAACCCAATATAAAAGACTAAAACAGAATCACTGCTTTAATCATTACGAGGCAAAAATTATCGTGAGGAGAAAATTAAATTGGAAAATGATTTGAAAGGCACTTAGGAGGTGCTTAAATGGCCAGGCCACTAGATAAGGGGCTACGGCGAAGCAACTCAGAGTCCTGGGCTTTGTGGTCTAGGAGCTCAAAGCTGAAGAGCTCCGGCGGGACGGCGGAGCTCTCTCACGGAATGAAACTCCTGAGTACTGAGCGTCGAGCTCATGCAGCTTTAGGCCATTTCCACACTGAATAGCCAATGGGTACAACACAGCAGCTACAAAGAGTGCCTTCCAAATGGGAAGCGATCGGGAATCCCAACTGCAGTGACTGTAATTCCCAAGATACTTACTTCGATGATTTCTCCTCTCCGCCCCCGCCCCCCAAGCTTGCCGGGGTATGAGCATTGCTTCCTACCAGCAGCCTGGCATGGGGGAAAACGGAGCAGGCAGTAGAGAAAGCTGTTGTGGCGTGCCAACGAATACATTCAACGCTATGGTCCAAAGCGCCCATAAATATTGCCACGTGGCAAACCAGCCAACCAACGATGATCATCTCTTGGTCCCAAACAGTTAAGAATCTCAGAAGATATAGTGCAGCAACATAAGCAGGCGATGTGGCCAGGGGCGGAAAAATCAATAAAATTTCATGCACGCTGTCAAAGGGAGAGCTGAATGATGGATGGCCTTGCCGGCAGGTTCGGGAAATTCCGTCTACTTGGGTAATCTAAAAATATCCTCGAACGTTATATTGCTACAGTCCCACCGGGGGTAGGACTTTGGGGTGGACGTGCTTAGATGAGGGCCTTCATTCAGTTAATAATTATCATAGCCAAATTAAAATTCAAGAGGAGTAACCAAAACGTTCTCTCTAGAATAGAAGACCACTGTACCTACAAGCAATACGGATCACTTACAGACGCCATCTTGTGAGGGGTTTCTTACCTATTCCCACATGGGATTCCAAGATCATACTAACATCATTGGCACCGTCGCCTATCGACAGTGTTATTGGGCTGCCTTTTAAATTCTTCACCATTCTGACAATCTAGACATTAAATACAAAAGAGGTAAAGAAAAGGTCAAAGCAGAATGTGAGACTGTACTGCATTGCGGGTACATGCGTCCTTCACACTTGTAAATGGGGACCTTGAAGACAAGCAGAAAGGTAGTCTGTGCACAGACATACAGCAGGCTTCAATTCTCAGAGGCAAAAGAACATAGCTTTCCCCACATAACACCAGTGCCCACTTGTTTTTAAAGGTTCCATGAAATCACGAAGATGTGGTTTATCTTTACAATGGAATACTACATGGCCATGAGAAAGAATGAAATCTGGCCATTCGTAGCAAAGTGGA
>CM053579.1:11625267-11737024 GCA_028646485.1 Cryptoprocta ferox | reverse complement strand
TCATGCTAAGTGAAATAAGTCAGGCGGAGAAGGACAGATACCCTATGTTTTCACTTATAGGTCTAACAGGAGAAACCTAACAAGGGACCATGGGAAGGGGAAGGGGGGGAGTTCGGGAGAGGGAGGGAGGCAAACCAGGAGAGACTCTTAAATACTGAGAACAAACTGAGGGCTGATGGGGGTGGGGGAGAGGGGAAGGGGGGGTGATGGTCATGGTGGAGGACACTTGTGGGGAAGAGCACTGGGTGTTATATGGAAACCAACTTGACAATAAACTATAAAAGAAAAAAAAATAAAGGTTCCATGAATATATTAAGTGTCAGAAAACCCTGCCTCCTACCTATACAAGAGGCCAACACGTTTCCCTCTTTTGTCCCTGCTTCGCGTGTCCGTTCAGATGAGGTGTTGAGTGTGAGAGTGAGCGTTAACCAGAAAGCTGGTTTGGGGGGACGTGCATAGGGCTACTGGAATAAGAGTGGTTAGAGAGAACAATGCTTCTCGAAGCCCTGCATCTCTCCCCCCTGCAGACACGACCGCTTCCTTTGGTGCATGCCTGTGTTCGCAGGGACTTACCTCACGTTAAGTTCTTACACCCATCCAGGGGCCAACTAAACGTCACTAGATCTCCCAATGCCCAGCGTGACTTAATCACTTCCACAGGCAGCTGCATTTGTACATGGGGGCAGCTTTAGGATGGGGAGATTTGCAGAAAGTTCCCTGAAGTATGTTTGTGAAGCCTATCACTATTCCCTGAGTGTCTCTTCAAGTAAGTGACTGCGTAAGCAGGTGCCCTCTCACCCCAGGTTTGAGATAATGACACATAATGTACATTTTGTGTTTAGTACACCTGAGACCTGACTGAATTTTGTTTCAAGAAAAGACCGCTTTATGTGTCCCCCCCCCGCCCAATTCATAGAATATGGCAGTTTTTGAAAAGCTTACATAATGAAGTAGCTGACTAATGCCTTGCAATAATTCTGTCCTCAGATTTGCTTTTACCAGTGAGCATCAATAAAATCCATTTTCGACATAAGTGATAAAAATAATTTACACGAGGCTAAGCCACCCCGCAGTCTTTTCTTGAAACAAAATTCAGTCAGGTTTCAGGTGTACTAAAAAGCGTACAAAAAACCCATATCCATTCCAGTTAACATAAAAATGTTGCTATTATGAAATGCCAGCTCTCCCCTATTCCCTCCCATCAACTTGCTTCTCTTTAAAGTGTTTTAGGGGCGCCTGGGTGGCTCAGTCGGTTAGGCATCCGACTTCAGCTCAGGTCATGATCTCACAGCCTGTGAGTTCAAGCCCCAAGTCGAGCTCTGGGCTGACAGCTCAGAGCCTGGAGCCTGCTTCAGATTCTGTGCCTCCTTTTCTCCTTGCCTCTGCCCTGCTCTCTCTCTCTCTCTCTCTCTCAAAAATAAATATTTAAAAAAAAAAAAAAACAAACAAAAAAAAGAAAGTGTTTTAGAGACTACGAGAAATAATCTGTAAATGAGTCAAAGACAAAATTAAAGAACCCAAACTAATTTTCTTTTATAAAGTCCAATGTATTCCTTTTTGTAAATGTTTATTTATTGATTTTTGAGGGAGAGAGAGAAAGCATGAGCGGGAGGGCGCAGAGAGAGGGAGACAGGATCCGATGCGGGCTCTGCGCTGTCAATGCCAGGCTTGAAACTACAAACTGGGAGACCGTGACCTGAGCCCAAGTCAGACACGTAACCAACTGAGCTGCTCAGGCGCCCCCTAAATTTGATTTTGATGGGCTACAATCCCAGCTAACCTAATTGCACCTGGGATAGCTGTGCAGTAATGATGCGCACCTCAAGGAAGAAAAACCGCGGCCACGAAAGGTCTAAGGAAGGCAATAAGATTATCAAGGGTGACAGCGTCTGCATAAAAACAGATTGGGAAGATGAAAGGTCGTCCTTGTAGAAAGATAAAAAGATACACAGTCATGGGCGATAAAATCATGAAAGATTTAGACAGATAAACAGGGTGTTTTTTACGGTGCCCCGGGTCACCTGGATTAAGGACTTCCCTTCAATTTCTAGGACAGCTTCATGAAGAAGAAATCAATTTACCAAAAACTATTTCCCGATCGACTACAACGGACAGTTGTACAATACAGCGTGCAAAGTAATGCGCAAATATCCGAGAAAGCTATAAGGCTGGGCACGCGCCTTAAGCAACATATAATGGAACAGCAGAGCCAAAGAATGAATACAAGAATATCAGATGATAGATTAACGAGGGACACTACCAACGCAAAGTATCTGTGCAAGGGAATACCTCACACTATCGTCTAAGCTGTCCATGTGAAAAGGCCTAAGATGGCAGAGAAGGGAGGGGACGCTACGTGCCAGAGCGACGAGCAATGATTTTACAGAAGGAAGGGTCAGTTTATCAAAATCAGGAAAGACAGTTATAGATTTGTGGGGATGGGGAAAAGGGGCTTGGAGGGGTATTCCAGAGAGAGGGAATGGTCTAAGGCACATAGCCAGCTACGATATATGCTCAGGAAACAGACTGGCTTGAACAGATCAATGAGTTTTCACATCAGGGGCGGGGGGGGCATGGACAGGTGTGTTGGGGTCCAGATCAACAGGAGGTGATGTTCTGAAAGCAGGAGGAGGGTGCAAGAGGAATGGGAAGTAAAAGCAAGGCTGCAGGCCAAGAGCGGAATTGGGCGGCTAGTTATAGGAGGAGGTCAGGAAGCTGTTAAAGGCCTGGACCCGGGAGGAAAGCACAGAATGGATGAAAAGGACAGTGCCCCAGCAAGTGGGAGAATTTGGTGACTGAGACCACACGGAAGGGTAAAGTGTGGGGGAAGCCAATGGAAACTTCAAGGTTCTGAACCCAGAGACCCGGAAGTACACCAAGCTCGGTAACTAATGCGGAAGGCCAGGAAGATGGCGGGCTCTAGAGCTGAGGTGAGATGGAAATGACAAACCCACGAAGACGTGCTGCGGAAGCAGCTGGAGAAGTCAAGTGGAAACCCTGAGTATATGGATTGGAGAAGTGACTGGACACGACACCCTGTAGACACGACAGATGAGAAGGGATGTCCTGGAAGATGGGACTCTACCGAAGCATCACTTCCTGGGGAAGTGGAGTAGTCAGGATCCTAGTGAGCGATCTGAACAAAAGACAATAAATGTAGGGGAAAAAAAGAGGTCTGGCCTCTGACCAAAGGGACAGATTTCTATAGATATGGTTCTGGTAGGATCTCCTTCGTCACCTGGGGTAACCGAGGCTCTGAAGGTTGAAGAAAAACAGAAGAGCATCTGATGGTGGTGGGGACTGAGAGCGAGAAGAAAGGAGACGGAGACAATGCCCTCAATTAGGATGGGCTGTGTGTATGTGTGTGGGTGTGTGTGTAAGTAGGGAGTACAGCTTGCGTAAAGGATGAGCACACGACACAGCCATGCCCTGGGTCTAAAGCGAGCAGCAGCAGAAAGTGAAGAAGTAAGGTTAATAATGCACACGGAAGAATACGGTGTATACAGACCTGATAAAGTTTGTAGCTGAGACTCTAAGGTTCTTTGGAGCCAGTAAGCACAAAAAAGCAGGGGAAAGCAGATCAAGGGGCTAGAGGAGCTGGAGAAAACACCATTATGGGAAATGGCCCTTGAACTGGGTTTAATTAGGAGTAAAATTTCTGTTAGGGCCGAGAGGAATTCAGAGAAAATTCCAGATGAGGAAAGCTTTGGAGGTTGGCATGAGCATGGCATGTGGAAGGGACACAGTGGGAGGAACAACCAACCCGAGTGGAGGGTTTGGGCCGGATGTGGGAGGGACAGTGGATGCAAAGCACGGACAGACACGGTAAGGGGCCACAGTGGGGAGTCCGGGTGCCACAGGGTCATCTGCCCTTCATTCGAAGGGACGAGGAAACTATTGAAAGTGCCTGAGTAGGAATATATGACTCTGGGTGCCACATTGTTATGACTAACCACTTCTCCCAAAGGTGGGATCAAGGTGACTCTATGTAGAGGGAGAGAGGCAGGGAGGGAGAAGAGAAGGCTCAAAGGTAGTTTGGTGACTTAGGGAGCAAGAGAAAGGTGGCGCTGATAATGAGAATAATGAAGACAAGGGAGACAAGGAACCAGCCTGCAGGAGGAAATGATGGATCTGTCCTGGCCACCAGCATTTACTAGGACGGCGTGGATTCTACATAGAGCTGTGTAGCAGGCAGCTAGACACAGGGGATTGAACGTGAAGGAAAAGTCAGGGCCACAGACTATCCGTGAGAGTCACACACACTCATGTGTTTAGAGACACAGGCTGGAAGTAGAAAGCAGAAGGAAGACGGAGCCCCAGAGAAAGAGGACAATTAAGAGCGAAGTGAGAAGATGAAACAAAACCAAGAGACGCTAGGTTGGCAAGTAGGGAAAAGGAAGTCAAGATGGTGGACCGCAGACAGAAAGCAAGGGAGGGAAGTCAGAAGGAGGCTACAACGGAGAATGGGGACTGCGGCCGAGAAAGGAGGAGGTGCACAGAAGTCGCAGGACGGACCTGGCAAGGTCACTGCTCTCCTCGAAACAATCCCCCACGATCCCCCGGACCAGGATGAGAAGAAAGAACACACGGGGCTCATGTCACAGGGGGGCCAGGAGCGGTGGAACGGAGGCAGCCGCCCCCAAGCACTCATCAGAGAAGTTTCGAAGGCAAGGAATGAACAGACAGCCAGCTTAGGGGGACCAGAAGCGTGGGGTTGATTCAAACTGGTGGGCAGGCTCCTGCACTGGGCCGCGAAGGAGCCCACGCAGACGTAATAAAGGCAAAGGGGCCCATTGAGGGAAGAAGTCAAAAGTTTGGCGAACATTGTCCTGCACATACGTGCACAGAAACGCCCAGGATGGAACGTTAGCGAGCGTCCGCTTACCTGGGCTTTCTGCAGCGGCGCCATCCGGCAGCAGAGCACCGCGGTGCACTTCATACAAATCTGTAAGAAAATGCTTTTGTAGTTGTTGGAACTGGAGTCTTGACTGGAATTGAGTATGAGCGACAGTGTGGAGCCATCGATGATTAATCCATATTCCTGATGCTCTGCCCATGCTCTGGAGAGAAAAACAAGGCTGTAAGTAAACCTTTTGTACATTTCTATTCAGGAACCTGAGTGTTTACAAAACCGCAAAGGGGAGGGCCCCACAAACCAGTCACCGTCAATCTGATTCCTGGACCCGCAAACTATAAAGGAGCAACTACGTCTCATAATGACACAGCAGAGGATTTCCGGGACATCTTTGGGACTCGAGCTGCCCATAGAGATATTAAGTTCTAAAAGGTATAAAAAGAATGGACATCTAGCAGGCGGGGTCTGTGTTAGAAACTCATGGAGAATTTTGGAAATTACAGATCACTCAGTCGAACTCTGATATGAGGACAAATCATCAGTCTGAAAACTTCTTACTAGTACAGGGAAAAGACAAAATGGCTTTGGGCACGGAAACCACAGAGGACCTTTTCCTGAATGACAAAGCCTGTCAGCAGACCTGGCTTCTCAAAAATGACGGTGAGACATAGTGTTCGTTAAAAAATACCGTTCGGTGATGATCTATGTTCCTTAAACAAGTATCATTTTATACTTCCCCGTCGGAATCATCTGGGCAGCTTTAAAAAATTGCCCATGCCTGAGGTCTATTCCCAAACAAATGAAGTCTCGGGCAGTGCTTGGTTATTTAAAGGCAGACGTTCCAGAAAGCTCCAGAGGTGATTCTCAGGCATAGCCGGGACGACTAACAGGTATTAGGTGCCAGGTACTTAAGAAAAACATATGGGGGGCAACTCACAACCATGAACATTCTACCAATCAACATTTCATTTTTTTGTAATTAAGAAAAAAAACAGCGATGAATCAATTTTTGCTCAGGGAATCTTGGACGCCAATTGCTGCAGTAGAAGCATTCGACACGGCAGGGTCTCATCGTTAGGGAGTCATTTGTCGACTCTTGGTAAAATTCCCGGGAGTTTTCTTAAAGGGGAGATTCTTGACTCACTGGCTTTGGGGTATTTCTAATAAGCTTCTGGTGCTAACAGAGCTGCTGTTCTACCAAACTTTTGAGTAGCGAGAGCCTAAAATGCCTCATCATTTTCATATTCCGCATTCCAATGGTGTATCCTGCGAACACTCCAGTATTTTGTACTTGTCCACATTCTGCTTCGTAACTTGAGAAGCATGTTTTATTCACTAATTAAAGAAATATCAATCATGTATTCTCCTTCGCATCCCTATTCACAGAGCTGGCTTAATGTGCAGAAAACAGTGGCTCGGTAATCCATCAAGCAGTATTTGTAAACATCAACGGTAGGCAGGACATGTAAGAAGAATGGAAAGAATTATTAACTGATCTTTCCTTGGAGAATAGAAAAGCCTCCTTAAAGGGACAGAAGTATACATGATGGAACATACGCAAACGACATCAAATGGCTACTAATCCAGAGGCTGGGACAATAAACACCAGGAAGGAACAGCGTCCTAGAAAGATGGGGCAGAAGAAGATGAGGGGAGAAAAAGGGTGCCGTGGTGCACTAGGAAAGCGAGTTGAAAAGGTGACTTGAGGCCTTTGCCGTTACCTCATTCTGCGGGTAATGGAGAACCACTCGTGGAGCAGAGGGGCTTCCGGGCTTGAGGCATGAGTTGCTAGGAGTTTGATGTGCAGCCCTAGTGGTGAGGATGGAAACCTGAAATGAGGCTTGGTGGCTGATCTGAAGCCGAAGGGAACAAAGACAAAGAGGCAGAAACTGGCGAAAGTGATTCTGGGTCTGATGCTTCTGTAACTCGATGCAGGTCTGTGCCCAGCTCCAAAAAGACGAACCGCAAGTGGGAATGTTCTGAGATGCCTCATAGGCCTTGGCTTTTCCAAAAGTGCCCCAGAGCTGCTGAACGGCACTAGGGACTGAATTAGGTCCCATGCGCCCACCGCCACACCGCAAGGCCTACGTTGAAGCTGTAACCCCCAATATGATGGCATTTGGAACTGGGGCCTTTGGGAGGGGACTGGGTTTGATGAAGTCACGAGGGTGGCGCCCTCACGAGGAGATTAAAGCCCTTGAACAAAGAGACCCCAGAACTTCATCTCTCGGTGGCATGTTAGGGACACCGTGAGAGAGCAGCTTTCTGTAAACCAGGAAGAGGGACGCACCAGAACTCGACTATGCTGGCACCCTGACCTCACACCGCTAGACCCCAGAAATGTGAGAAATCAGTTTCTACTGTTTAAGCTACTGGGTCTACGCCATTCTGTGATGTTAGCCAGAGCAGACTAAGACAAATGGACAAGGAAAATGTAATTGGGACTGCCTTTCGAAGTACCATTTGGCTAAAGGAAGGAAACATTTATGACAGGCAATTAATAAAAACATGTTTACTCTCACTGATGCCCAAGTACCAAAAAGAACAACAGCTGGTTTAGAATTGGCCACAGACTCATGAATATGGGGAAGTCATTTTGAAAGCTTGTTTAAATGCTAGAGATAGCACAGTTGTTAAAAAGCCTGGGCTCTTTGGATAGACTTATTCCACTCCTTGTCAGCTGTGTAATCTTGAATAAGTTACTGCATCTGAGCCTTACTCTCTGTAAATGTTTTCTTTATTTTTGAGAGAAAGAGAGAGAGAGAGAGCGCAAGCCAGGGAGAGGCAGAGACAGAGGGAGACACAGAATCTGAAGCAGACTCCAGGCTCTGAGCTGAAGCACAGAGCCCAATGTGGGGCTCAAACTCACAGACCATGAGATCATGACCTGAGCCGAAGTCGGACGCTTAACTGACTAAGCCACCCAGGCACCCCATGAATTATTATCTTTTTAAAAGTTTATGTATTTATTTTGAGAGACAGACAGAGAGAGAGAGAGAAAGAATCCAAGCAGGTTCCGTACTGTCAGCACAGAGCCCGATGCGGGGCTCGAACTCACAAACCGTGAACTCATGATCTGAGCCTAATCAAGAGTTGGACGCTTACCCGACTGAGTCACCCAGGCGCCCCTCTGGGCACTGAATTCTTATGCATCAGTGACTTTCCTTGAGACCCTTAAGTTCTACAAGTTCTTCGTAAGCAGCAAGTTGAAAGCAGAGGTATTTGGCTCCCTTCGGAGTTCCGGGGCACGAAAACCCACCCTGAAAATGGCTCTAGGACCTCAAATTGCATGGAAAATGTTCTAGAGGCTGGTTTCATTGCACCCAATTTAGGAGGATTTCTTCTTACCATGGACCAGGCCAGACTGTGAGTGCTAACTACCCAGGCCCTAAACATTAAGAAATGGAACTACTTTTCTATAGCTTGACAAAAGTTCAGGATTTTCTTTTAATTTAAAAGAGAGGTAGAACGTGCCATGATCTCAAATGGGCCATTAGCCAAGTCCCCAGGGAAGGTTTTAACTTATAAGGATAAAACATCGGCAAAGAATGATAAATCCTAGAAAACGAAGCCTTCTGCATAAACAGCTGTGATTTGCATTTACACTGACGCCTAAGTATAAGAAACTGATGCAGTTCTTACTTTTTAAGGCTTCTGGTACTTTTAGGAAAATCATGCAGCAACTTCTTCCGGTATTCTATCAACAATTCATGTAATCGATCTTCCTTCCTTTCACTTTCTTCGATGGTTTTTGTAGTCAGTTCCAAGAGCTCAGTGCTGGTTTGGAAAAGGCGGCACGCATAGCAGGTGGACTTGGCTGTCTCCATCTTGTCCCCGGTGAGCACCCAGACCTTCAGACCCGCCGCATGGAGGGCTTCAATGGTCTCAGCTGCCTGATCTTGCAGCCTGGGAATACAAAGGAAACCTTGTTATCCTCGAAACTTCCTGACACACAGTCGGCAAGAAGCCTTGCTAAAGAGAAGCTTGTTACAATCCATAGCAATTCTGGAGTCCGGACATGTTATCAATTGGTTTTCTTATATGACCTCTACTCTTTCTGAGAGTGGCATCTGTTTTACTGGCATAGTTTTACTTTCTAAAATGAATTTCTGACAGTGAGGTTTGAAAAAGTTCACGACACCTCTTTAGGTAGCTGGTATCTGATGGCAGAATTGAGAGTCATCGCTCTTAGCTAAAATGTTCATAAACTCACCAAACATTCTTATTCACTGTCAACTTTCAGGAGTTCCATTATATTTCAGGTCTCACCATAACAAATACTTAACATGGTTCAAAACAGAAAGGGCCAAACACATTCTAATGAGATATTGAGGCAAGGTAGCCAATTCCCATTGCTGATGAGCTCTAAGAATAGGAAAGCCAACCATCCCAAAAGACAATTTTTAAAAAAAAATTTTTAATGTTTATTTTTGAGAGAGAGGTAGAGAGAGGGGGAGAGAGCGTGAATAGGGGAGGGGCCAAGAGAGAGGGAGACAGAGAATCTGAAGCAGGCTCCAGGCTCTGAGCCATAAGCACAGAGCCCGACACACGGCTCAAACTCAAGAGCCATGAGATCACGACCTGAGCCGAAGTTAGACCCTTAACCGATTGAGCCCCCCAGGCACTCCCTGAAAGACAATTTAAAGCATAAATCTGAAAGGTAAGGAGAGAAGAATACTTTCTTGGAGCTGCCTTTGGCCAGAGAATAACAAAGAAATTAGACTAAACGAATCCCATTAAAATTTCAGTACCTTCCAACGTAGCTGAAATATACATATGCGTGTGTAAGTTTCTGTTTGGTTCAGTCTCATAATTTGGACTTATAATTTCTTAAAAACTCCTAAAATGTTAAGAGTCTAAAATTTATTCGTTCTGATAGATCAACGCTGGAGCCCTACAATCATGTCTAAGGGAGCTCGGCCTGTAGAGTTAAAGCCAATTATTTGCAAATATGCAAAAACGTGCTCTAGCCTGTTCAACCAGGTTAGACTGAGCTCCCATGTTGTTTGCTCTAACTGGAATTTCCTTTCTGCTCATTTCTATCTGTCAAAGTCTTACCAATTCCATCAGGCACCAGCTCAAATGATGACTCTAGCATGAAGCTCTCTATACATCAGAAGACTATTTCATAAATATTTGCATAAATAAATGGATAGCTTTGTAAACATTCAAAAGATCTTAGAGATGACGGATTCATTCTTCTAAGCCATAAATACTTAAAAAAAAAATCATCCCCAGTGCACCTGGGTGGCTCAGTCAGTTAAGCATCGACTTGGGCTCAGGTCATGATCTCACGGTTTGTGAGTTTGAGCCCAGTGTCAGGGCACTGAGCTCTCTGCTGTCAGCGCGGAGGACTTTGGATCCTCTGTCCCCCTCTCTCTCTGCACCCCCTCCTCCCGGTCGTTCTCTCTCTTTCTCTCAAAACAAACAAACAAACAAACAAACAAAAAACATTCCCACAAACAATTCAAAATCTGTTACATCAACAGACCTGAATAAAACATTTCAAAATTTGAGAATAAATGACCAATCTGGATAGATACCACCCTAAACGACCAGTCAATAAAATAACAAGAATATCATTTTGTAGTTACTTGTCTTCCACTGCAGTGGCTCCAATTAAATTCATATTTGTCTCAATAGCATCAAAAACCTTTTCCATTTTTTCTTCTCTGTCTTGTAAGGCCATTTTCGCCTCAATGAGCTGTCTGTTAATTCTTTCATAATCCTCTGGGGCAATTTCTTTGAAGGCTACACAGAGGGTCCGATACCCGTCCTAGAAGCAAAGTAGGAGATCTCTAAGTTATCCAAATAATTGGAAAAAAATCCCACACCCTCTTTAAATACTCTTGCTTCACTGTACACAAGAGAAATTTTGATGTATTTTTTAGTAACACACACACACACTAACAGATTGCAACTAAAAAGGTAACATTCAAATTGGGTTCAGAATAACAAAATAATAGCTCTTGGGGTTAAAAAAAAAAAAAAAAGCAGAACATACACCAAAAATTCTTGAGAAGTCTTGACGTCTGCATATTCTGAACGGAAACTTGCTCCAGGATAATGTTTTCCATTAAAATAAGGAAACCAGTCTTACTAAATCCCCAAATATAAAAATAGACCCTAAACAAGCTAAACTTCATTTTAAACACTGAAACAGCAACCCCACAAAAGAGGAGGGATCTCTAGCAGCTCTGGGGGAGGGCAGGCTCACCAGAGCGTTCCGTTCCACATGGGCTTTCGTTAACTCAATTTCGTGATTTTGCACCCTGGGGAAAACTGCGGAGTCGGCTCCTTTACAAAAGAGAAGTATGTCTCCTAAAATAGAAAAACAAAATACTCAACTTAGAGTTGTCAGACTGGTACTGGGATTTGAAGAACAGATACCTTTACGGCGGCCCCGCCCACCCAGCTACTGGGGACCCCAATGGAAGGAGACATCTTGACCTTTACCCTCTCAGGACAAATGCTCACTACCTCTTAAGACTAACGTGTACACAAAGAGTAACTCCCGAGAGCACAAGTACCTCTGTTAAAATATACTTCCTCTCGGTGAATCATGAAAGAGCGTACTTGTGTCAAGAACCTGCTTCTGAATTCTCTTTCAAACGCTGTCAAGCCCGGTCTAACGTGCACACGTGGCATCCACAGGTGTCAAGGGCTAAACCCAAGTGCCAATAAGATAAAATCACTTTGAATTAACTAGGGGTTGCTGTAAAGATGGTGGCTTGGGGCCCCTGGGTGGCTCAGTTGGTTGACTGTCCGACTTCGGCTCAGGTCATGATCTTGTGATCCGTGGGTTCAAGGCCCGCATCCAGCTCTGTGCTGACAGCTCGGAGCCTGGATCCAACTTCAGATTCTGTGTCTCCCTCTCTCACTCTCTCTCTCTGCCCCTCCCCCACTCACTCTCTGTCTCTCTCTCTTTCTCAAAAATAAACGCTAAAAAAAATTTAAAACCGGTGGCTTGACGGTTTTTACTGGAAGCTTGAAAACAGCACTGTAGAGTGCTCGTACAAGTGCAGCTTCAGATCATCCAGCAACGAGCAAAGTTGGCACGGGCGCGCAGTAAGAAAGACACTTTACCCTGATAAGGCAAATTGCTGAGTTTAACAAGTTCAAAAGACGTGTAACTCTGAAGTCAAGACCCTTGGCAGACCACTTCCCCGGACGCCACACCATTTGTGGTAGGACGCATATGTGCGCGTGTGCGTGAAAAGCTCCCGAGTATTTCACACGTTAAGTGGCTTTTTAAAATTTCTCCCTCACACATCCACAGTGTGTTTAAAAGTCACAAAACAAATTCTGCAGTCGCATATTGAGATCAATTTCCTGACCTGGCAGTCACACCACAAAGTATGAACAAAGTGGGAAACGTTCCCTGAAGGGTCTGTCTACATCTCCCCATTCTCACACTAAGGAATTTGGGGCAGCTTTAACACTAAAAAGTAAATTAGTAGGATATAAATCAAGGAAAATTTGAAAAGCTACCTAGAGGGAGACAGACACGGTCTCTCTCTCTCTCCCTCTCTCTCTCTCTCTCTCTCTCTCTCTCTCACGCATCTGAGAGCCTGCAAACGAGGCAGGCTTCCTCACTCTGTCAGAGAGCCCAGCGAGCTGGAGAAAAGCCACAATACCCTTTCCCAACAGCCTGGACCTTCGACATCCCTAGCCTGCCTGCTCCCAGGAAGTATGAAGCAGTGGGAAATGAGGAAGGTCCAGCCAGCAACTCTCTACACTCAACAATTCTACTGCCAACGGGGTGCCCGGGTGGCTCAGTCGGTTGAGCATCCGACTTCGGCTCAGTTCATGATCTCACGGTTCGTGGGTTCGAGCCCCGCATCCAGCTCTGCGATGACAGCTCAGAGCCAGGAGCCTAGTTTAGATTCTGTATCTCCCTCCCTCTCTGCGTCTCCCTCACTGGCACTCTGTCTCTCTCTCTCAAAAATAAACAAACATTAAAAAAAAAAAAAAAAAGAATTCTACTGCTAGTTTATCTCCCAGCACCTGAGCGCACCGAGCTGCTGCATGTAGAGAGTACGGGGGACTGGTCGGTACCATGAATTATGAAAGTCACCCTTTCAGTCTGTTTAGACATCCAAGACCGAAGAATAGAGCTCAGTTTCCAAGAAAATGCATATAACGGTCATACCAGGGCTTCTGCCACTGACAACCTGGCAAACTAAACATATGTGCTTATATAAATACATCAAGGCAGGGGCGCCTGGGTGACTCAGTCGGTTAAGCGTCCGACTTTGGCTCAGGACATGATTTCACGATTCATGGGTTCGAGCCCCGTGTTGGGCTCTATGCTGACAGCTCAGAGCCTGGCGTCTGCTTTGGATTCTGTGTCTCCCTCTCTGTCCCTTCCCTGCTTGAGTTCCATTTCTCTCTCTCTCTCTCTCTCTCTCTCAAAAATAAACTTTAAACATAAATACATTAAGGCACATACAGCAATCCCTGCTTTGCAGGAGTTTAGATAATCATATATTACACACAATGTTTTCCTTTCTTAAAACGCCTGGTCAACATACAAAGCTACAAATGGAAAAAGAGAAAACATCAAGTGTTTAAAATGTGTACCTGCTTGAGTCTTCACAATCACACTCATACGACGACGGACAGAATCGAAGTGTAAGGTGTGAAGAAGTTCATACCTTTAGGAGATGAAAAATGCGAAAAAGAAAATCCCTAGATCACACAGGAAAAATAAAACACGACAACATCTTGAATAGACTTTCCCCCTTTGGTAAGGGCTGCTGGGTGGCTGGGTGGGTGCACAGTGGGTGCTTTTCATCGGGTTCTTTGAAACTTTTCTGCACTTGGAACATGTGGTCAGAGGCCACCGGTATTAGTTAAGGGAGATCTATAGCCTCTTGTTATGTGACTTAAAAGGCTAAGGAGCAAGTGACTACATAGAAATGGTGGACAAAGAGCTGCCCAGCCAGGCCATTTCTGGAGGAGTCTAGAATAGTCCCACTCTGCCAATTCTCGTAATCGTCTCCGGGGTGCCTACTCTGTGTGGAGCACAGTGCTAGGGACTGGAAAACAGACAGGAAGCTGCCTGGGTCTCTTCCCTCAAGAGGCTCATCATGTGAAACGGGAAGCAGAGGGGCATGAGAGGACTACCTCTCAATCTGCCATGTGATGCAGTAAAGGAACTCACAGGGGAGATGGGGAAACACAGAAGGAAGGCTTCCTGGAAGAGGCAGGGCCTGGGCTGTGTTCTGCAGGGGTGACACAATGAAGGTGGGGTGTCATGGCATTCAGAATAGAGGAAAGGGCATGTGCAAAGGCACAGCACTGCATGGGGGACAGAAAGTAGCTCACTAAAGCTTGAAATCTAGTCGATAGGGCAGCAGAAAGAGGGGCAAGCAAGGGCTGGGAACCGAGAACACTGTGGGCCATTTCAGAGATTTGGCATTTCACCCTAAGAACAACAGGAATCCACTGAAGGGTTTAAACAGGGTGACGACATGATCAGATCCCTGCTATTAATGAGATGAGAGAATGCAGAAGAGTAAAAAAGGACTTACTTGCAAAAACACGGGGAGATATTTTTTGAAAAGAAACGACTTGGACGCAAGTATCTGGCCTACAAATATTTACTGTGAAGCCCGGTTTTTGATGGGAGCAAGCGGGTGCCTGGATCTGGGATGGTGGGGATGAATGGGATATCTACACGTAGCCCATCATTTGGTGTGGCCCAGATATGGGCACTGCTCTGAACTGGCTAGAATCTGGACTCTGATGATGATTCTGGGCTCCTGGCAGTCGGGCCAAAGCGCCTTCCTCTGGCTTCTAAGCACTGCTTCCCAAAGGGGCACATTCCCCAAACACATCTGACCATATTACAGGTTTCTGAGATGGCTCTCATGAGATACTAGGGGCCAGAATGGAAATCAGATACGCTAATTACATTTCAAGTTCAGAGGAAGGAATTCAAATTAATCACAGAGCCTAATTAAAATCTGCTGCTAAGCCGAGGTGGGTCTGTTCACTGGGATCTCCGTAGAAAAGAAGAAACAGAACGACACTGCTGCATCAGGGTAGTTGCCCCTGGGCTTGCACCGGGGCACCTAGAACGAGACAGAGTTTCGGACATCAAGGCTGCCACGACTGGCTGGGCCTGCAACCGCAGCGTGACTGGCTGGGTTCCGGAAAGCAGGCTTCATGCATGTTCGTGGAGGTTTCTTGCAGCATGTGTTGGGAGACCTAAAACCGGCGTCCAAATTTCAGAAAGAAAGTCCAGGCAGACTCTCATTCAGGCTACTGGACCCATCTGTGAGCCAAATGGGAATACTTTCCACCTCAAGTCCCAGTTTCTAGCCTTCTATGAGAAATGTCTTCTCTCCACCTACATTTACATAAACCTCCGAACTGGGGAAGCGGCATCTTACACCTCTGTATGATGTGATTCCTTGGGGGGCGCGGTGGGCTGTGGGGTTAGGAAGCCATAGACATCAAACACACACTGCTACTTACTGTTCTATTTCTTTTCTTTGGTTCTCTACTCTCATATGGCCGTTCCGAATTCCTACGAATGTGAACCCATACCTGTCAAAAATCACAAAGAGACCTCTGTGTATCTCTAAAGAACGATTAGTTTTCCCTTGCACGGGGGTTACTCATGCTTGTTGACTGTTTCCTTCGCTTTCATGTGAAAAAATCTCAGTCCGTTAACTATACTTCTCTTGACCGGCTGAGATGACAGCACAGAGGAAGTCAAAGCCCAGTCCTGAGTTAGAACCGAGGAAGAGGCAATCAATCTGTGATTCCAATTCTGTAGCTAACACATCGGGTGGCCTTTTAACTGCTTAATGATCTCAGGCCTCAAGGGTAAAACGGGGCCGTCAGTTACAGAGTGACGTCAAAATTGCGGAGAACAGGTCAGAAAGAACATGTGTTGCACAAAAAGTGGTCACTGTTATATAATTTGCAGACTCTCATGTGAACCTTTGGACTTCCGGTCAGCGTGCATGAATGGTACGGCAGTTACATCTCAGCATCGCGATTTCCTTTCCGGTCTTAACTGGCTAGATTTGGGCAATTTTTCATAAACATTCAGATAAAGCCGTTCGGGTTTCTATTAAAGAATATTTATAAGGTAAGGTTATTGAAGCAAACAGAGAAAAAACAACTCCAGTCCTCCTGTGATTTCACTTTCTCCGGAGAAGTACAAGACGTGTGGACTCTTTTTTGTTTTTTCAACTCTTCAACAATGCTAATTTATTTCTTTACAACTTATCTCAGGGTTTTTGAAACTGCTTTATTGAGGTCTGACCGATATGTAAAGAACTATACATGTTTAATGTGTGCCGTCTGAGAAGTCTGAATGCACGACAGTGGCTGCGTTAGCATCGCCACAAGCAAGGGATGAGGCGTATCCGACACCCCGCACGACTGCCTTGGGCCCCACTGGTGTGGTGTTCGGCTGTCTGTGGTACCCAGCGCTTAGCAGGTCTCCCTCTTAACAGATTCTGTGTTGTCAGCCACAGGTACAGGGGCGGTGCCACAGCTCTCTAGAACTTTCTCGTCTAGCATGACAGAAATGCTTACTTTTTAGCTCCTTTCACCAAAGCTATTTCATCTGGAGAAGAGGACATGTACGTTAGTTCAGCGGACTCTGCAGGGCCATCCACAGCATCGTGGCTTTTCACTTCCACGGTATGACATAAACACAAGGCACGGAGGAAGAGCTCTTCTCGGTTCTGCGGATCAGGAACAGAAAAACGACTCTGTTATTTTCCCTTGGACCACTTGGTAGTCAGTGAACAGAGAAAAGGTACGAATTGTGTCACCTCCAGCAAACTCAGCAGCCGAGAAAGTTCTACATCTCTGATACTCAAATGAGCTGGAGACCCTCCCTTGTACCTACGAGCATCCCAGGTTCTCAAGGAAAGTCCCCTAGGGGCTGCGTGAACTCACTGGGGCCACAGCAGTGCGACCTAATCCTAAATCAGCAGATCCTTTATGGCCCCCAAGAGTTCATGCAGGATCTAAGTTACAACCCGGCAACAGCTCAGGGGCAGGGAGACTTAGGATCATTTAATGGCTAGACGCTCCTAGGACCTGGACGATTGGAAAAGAACATTATTCTCGGAGCAGCTCACATTTTTAAAGGCAAAGCATAAAGAATTCGGACCGAACAGACAGACAAGTGACCGTTCAACCCAAATGCCATTTTCCACAATTCTGTTTATAAATTCGCCTTGTTGACAATTTCCAGAGGCGCGAGTGGAACAGGAAAGTTGAAGTCAAAACAGCAAATGGTTGTTCAGAAGTCTGTGTCAGGCACTCTGAGTCTTCCCTTCTACCACACACAGCAAGCACACGCACACGCACACACGGACGGACTTCGCGCAGTAAAACGAGAGTGCAGAGAACGCCACCTTATCTGCTTTGTCAAAATAGGTTAAGGGTCCATCAGTCTGAGAGAGTCCATCGGTCTCCTGGGCTACACCTCTATACTTGTGCCCATCTATGCAGCACTCAATGAATTCCATGCTATTTTCAGTGAGCGTTCCAGTCTTGTCCGTAAATATATAATCCACCTAAAAACAAGGACACAAACATAAGCAGTTTTACCTTCCGCAGTGTGATTAGTTTTGAGGTACGCTGTAAGGCAGGGCTGTTTTCATATCCACAGCAAAGCCCCTTTTGTAAGACTTCGGGTCAAATGTCAGTATCACATGTCCAGGGTAGAGATGCACTCAAATACAGAAGATTAACAGGAAAGAAAGATGTGGCTATTTTATCAAACTAAGAACCCTTCATTTCATTGCTTATCTGTTTTGATGTAAAGAAGTCCTAAAATCAAAGCTAATTTTCCAAGTGAGAAATAAGAATATACTGACCACTTGTTACACACACACACAATACTTGATAGGATCCTAAATTGACCGGGATGTAACAAAATTTTTCCTTGAAAAGCAAAATCTATTATGAATATACTGGATTGAAGTAAAATGCATTGTGTTATATAATGCATATTGAGTCAGACAATATAGATGGTCCGGAAAAATAATAGTGTCAAGAGTTAATGAGGAGACACACTAAGTCTACAATGTTCAAAAATGTAACTGAAATTTCTTTCCACACACCATGTATATTTTTAGATATTCCTGAACAAATTCTCTAAGTTAAAAAAAAAAAAGCGGAGTTTATAATACTAGGTTAAAGTAGAATATAAGGAAAACAAGAGTATAACATAAGCATACTTTCATAAATAATGGGAAAAAAAACTAAGCTATGAAATAAACTTTCCGTGCAAAATAAACCATTTTGAGCACTTCCATTTTATCTCGGTTTTTATCTCTTCTATTTATAACGTCTGGCTTTTGGAAACCCACAATTTTATCCTCCTTTTTGGCAATTTATGCTTAAATAGTTAAAATGATGGGCTGACAGGAACAAGCATAAGCACAAGATTAAGGTTTTCATTATGTAAGGGAGAAAGAGACCAGCTCCAGCACTAGTTGCTTTCTAATTATTTTTCAAAGCTTTTCACGGCAGCAGCACTGGCACAAATTTAGCATTCCAATCTTCCTTTTTTTGCTCTGTTAGCCAGCCAAGTTTGAATTCTCTCTTTAAATTAATCCAAGCGGTATTATTCCTGTATCATCTAGATTTTTCCAGTTAAAATAAAATTCTTTGGGGCTTTTTTCCTGATCAAAATCATTTACCTTCATATTCCCCTGAAGGCTGTCCTGGGTTATTGCACCTCCTGCACTGGGATGAGCATTAACCCATTTATAAATCTTCCAGGAGTGTCAGACGTGGTGGTTTTAAAAATATATAGTGCAGGGGCACCTGGGTGGCTCAGTCGGTTACGCATCCGACTTCAGCTCGGGTCATGGTCGCACGGCTCCTGGGTTCGAGCCTCACATCGGGCTCTGTGTTGATGGCATGGAGCCTGCTTCAGATTCTCTCTCTCCCTTTCTGTCTGCCGCTGTCCTGCTCTCTCTCTCTCTCAGAATAAGTAAACTTAAAAAAAAAAAAAACTTTAAAAAAAATCTATAGTGCAGAAAACTTACAAAAAAATGTAGTGCAGGGGCACCTGGGTGGCTCAGTCGGTTAAGCATCTGACTTTGGCTCAAGTCATGATCTCACTGTTCATGGGTTTGAGCCCCACGACAGGCTCTGGGCTGACAGTGCAGAGTCTGCTTGGGATTCTCTCTCTCTCTCTTTCTCTCTCTCTCTCTCTCCCCCTCTCCTGCTCACATGCTCTCTTTCTCTCAAAAATAAATAAATCAACTTAAAAAAATATATATATATATAGAGAGAGAGCAATTGTTTCCCTACATATAACATTTTGTGAAGTACGGATCTACATACAATTAATCTCACAGGTACAGGCCAACAAACTATACCCGAATATAATAATTATCAAATAGTAGCACGCATCACACTCACTTACAGGGTTTGATAAAACTCAGATTGTTGGTCTCTATTCCCCAGCTCCTGGTTCAGCAGCCCTGGGGCAAGGCTAGGTACAATGAATTCTTTTTCTTTTTTAAGCGTATTTATTTATTTTGAGAGAGAGAGAGAGAACACAGGCAGGGGAGGCACAGAGAGAGAGTGAGAATCCCAAGTAGGTTTGGTACTGCCAGCACAGAGCCCTATGTGGGGCTCGGACTCTCAAACCATGAGATCATGACCTGAGCCGAAATCAAGAGTTGGACACTTAACAGACTGAGCTACCCAGGCACCCCGTGGTAATGGGCATTTCTAATAAGTTCCTAGGTGATGCTGATGCTACTGGTCCACGGATTCTACTTTGAGAACCATTGCTCTAGTTATTATGTGCCCTATACTCAGGAAACAGGGAGGACAGGATTAGCTGTTACTAATAGTCTCACATTTAATTAATTAATTAATTAGTTAGTTTAATGTTTATGTATTTATTTTCGAGAGAGAGAACAAGTCGGGGAGGGGCAGAGAGAGGAGACACAGAATCTGAAGCAGGCTCCAAGCTCTGAGCTGTCAGCACAGAGCCCGATGCAGGGCTCGAACTCACGAATGGTGAGATCATGAAGCAGGCTGCAATCGGATGCTTAACTGACTGAGCCACCCAGGCGCCCCAAAAATATTCTCTCATTTAAAGAGGGAGAGGGCCTGCTGCTTGCCCAACGCTCAACAGTCTCTTCCCGTCTAGTGGTGGGTTTGAGCCTCTGTTGGGAAGGCTCCTCTCCATCGGAAAACTCAAACCCATCATTTTATGGATGCAAAGCCTGAAGTGAGATAGCTGTTCTGGCGTAGAAAGAGCCCTGACCTAAAGGTTCATGCACACACAGAAACACCTATTTTGGAGGTAAAACATTTTCATTATTATTCAACCTAATGGAGCCCTTGGACTGGTGTCTTAGCTCCACCACCTACAAACTCTGTGACCTTGGAAAAAACCCTTCATCCCTGTGAGCTTTAAATATTAACTTTAAATAACCCAGGCTGCCGCACAAGGCTGTAAAGTTCAGAAAATGTGGGCGGCTGGGTGGCTCAGTCGGTTAAGTGTGCCACTGTTGATTTCAGCTCAGGTCATCATCTTATGGTTTGTGAGATCGAGTCCTGCGTCGGGCTGTGCGCTGACAGCGCGAAGCCTGCTTGGGATTCTCTCCCTCTCTCTGCCCCTCCTCTGCTCGTGCTCTCTCTCTCAAAATAAATAAACTCAAAAAAGAAAAGGACTGGTAAATAAAGCACAATAATAAATGTTTATAAACTATAAGGTGTTATGTAGATGCTGACTGCCGTTGCTGTTGACCTGACCGAAATCACACAGCACTCGACTCTTTCCATCATCCCACATGCCCTATTTTTCTGATCACTTGGGATCACATGGCTACAGTTAGGTACAATATGTGTGTTTCCCTAACTAGAAGGTGAACAACTTGAGGGGCTCTTGATTACTTTGTGGTAGTAACCTCAGCACCATCAACATAGTCTTGATATACGTGGGAAGGTCAATAGGTGACAACTGGACTGAATTCCTGGAATCAGAACATATCCCCAGACAGACCATTCGGCATGGCTGAAAGGCCTGCAGGGGATAGAAAGCAGGAAGCTAGCCCCGCAGAATATTTTCAAGATGGGGTGAAACCATTTGGTTGTTTATTTAAAAAAATTTTTTTAAACATTTATTTTTGAGAGAGAGACACAGAGTTTGAGTGGCAGAGGGTCAGAGAGAGAGGAGAGACACAGAACCAGAAGCAGGCTCCAGGCTCTGAGCTGTCAGCACGAGCCTGACGCGGGGCTCGAACCCATGAACGGTGAGATCATGACCTGAGCTGAAGTTGGCCGCTTAACTGACTGAGCCACCCAGGCGCCCCACCATTTGGTTGCTTAAAAGACAGCTGCCTGATCATAAAAGGCTCCATTCTTTTCCAACTGAACTGAGCAGGCCATTCCTTTTTGTTTCTCAAGTCGAACACTGTCCAAAACCTATCTTTCTATTTTTGAAATATCCATGTGGGTCATTTTTAAAGAGGTTAGGCAAGCGTTTGCAATGGTATCAATGGGAACTAACTGGCAGTGCTTTTTGTAACATAAAAAGTCCCGCAAATCTGAAATTATGGTTCCTCAAAGAGGAAAGGGGTTGCACTTAATTTTCTGTGTGCTGGTCCATTGAACTCTAATGGCCTAGGAAACGATTTCAAGACTTCTTTGCATTTTCATTCAGGTAGTTTCCACACGGCCACACTGGTAATGAAGGCAAATTGTTGTTACACCGGATAAATGAAAGTGGTGGTCTGGCTATTAACTTAGTGATTTGACTAAATGACAGTCACACCGAGAAAGGCAGATTTGGGTGGGGGAGCGACGTGGTGACGGAAATGAAAACTGTAGTTTCTTTTCCCTGATCAAATTTACCAGATCATTACCCAAAGCTCTCCTTTACTTTCTGCAGTGTGAGGACAGCCTGAATGATAGGAACAAGATTACATCCCCATAGGTGACATGGAATCTGCCGAGGGGGGGAGATCTGAAAGAAAGAGGGAAGAATCTCACTTAGTGGAACCCAGCCGGGATACCCTGCCTGTCCCCGGCGAGCACGGGGAGTCACACGCAGAAGGATGGCTGTTCTATTTACAGGACCCTGGGGCTACCTCCACATCCATCCTTAGGTAGGTTAATGCACAGATCCGGGCCCTCGATCTAGAAGAGGCAGATTGACTCAGCAAAGTCACCTGTCAGGGCAAGTGCACCAGAGGTGGCTTATCACTCAAATTTTTTTTTTTTTTTTTTGCACGCAATAATGCTCTAGATTGATGCTGTTTATTGGGACTAAAGTAAGTCTATTCACACAGCTCTGTTCCCAGATGAAAACTTCTGGCTTAAAAAGGTTAAGTAAGGTCTGCCATGGCAGCTGAAGTCACCTTCAAAAGAGTCTCTCAGGAACACTATGTAAGGGAACAGCATTTGTTCATTCATTTCGGCTTCTATCCTTGGTGACTCAGTATCTCTGTGGGATGCAGATCCCACAGTCGGGGGTTTTGGGAGTCCTGCAGTCAGGTCTCAACAAAATGATATCTGGAGTGTCCTTTCACCCTTGTGACTGCAGACGGTCCTTGGGTTTAGGCAGAGGCTGGATAAAGAACAGAAAGGGAAGGGGCGGGGGTGGGGGGTGGACGACTAAATTCAGGAAGAGAGCTTTGAGGTGTAGATATAACTCGGCACCATTTAAAACCAGTGTGAGGCCCCGTTCCAGCCGTGCAGCTCCACGAGCTGCATTTGCATCACGCAGTCATAGAAATGACATTTCCGCAGCCCTGACATTCGAAATATCATGAGAAGGAAATGAAAGCCAAAAAAATTCCCACAGCTTGTGAAGATCATTACACGGCACACGGTAAATTCAGACAAAGGAAGAACTTTCTCGATATTGACAAGAAAAGCACCCGAGAAAGTCATCCTTTGAAGAATGACAGCTAGACTGCACTGTCATTCTTCAAAGGATGACTGGCATACTGCCCAGCCTGGGCTGCACTGGTGTATGCAGCAAAAAGCATTTTGAGGAGTGCATGCCCTTGCATTTTGCCTTCATTTAAATTCTTGCACTGGAATAAAACAACTCTGCTTGCTAGGAATGCATCCGTCTGATCAGAAATGTACCAAGAAAATGTCAGTAGGACAACACCGGTCAATTTTGTTTGCGGAACAAAATGCATTTGTAAAATAGCTTTGTTTACCACCCTATAGGAGTCACAAAGTTAATAACTCATACTCTAACACCACCACAAGGTGAGGTTTCAAGAAAATATCTCAACATTCAAATTTAATATAGAAATCGGGATACTCCTCAAAAACGCCAGCAAAATAATTAACGCTGTAGCCATGAAAACATTGCTTGCCTTCATGATACGCCCGTATAAAGATATATTGGAATCACATTTCCAGACGTGAAATGGTCACATACATTGGTGATCCAGAGCATAAGAAAAGATGGTTTCAATACGTTAACTCATTTTAAGTAAAAATATATTCTAACCTGCCCAAGTTCTTCATTAAGGTCTGATGTGTTAACCAGGGCTCCTTCATTAATTTCTTCATCATAGAAATCCTTATCCCATGAAATGAAGAAGGAGCCCAAGAATTTCTGCATTTCTACCGTGACATACATGGATACAGGAATGATAAAGTTGAATAGTACCATGAATGACAGGAAGTCGGTGAACATTTTCAAAACCTAAAACAAAAGAAATAGTTCATGCTGATTAGATGTACAGTGCCATCAAACAAGTACAAGATAACTTTCTTTTTATTTCAATGCTGAAAGCATTGCTCTTGCTATTAAAAAAAACTTCCGAATACTACTACATCAGTGGCCAAAATTCTCATCACAGGATGTAAGAACAACATTTAAAAACACCCTCAATTTTGGGGCGCCTGGGTGGCTCGGTTGGTTAAGCGTCTGACTCTTGATTTCAGCTCAGGTCATGGTCTCCTGGTTCATGAGTTTGAGCCCCACATCGGGCCCTGCGCTGACAGTGCGTGGCCTGCTTGGGACCCTCTCTCTTCCACTCTCTCTGCCCCTCCCCTGCTTGTTCTCTCTCTCAAAATAAATATATTTAAAAAAATTTTAAAAATACCTCAATTTTATCATTATTCTTCAGTAAATGTACCTTTTGGCTTAACATTTTTTTCCTTTCCTTAAATTCTCTGCCCTCCCCCCACTATGAATGTAGGATCAAAGTTTCTATGTAGGTGTGAATAATGTTCTTGCTCAGTTGTTTAAAACTCTTAACTAAAGAGCCAAAAAAAAAAGCACAGATGTCTAAAGTAAAACAAAAACAAAAACAAAAACTATAACACTTCAATAAAGGGTGGCTCAGTCACAAGGTGGAGTTAAAATGTCTGGCAAGAGTTACACGCTTTGGCATAACACAGGTTACCTTCAAAGTCTCCCGCTCTTTCTGAGTCTTTTGGTTATACCAAGGTTCATCGTTGTATGGTGTACTTTGCCACACATACTTTAGAGTCGTGCACACTGCAGCTTTGGTCAGTAAGATGAATAAATACACAATCAGGAAGGCATTAATGGATCTGAAAAGTAAGATATGATGGATTTAAAAAACTATAGAATTATCTAAGATATCAACCACGTATAAATTACAGTGTTCAGTTTCCTCGAGCTTCTCCAGTGTGCAGCGTGTAACCACAGCACAAGGCGGGACGTACGAACCTCAGCCATCACTGCAGAAGCATTGTTCTCAGGTGGTAAAGTGGAAAGGCCAGCCCTGACCTGTTTGTTGGTCACCAACGTTCCCAGAAGTACAGTGACAGGAGACGCACACACACATCCACGTCACCTACCCAACCCTTATAGAAAGACAAGGTCATTTCCATTTCCCTAAGTCCGAAGGGCTGGCAGTAGGGACTGGGGGAGCAAATGTGAAATCCTCCAACTTAGGACAGATTCGCTTAATGTGAAAGTAGAGCTATGGACAGGGCGCCGCGGATATACTGGGGACCCATGGCAACGACACAGCCTTGAAGATCTAGCAGGCCGACCACGTCAATATTTGCCAGGAGACTATTCTCTACGTCGTTGAACTTCCTTACATACAGCAAGTAGAGGAACTGAAACCAATTATCCAGCAGCAAAATAGAATACATTTATATTTCAACTAAACTTTGCCCTTGAATAGCTACATGAGCTTAGGTAAGTCACTTATCAACTCGGAGACCATTTCTTCATCTATAGAGCAGACAGGGTGATAGGAATTACTCTGGAGAGCTGCTCAGAGGATTAGACTCAATCAGACATACAAATTGCCGAGCGCAACTCTGGAACATAAAAAGTGCTAGGTATGGGAACTGCTATTATAATTGATGTTGTTTTTTTGTTACGATCGGTATTTGGAATTACTGAGAAGTAACTCACAGTTCAATCACTACTAAAGAAATTGCAGTGCACACTAACTTTTCAACAGCAGAACGTTTCTGAGATTTCCCTTGGTAATTCAAAGCCATTTTGGTTTCCATTCCAGTGTAAACAGCAACTCCTAAGGAATAAAAGAATATAATGAAAACTAGGTTCCAAGTGCCACTGCCAACCAACTCCCCACCAAGTTTGATGGATCCATTTCTTTCCATCTATAAAAGGAAGCATTCTAAACCTTAGTCTAGTCACCAGTTGACATATCATTTCTAATAGAATTATAACTCTACATACTTTATCTGTCTTGCTTCAAGTTAGTTTACCAGCTTATAAATTCCCAACCCCTAAAAACAGGCATAGGTCGAGGGGCAATTATCTGCAATGTTTAGTTTTTAACATGCACTATTTGTGTACGGGCTTTACAAAGCGTATTTCTGAGAAGTAGATCTTTAAAATTGTTCACCATATATCTTCTTGGTATTTTTTAGTGTAGCTCCTTTCAACAAGAGATTTTCTGGTCCCAAAGACCTAAATGAAAAATGAACACAGCTTATCCACACAGCCCGATAAATCCATCAGCATCAACTCTGGGGATGTGATTGGCCCTAACACACACCTATCTCCCAAGGGGTTCAGAGTGTATCTTTGCACTTATGTCTTATGCTTACTCCCCAGGATGGGCTGCAAGATCTTTCCGTGTGAAGTTCCTTGAGGGGACGGCCCCTCGCAGATGGAGGCAAGGCACGGAGGTAGGCAGCAACACACAGAGGTGGAGAGATGCACAGAGAGAGACAGTGATGAGGAGTCAGGGACAGCGAGAACAGGGCGGAGCAGCAGACAGCAAGAAAGACAAAGAAAAGGTGACAAATAAAAGACTGGGAAAGCAGCTGGCATGGCAGGAAAGACACACGGACATACTGGGGCCATCACGGGGCACCTAGCATTTCAATTTCTTGTGGGCGTGGCTGTAAAGGCCAAGGCGGAAAGTTGCGGTGTGGGGGACAGAAGAGGGAAGAAAACATCCCTTTTTATAGAGATCGCTCCGTTATAAATCCTTAGCCTTCCATTTCATTTAAGTCCAGGTAATTCTCTCAGCTTCTGAACTATCCCCTTAGCGCTCAATTACTCTCTGCTCAGCGAGGTTGTCCAGGCACACGCGGAGCACAGCCTGCCACTGAATCAATGACCAGATTTGGGGAGCTTGGTCCACGTGCCTGGAGCTCTGAGATTTTGGACACCCTCAAGGTCACTTCCAACATCACCCCCTCCACACCCACTTGGAGCCCCCCCACCACCACAACCCTACCAATCCTGTTACCAAAGACCTACTACTGGGACACTGGCTAGTTAATCCAGCTTTATTCACCTTTATGTCCTTTTCTGTAGAGAAAAGGATTTCGCTCTTTTAATGGGCTTTCAAGAGAATGATACCCACGCCCTCCCGAACAGGACAGATTAAAGGAACGACAAACTAACCTGGCGACCGCCTCAAGACTATTACTATAGATATTGATTCGCCCAACAAACCTGCAAAAAGAACATAACGGCAAATGTGTCTTCTATATCAACACAAAAATCTATGCACCACAAAAATGGGAAGGGAGCGAGATCCAAATAATACAAATGGGATAAGACTGCATGAACAACAAAAACCCATTCTATTTCTGGGGGAAAAAAAAGCTATACGGAACCAACAAGGTGTGTAACATTGCCATCTAATTCTTAAAATAGTATTACGGATTAGAAGAATGCAAACCAAGATTCTAAATCGATTTTCAAAATCTACTTGGCATTGTGTGTGCACATGACACCCCTGCTCCTTTACACGTTATAGAAATCATTGATCTCGGGGCACCTGGGTGGCTCAGTCGGTTAAGCATCTGACTTCGGCTCAGGTCATGATCTCACGGTTTGTGAGTTCGGGCCCTGCGTCGGGCTCTGTGCTAAATGCTTGCTCAGAGCCTGGAGCCTGGTTCAGATTCTGTGTCTCCTTCTCACTCTCTACCCTTCCCCGACTCGCGCTGTGTCTCTGTCTCTGTCTCTCAAAAATGAATAAACGTTAAAAAAATTTAAAAAAAAATCAAATCATCGATCTCGATTTTAGATTTATGTGAAGCGAGGTTTCTGGTGCTAATGTGCAACTTTGAAAACCATTAGTTCGGGAGTTGTTTGACTCGTGCACACATCAGAATCACTGAAACGCTTACTAAACCGTAGATTTCTGGGCCCCATCCCCAATCTTAGGATTCGTGTGAGAATCTGCACTTCCAGCAAGTTCCCAGGTGCGGCCACTGCTGGCCCAAGATCACCCTTTGAGAACCACTGCATTAGACTCAGACAGCAAACTTTTGATTGCGATCTTAGAAATTTCCAACTCGTGTCTTCTGGCTGATCTCAATACTGAGCTTGATCCGATCCCTTCATATGGCTGGGCACATGGTAACCTGCGTTTCTCAAAAATGGGGAGTTACAAGTATTTTATAATTTGTGTTATAATTGTTTTTCAGAAAAATGGAACGATTATTACTCTATACAGAAAGGACGACGCTCTGCTCATTCATTCACCACATATTACTTGTGCCAGTGCCGTGGAAGGTGCTGGAGGCACATAATCAGAAAGACATGTTCCTCGCACCCAGAGAGGGACAAGTAAACAGGCAATTACAATGCAAATGATCACCACTAGGTGGGCAAGTCACAAAGCAAAGGAATTCAATCTGGTCTAGAGAAATCTTCCCTGCCCTAAAATTCCCCTTCATATTTAAGGTAAGTGAAAAATCTAGGAGTTGCCATATAAACATGCAAAAATGTATATTATTCTCCAACACAGGCAGAATTTGTCACTCCTTTTCCTGTGATTCCATGGGCCTTCTACTCCCTTCTTTTTTTTTTTTTTAACATTTATTTATTTGTGAGAGACAGAATGAAGCAGAGTGTGAGCCGGGGAGGGGCAGAGAGAGAGGGAGACACAGAATCCGAAGCAGGCTCCAGGCTCCGAGCAAGCGGTCAGCGCAGAGCCCGACGTGGGGCTCGAACCCACGAACTGCGAGATCGTGACCTGAGCCGATGAGCCGAAGTCGGACGCTTAACCAAGTGAGCTGCCCAGGCGCCCCTCCACTTCCTTCTATTATGGCACTGTACTCTAAGCCTCGCTTCAGTATTTTATCTGCCTTGCAAACTGCAAGGTCCTTGAAGGCAGGGAACAGCTGGTTTGTTCTGTGGTCACAGTTCCTACTATCAAGGTGGATACAGAAGAAGGGAAAAGGCAAGAAGGAATGATGGAGAGGAGGGAAGACACTGTTCTTATAGCAGGATGAGAACTTTGTTTTTCCACTACTGTGCGTTGGTGTTAAGTCACATCCAACCATTTGGTCCCCTATTATGACCCACAGCATTCATTAACAAGATGCCTGGCTTGGGTAACTGATGGCATCTGTAAAGGTGGGAAAGAATGAGATTAATTGGCCCACAAGGGGATAATACCTGTTACTCTACCCTGATGAACAGCATGCTCTAATCAAGCAAACTAACCAGTCTTAAAAATCAAATGCCAAATCTTTGACAACCCACGATGACTGTTCATCAGCAAAGCTACTGCAGAAAGCCTAAGTAGAGTAAAACAGAGGAAATGATCCAACCTGTTTACTGGAGACAAGAAACAGCCTATCTACAATACTCAGTTCATCATGATCGTTAGAAAAAAGGGTAGAGTGCATGGTTCCGTATCCCCTTCCTCTCTGTAATGTTGAGTGACACATAACGGTGGTCTATTTTTGTTTTAATTAACTCTGATTAACGCACGAATCTGACAGATCAGCCTTCTGGGATACCATCACCTCCAAGTTTGATAGACGGCCATGTTTACAAATAACAAAAATAAGAGAAAAATCACAAGCAAGGAGGGATCTGGGCCCACAACGATTTATCTTAGGCTGGTAGTGAACAAGCGGATTTGATTCATTTCCCTGGCAGAAGGAAAGAACAGCTCATAAAAACACAAATGAAGGAAGGCTGGTAAGTGGTGGGTGTTTCTTTGCAACTCTGGTGGCAAAGGGAAGCAGAAGCAGAGTCAACAGACAGCTGGAAAATGAAGCCAGGTGATTCTTACTTGTAGAGGTCAGGTTGAGGCTGTTCACATTCAATCGCTGCTCGGAGGGTATCGATGGATTCGGCTGTACATAGTGCAATGGTATCACGTACTGCATAATGGGTCTGGGTGAAAGCAGAAGAAAAAGCAAAACAAAACAAAAAAAAAATTAAAAAAGTGATTCTTTTCATAATCGTATGCCCACCTTATTCCAGGAACACAGTGTTTCCGTAAGAGGCTTTGCCAGAGTAAGGCAAATATTGATGCACATTTCCCACTAACCAAATTTTATGGTATTATTCTTCAAATACATTACAAATAATTAGACACATAACCCTGCTGCAAAGGGATTTAAAAGATAAAAAAAAAAAAACAAAACTAAAAGCTTTTCCTGATAGGGACGGCAAAGAGAATTTCCATTTGTAGCATGCACATCCTTAACTGAAAACCCAATGAAAACATGTAATCCATTTATTTTTTTTCTCCTATTTAGAGACCTGAGACCTATTAACGTTGCTCACCAGAGAGTATGGTGATATAAATACATACATATGAATTGAATGTAAATCATCCTTTTGGTCATAAGAAGGCTAACATTTTGGCAACAGGAAGAAGAAAAATTCATTAATAGATCCATTATGCAAAGAGCATAATTAATGATCTTGAAAATGCTGAAAGAAGCAACATTTTATATGAGGAGCAGGTATATGATGTGCCTTGCTTTAGTCAGACAGTTAGAATATTCTACTAGTGTACACTATGCACTTGATTTACCCGGAATTCAAGGCAGGCCCCAATAAACCCATCTATAAATCATCAAAGAAGGGCTAACACAGACTGACAGGCTGCAACCCCTTATGCACAAGGGAGAGCTGTTGCACGGTCTTCTGGGAATATTACGGAACTGCCAGAGCTATTTTTAAAACTATCACCTGACTCTGAAACCCTATGTACTTTCAGCTGACTTGATCAGATCAACTTCGCCGAAAAAAGAAAGCACTTGAATGTTTTCTCACTCTAGGCAACTTTTTCCCTTATTAGGGAATCTTTAGGTATATTTCCCGATTTTTACCTTGACATTCCCTCCCTCAAATTCAACTGTTTTTGAAGAGTTTAAATGGACGAGTTCATCCCCATGCCCTTGAAGTACAGAATTCGTCATCTAGCAGGCGTTTTAGTTCCCATTTCACATACTGAGTCCTGGTTCTTCAATCCAGATGGAATACACAAGCAGAGAAAAGGCTTCGAGGACACACACAGAGGTGAGTACAGTAGTGCCCTTCCTTAAAGGCAGCATAGAGAGGATGCATCTTCCTGCCCTGTGGAGCTCTGGACATCGGCCAAGAACTGATTGCCAGAAAGTCCCACGGAAGTAAGGTATCTTCCAGTTTGAGCAAACTTATTTGAACACACTTATAATCCTTCCTAGTTGCAATAAAACAAACATTCGCCAAACAAGACCCTAAGGCATTTTTTTAAAAAGCAGTCAAATTATTCCAAGTTAGAGTCTCTGTATACCATGAGTCAGCATCTTTTAAAGAAAATATTCATCCCTTTTAAATAAAAATAGGTCCAAGGTTAGAGTCTATGAAGTTATTTCTGTAGTTACATAGTTGAAGCCTATGATGACATTCGTTTTAAAAAGCCCAAATAAAATGCTGAACGGGATAGGTCACGATTAAATGCAAGCGGTGCTCCAAAAAAATGTAGTGGCTTTTATTTGGGGCATGCGTTTTTCTCACCGAGCTCTGCCTTTTTCCCTAAAGTCTTGTATTTGCTTAGAAATTCAAAGACACTGATATAAAAGCGGTCTTCTACTACAAAACTTATGCAAGTAGGAAGGAATAAAAGATTGGGGGCAGTGGGAAGGAGTGCTGTGTGATGAACCATCCTGAGCTCACTATGCTTCAGCGAGGCTTGGGCAAGGTTTCCTTTCCATTACCTTGCAATTGGATTCCCCGTCAAGGCTGGCTGTAGTGACATAGCAGGTCCCGTCGCTGGTACAGGACGATAGGAGAATGAGGTCACAGGGGAAGGTCTCATCTGCCTGTACCTCTACAACATCACCAACCTAATACAAAGAAAAGAAATGTTCTTAATTCCAAACAACGTAGTCATTAGATTTCAGACTAAAGCCAAAACAGTAGCAAGAGACCTCCCCTGCTCTTAGAGAGTGTCTCAGCGTCCTATGCCATGCGAAAGATGATGAAAGAATAGTGTGCGACATTCAGAATCCTCCTTAAGGTCACAAGGACTTGTGGGTGCGGTCAGATTACCTTCCTGTTGAACTTGAACCTCAAATAAACAATTTCGATACCCAGGGACCCGTTTGCTCTCTGATGTTTTGGGCCGTAAGACACTGACCATCATCACTTCATGAATGAATCCAGAAAATCTAAACGTCTCAAGTTGAGTACTCCCCAAACTGTGCACAGCCAGTGTTCTTACTCTGCATCATGCCTATTTCTATATGCTTTGCCTCCCATGTGCTAGCGGCTGTTACCACAGGGTACCAGTTCCCTCTTCAGTGCTCGGAAAATGTAGTCAGAGAGGCATCTATTTTTCCCATAACGTTGGACAAAGGAAACTCATTTTCGAACAGGTCGCTTTCCAATAATTCATCTGCTATCAGAAGAATCCATTCATACAGCCATGAGAAACAATTCAGTGTCTTACGGCCCAAAACATTTCCTATCAGCAAGTCCCCGAAGCTCAAGTGCAGGAAAAACAGGAGAGAAGAAATCACGAACTATTTCTATTACAGAGAATGTAATCATGTAGGGAATAAATCATAATGGTTAAAAGGTAGGACTGGTTTTTTTTTTAAAGTTTACCTATTTATTTTGAGAGATGTGCTTGCTTGGGCAGCACATATACTATTTATTTTGAGAGAGAAAGAGCACAAGCAGGGAGAGGCAGAGAGAGAGAGAGAGAGAGAGAATACCAAGCACGCTCCCCACTGTTAGCGCGGAGCCCGATGTGGGGCTCAAGCTCGCAAACCATTAGATCATGACTTGAGCCAAAACCAAGAGTCTGATGCTTAACTGACTGAGCCCCCCAGGCGCCCCTAAAAGGAAGGACTTTTTAACCTGACTTTACGTCTCAGCTCTGCCACTTCACTACGAGCTACGAGCTTGGGTAAGCATCTTAAATGGTCACAACGACCTCACGGGATCGGTCTGAGCATGATGTGAGGATGCGGGTAAAGTGGTCAGCGAGGTACCTGGCACACATTCACCATCTGATGATTCTGACGAGTACACGGCAACTGAGTCCCAACCTATGAATCGTCGGAAGATGGTTGGGAAGGACGGAGGAAATTAGGGAGAGGCCAGTGCTTCCGCACCTTTTCCGTACTGCAGCACAGAGAAAATGTTAAGTATCCGTTTTGTACAGCACCCCCGGTAGACGGAGGAAACTGCTCGTGGCAGAGACAGGCCACTTGGGTGGGGGAAGTGGGGGGGGGGGGGAGGCCAAGATTTAACATCCCAACCTGGACGCACTGGTTGTGACGTGCTGAATAAATGACACACCTGCCTTCTATTTGCCACACGATTTGGCAGACAGAGAAGAGGACTGCAAGACCCAGTCAGGAACCATTTTATTTTCTTGCCAATCTTAATCGGCAGCCAAGAGCGACCACATCAATAACTGAACTAATTTGTAAACAATATGTTTTTGGCTCTTCCCTTTCTCACTTACATAAACACTTATGTTGCTTACATAAAACCCCAATCTAGGATTGAATACACAGAAGAAAAATAACAAACACAGTCCTAAGTCATCTGAGAAGGTGGAAACACTAGTTAAAGGATGGAGAGGGTTCTTAAGCACCGAGAAAGAAACACCACAAATGGACCAGTTCTTCCACGCCATTTATGATTTGCAGAGGCGAGGCCTTACCCTGAAGGCAAGGGGGGAGTAGGAAGGGGCTTTTACAGAAAAGGAACAACGCAATGCCCAGAAGCATTCACCTCGGGTTCTGCCTCCAATCAGCGTTTTAAAAGCACTAAGATGGAAACCAACCTGACAATAAACTATAAAGTTTAAAAAAAAAAAAAAAAAAAAAAAAAAAAAAAGCACTAAGAGAACATCACCGTCCCTCGTGACAAATATCAGAAAAAGCCAGATCATCTACAAAATTATGACTCTTTTATTTTAGGTTCATCAGAGACCTGAGGTTGCGAGGCAACCAGGTGCGCTGAATTTCACAGAGTGGAACGCCCTTGTGAGGAGAGACAGGAGAAATGAACTGTTTCCCAGTTCACGAGGCATAGCAGCAGGAGATGACAGCCATAAGAGGCCAGCAGAAGAAAACAACTAGATTTTGAAGCAATTCTTCAAGGCTTGACGGAGCTAACGTGACAGTTTCAAATCTCTGCAAACCTAACAGAGAAGACGGGCTCATAAACACTCATTTCTTCTTCACAGCTATCCATGGGGTGCTTGCAAGAAAATGCGAGGGCAGGAGACCCCCAAGAGCCTTCCCTCGCTGGTACAGGCATGCAGGGTGCGGCTCACGGCTGTGCGGAGACAGGTGCAGAAAGTGCCAGAATCGTGGACCCTTCTCTCACAGGAGGCAAAAGCCATCTATGTCCACGGGAAAGGCAAGAAGCCTTCCCTGGCACAGTCTCAGGAAAAGTGACCGCTGCCAGAGGAACACTGCCGAAGGCCCCCTGGTACATCAGGCCCCCCACACATGGCACAAGGCAATGGCAACCCAGCACTCCTGGAACTGGAACGAAAGTAGCAAGAGCTATAGAGCAGAAACCAAAGCCGGCACAAGTCCCAACTAGACTCACTTACCCTCCACACTGATGGGCTGACAGAAGATGTGTGCCCATTTCAGAACATAAATACGACTGACCTGGGTCTCTAGCATTGTTTTACATACGATGTCCAAAATTCAATACAAAAATACAAGACACATAAAACACAAGACAGAGATGACCTAACACAAAAAGAGAAAAGAATCAACAGGACCAGTCCCCGAAATGTTGAGATGTTGGATTTTAAGACAGGAATGTAAAAATAAAAATAACTATGATTAAGGGGGCACCTGGGTGGCTCAGTCGGTTAGGCATCTGACTTCAGCTCAGGTCATGGTCTCACAGTTCATGAGTCTGAGCCCCACGTCGGGCTCTGTGCTGACAGCTCAGAGCCTGGAGCCTGCTTCGGATTCTGTGTCTCCCTCTCTCTCTGCCCCTCCCCTGCTCATGCTCAGTCTCTCTCTCACAAATAAATAAACATTAAAAAAACTTAAAAATAAATATGATTAAGATATCAAAGTATTTAGTGGAAAAGGCAGACAACATACACGTGCAGATGAGGAATTGGGGCAGAGAGATGGAAACTACAAAAAAAGGCAAAAGAGAAAGTTAGAAATGGAAAACATGGTACCAGTGGTAAAGCCTTCAATCAGTGGTAAAGCTTATCAGCCGACTGGATACAAAAAAGGGAAATAATCAGGGAACCTAAAGAAACTCTTCCGTTATTTCCAATGCCAATACAAATACTTTTCCCTACAGAGAACTGTGCTTTCCTTTTGCCTTGGGCTTCCTTAAGTCCTGTCCGTAGGCTCTCTTCTCTATAGTCTAGGATGTGATCTAGTCCCATGGCTTCATGTACCATCTACACGTTGAAGAAACCTAAATTTCAATCGCCGGCTCCAACATGTCTAAGTTCGGGCCTTGACAATTCCATCTGGATGCCTAATACGTATCTCAAATGTAACATGGCTAAAATGGACTTCTTGATTTCCCCTTTCCTCCCACATCTGTCACTGAATCCATTCTTCTCCCTTATTTAATAGCACTGGCATTTGGTTTAAATAGCTCAATTTAATCCACCTACCTGGTCAGGCCAAAACCATGAAGGCTATCTTTATTTATTTATTTATCTATTTATTTTTTGCTCTTTTTCTCCCTCCCTGCATCCAATACATCACTAAATCCTGATGATTCTACCTCCAAAATATATCCCAAATAGATCGATTTATCTTAATCACAAGGCAGGTGGTACAAAGTTGTGGTTATGAGCATGGACTCTACACCCAAACTTGTTTCAAATCCCAGGTTTTCCACTTACTACTCATGGACAAGTTTCTTAAGCTCTCTGTGCCTCAGTTTTTATCATTTGTAAAGAGGGAATAGTACAAGTACCTACTTCATATGATTGTTATAAAGTAAGGATTTAAAAAAAAATGTTTATTTATTTATTTAGAGAGCGAGCAAGGGCATGCGAGCAGGGGAGGGGCAGAGAGGGAGAGAGAATCGCAAGCAGGCTCCATGCTGTCAGCACAGAGCCCAACACGGGGCTCAATCCCATGAACCGTGACATCATTGGCCTGAGCTGAAATCAAGCGTTGGACACTCAACCAACTAAGCCACCTAGGTGCCCCTAAAGTAAGGATTAAATCAGTTAATATAATGTGAAAGGGAATACCTAGCATATTTATGTTATATATAAATGTTAACTACTATTTTTATTATTGTTGTCTCTACTACTATCATTCTAACATAGGCTCTTAGCCTCTTTTGCAATCACTCCTGGCTTTAAAACCCTTCAAAAAATTCCCATTGCAGAGGATACACACCAAGTTACTCTCTTACTCAACAATAGTCAACCCACTCCCCAGGCAGGCAATCAAACATTTAGATACTGTTGGTTTATAGCATTTCTTGCCACACACAAATATTCCAGAAAGGGCCGAATCAACTGGCATTTCACACAATAGCATAAACTGATTTAATTAAGATTATACCTGGCTGAGATCAGCCTCAAGGCAGAGAAGCCTGATGAACAAAAGGAGGAAGATGGGAGGGGGGCCTTTCTAAAGGGGGTGGGGGGGTGACCAGAAAGAGGAAACGAGAGAAAGGGAGAGATGGGGGAAACGTTTACTTGCTTCGCAATTTTACTTAGTGCCCTGGGAACAACAGATTTAATGCTACAAATCATTTAGTCTCCGTTTGGATATTATGCTGAACAACAATGCCGAGTTTCTAAGGCTGGTTTGGAAACTTCAGATCCTAACCACTCTAGTTCAGGGTCTTCCCGTATGGGATGCAGACAATGGAGAAAAGAACAAATGGTAACAGGAAGACATTCTATGTCAATCTCAGGTAACTCTCCCACCCTGCAGCCTTTGCCCATTATTACTAGAAGATGCAAGACAATTTACCTAACATTGTGGATAGAGAGAACTCCTGTCCAACAATTCCAGGAATTTAATAAATAATTCAAGAGTGATAATACCTGCTAAAAGTATAGGAAGGAGAGTATTGCTTTTGATACATGCATATCACAACCCTGAACCATTCTGGAATGGTATTTTTACCTACCCTCTTCTCGTTCTGTTGCACACATCTTCTTCTCTTGTTCTGGAGAACTTGATTCTATTACCTTTCATATTTTAATCCATACTCATATAGAAATATTCTTTTACAAATAATACCTTGGAAGATCAATACAACTGACAAACCCTGAGAAAGACTAAAGGAAAAAAAAGACTCAAATAGCAAACAAAGAGAAGACATTACATCTTGATGCCACAGAAATAAAAAAGAATTATGAGAGACTACTACAAACAACTCTATGCCAACAAATAGGATAACCTAGAATATATGGATAAACGCCTGGAAACACACAACCTGCCAAAACTGAATCATGAAGACACGATAAAAAAATCTGAACAGATCCTGGGGCACCTGGGTGGCTCAGTCGGTTAAGCATCTGACTTCTGCTCAGGTCACGATCTCACAGTTTGTGAGTTTGAGCCCCGCGGCAGGCTCCGCAATGACAGCACAGAGCATGCTTGGGATTCTCTCTCTGCTCCTCCCTGACTTGCGCTTTTTCTCTCTCTTTCTCAAGAAAAATAAATAAACTTAAAAAAAAATAAAATCTTAAAACAAAATCTGAACAGGGGTACCTGGGTGGCTCAGTCGGTTAAGCGTCCGACTTCGGCTTAGGTCATGATCTCACAGTTTGTGAGTTCAGGCCCCGCATTGGGTTCTGTCCTCAGAGCCTAGAGTCTGCTTCTGATTCTGTGTCCCTTCTCGCTCTGCTCCTCCCCCACTCATGTTCTGTCTCTCTCAAGAATAAATTAACATTAAAAAAATTTTTTTTAATCTGAACAGATCCAAAAATAATGAGGATATTAAAGAAAGAATAGAAAAACTCCCCAAAAAGAAAATTCCAGGGCCAGATTATCTCATAGGAGAATTATGCCAAACACTGAAAGAAGTAGTAACACCAATTCTTCTCAAACTCTTCTGAAGAATCCAAGAGGAAACACTCCCAAACTTATTCCATAAGGGAAGAATTACTGATACCATTTTATTAGGAGAAGACAGTAGAAGAGAAAAAAACAGCAGACCAATATCCTCAATGAATATTGATGAAACAAATTCTAAACAAAATACTCCCAAACCAAATCCAACAGCACATTAAAATGATCATACACCGTAACCAAATAGGGTTTAGCCTTGGGAATGAAAGGATACATACGAAAGTCAATCAAAGTAATGTAACATATAAGAGTAGCAACAACAACAGACGAAAGCTGTAGATCATCTCAATCGATGATGAAAAAGCATTTGGCACAATTCAACACTCTTTCATGATAAAAACACTCAATAAACAGGAAGAGAAAAAAATGACCTCAACATAATAAAAGCCATGCATGAAAAGCCCACAGCTAAACATCACAGTGAGGAAAGAGTGAAAGCTTTTCCTGTAATATCAGGGACAAAGCAAGGATGTCTACTCCCAGTATGACTATTCAACACTGTATAGGAAGTTCTAGCCAGAGCAATTAGACCAAAAAAAGAGAGTGAGAGAGAGAGACAGAGACAGAGAGACAGAGAGAAAAAAGGAATACAAATTGGAAGAGAAGCAGTAAAATTATCCTGGTTTGCAGATGACCTAATATTATACATAAAAAACCCTAGATTCCTTCCATACACAAAAACCTGTTAGAATTAATAAATGAATTCAGCAAAGTTTCACGATGTAAAATCAACACTCAAAACCTGCTGCACTTCTATACACTAACAATGACGAATTCAGAAAGGAAAATAAGAAAGCAATCGCATTTTCAATAGCATCAAAAAAGATAAAATATTCACTGTATGTTAACTAACTAGAATTTAAATAAAAATTTGAAAAAGAAAAAGAGATAAAATACTTAGGAATAAATTTAACTAAAGAAGTTAAAGACTGGCACAATGAAAGCTGCAAAGCATTGCTAAAAGAAATCAAAGATAATAAAACTAAGTGGGAAGACATTTCATGGTCATGAATTGGAAGATTTAAGATCGTTAAAATGCCTGTATTCTTCAAGCAATCTACAGACTCAATGGAACTCCTATCAATATGCCAAGACATTTTTTTGCAGACGTAGAAAAAACATCCTAAAATCATATGGAATCTCAAGGGACCCCAAATAGGCAAAACAATGTTGAAAAGAAAAAATAAACTTGGGGAGTCCTCACAAGCCCAGATTTCAAAACATATTACGAAGCAACAATAATTAAGACAGTACGGTACTTGCATAAAGACAAATATATGGACCAATGAAGAGAGAGCCCACAAATAAACCTTTGCACATATGGCCAAATGATTTGCAACAAGACTATGCACGGGAAGGACAGTGTCTCCAACAAATGCTGTCGGGAAAGCAAAACAATGAGGTTCGACGCTTACCTTACACCAGATATGAAAATTATTCAAAATGAATTGAAGACCTAAACTTCTTTGACTCCTAGAAGAATATCAGGAAAAAGCTTCAGGACACTGGGTTTGGCAATGATTTCTTGGACATACACCATTAGAAATGGGAATACGTCAAGCTTAAAAACTGCACCGAAGGAAATAATCACACAACGAAAAGGTAACCTATGGAATGGGAGAAAACACCTGCCAATCATATACCTGATAAAGAGATAATATCCAGAAATAGAAAGGACTGCTACGACTCAACACAAATAAACAAATATCCCGCTTAAAAAATGGGCAAAGGATTTGAATAGACCTTTCTCCAAAACAGATAGACAAATGGCCGAAAAGCACATGAGAAGATGTTCCATATCTCTATAATCATTTGGGAAGTACAAATCAAAACCACACTGAGATATTTCACACACATTAGGATGGCCACTATCAAAAGAACAGAAATTACCAAGTGCTGGAGAGGATACGGAGACGTTGAAATCCTTGTACACTGAAGTGCAAAGGTAAAATGATACATCCGTTATGGAAAACAGTAGGCAGGCTCCTCAAAAAATTATAACTAGAATTACCATATGATTAAGAAATTTTGCTTCTGGGTATATATCTAACATAATTCAAAGCAAGATCTCAAAGAGTTATCTGTACACCTGTGTTCTTCACAGCATTAGTCACATAGCTAAGAGGTGGGAGAAAATGTAGGGGCGCCTGGGGGGGGGACTCATCTGGTTAAGGGTCTGGCTCTTGATTTCAGCTCAGGTCATGATCTCACAGTTCCTGGGACTGAGCCCCACGATGGGCTCCCTGCTTGGGATTCTCTCTTTCTCTCTCTCTGCCCTTCCCCACTCTCTGTCTCTGTCTCTCTCTCTCAAAAACAAATATTAAAAAAAAATGTAGTATATGCACAAAATGGAATATTATGTACTCTCAGTATGAGCTAGGAGTTGAGGTGGAAGTCAGCATCACAGATGCTTAAATCAACCTTTTTAATACACGGACTGTCAAGTTATTTAAAAAAGGGGGGGGGGGATTTCTGTCCTTTGCTACAACACGGATGAACCCTGAAGACACTATGCTAGTGAAATCAGCCACTATGAACCCAAACATAAGAAGCATTTCTCTAAAGGAACCAAAGTCATAGAAACAGAAAGTAGAAAGGTGTTTAGCAAGGGCTGGAGGCAAGGGGTGGTTAGTGGTTAGCAGTTACAGTGTTGGGTAAGGTGCTGTGGGTGCCTGGCGGGCGCAGTCCGTGGAGCACGCGATTCTTCATCTCTGGGCTGAGTTCAAGCCCCACGGTGGGCATAGACATTATTAAAAAAAATAAAATCTTAAAAAAGAAAATGGTTAAGATGGCCCTCTTGGGTCCTCGCTTCCAAGATGACCAAGAAAGGAAGGAATTACGGTCATGCTGCAAAGGGTCGCAGCCACTGCACCCACTGCGTGCCCAAGGACAAGGCCATTAAGAAGTGCGTTATGTGGAACACCGTAGAGGCTGCCACCGTCAGGGACATTTCTGAAGCAAGGGTCTTCGAGGCCTATGTGCTTCCCAAGCTAAATGTCCCAACTACGTTACTGTGTGAGCTGTGCCACTGACGGCAAGGTAGTCCGGGATCGCTCTCGAGCTCCAAGGACCGAATGTTCCCCACCCCGATCTAGACCCGTGGGTGCCACCCCACAACCTCCACCAAAGCCCGTATGAGGAGCTAAGTCCTTAAGGACTGAAGACAAACTGTTCTCTGGGAAAAAATAAAATGCAGATTATACTTTAAAAAAATCGTTAAGATGGTCAATTTAATGTTATGTGCTTTTTAAATCACAATAACAGAATGAAATAAAAAAATAATACTTTGAGATTGGGATAAAATATTTGTAAAAGACATATCTGATAAAAGACTATTATCCAAGGTATTTTTTTAATAGAGGATTCTTTTTCTTTTTTGAAGTTAGTTTATTTATTTATTTATTTACTTGTTTATTTATTTATAGAGTGTGTGAGCAGGGGAGGTGCAAAGAGAGAGGTGCGGAGAGAGAGGAAGAGAGGGAGAATCCCAAGCAGACTCTACACTGTCAGCGGGGAGCCCAACATGGGGCTTGAACTCACGAACCATGACCTGAGCAGAAACCAAGAGTCGGCGCTTAACCAACTGAGCCACGGAGACGCCCCCAAAATATTTTTTAAAAAACCTTAAAACTCGGGGCACCTGGGTCGCTCAGTCGGTTAAGCATTCGACTTTGGCTCAGGTCATGATCTCACGGTTTGTGAGTTCGAGCCCCGCGTCGGGCTCTGTGCTGACAGCTCAGAGCCTGGAGCCTACTTCGGATTCTGTGTCTCCTTCTCTCTCTGTCCCTCCCCCACTTGTGCTCTGTCTCTCAAAAATAAATAAATGTAAAAAAAAAAAATTTAAAACTCAACAATAAGAAAACGACCACTCTATAAAACAATGGGCAAAAGCCCTGACTAGACAACATAGACAACGTCACGACAGAAGATATTCGGAGGACAAGGACCCATGAAGACACGCTGAACACTGCAGATCATTAGGGAAATGCAAATTCAGACAAAAACGAGATGCCACTACACAAATCCAAAACACGGACAAGTGTTGGCCAGGATGCGGAAGAACAGGAACTCTCGGTCACTGCTGATGGAAGCGCAAAATGAACAGTCTCTTTGGAGACCGCTTGGCAGTTTCTTACAAATCACGCTTCTACCATACAATCCAGTAAGCATGCTCCTTGATGTTTACCCAAATAAATTAAAATCTTAGGTCCACGCAAAAACCTGCACATAAATGTTTTCAGCAGCCTTATTCATACTTGCCACAACGAGGAAGCAACCAAGATGTCGTTCAGAAGGTGAATGGATAAATATACTGGTACCTCTAGACAACGGAGTATTACTCAGTGCTAACAAGAAATGAGCCATCAAGACACGAAAAGGTATGGCATAAACTTAAATGCATACTGTTAAGTAAAAGAAGCCAATGTGAAAAGGTGACTACTGTATATGGTTCTAACAGTGTAATATTACGGAAAAGGCAAAACTACAGAGAGAGTAAAAAGGTTAGTGGGGACCTGGGGTTGGAGGGATGATTGGATGAGGAGGCCAAGCAGAAAGGATGGTTAGGGCGTGAAATGATTCTATAGGGCATCACAATGGTGGATACTGGTCATTAGACATTCGTCTAAGGCCACACAAGAGCGAACTGCGGGCTTCGGGGGATAATGATGTGCCAAGTGTAAGTTCACGGACTGCAACAAATATGTCGCTATGGAGTGATGTGATAGTGAGGGAAGTTGTACGTGTGTGGGAAAAGGGGGTATATGTGAACTCGGCGCTTTCCGCTCAGTTTTGCTGTGAACCTCAAACTCTCAGAAGTAACGTTTATTATCAACTAACATAAAATCTGCTGGGAACAAAAACTACTATTCGATGTGGGTAAGTCTAAAATCTTATTAGGTGATAAAAATATTATCTTGGACTGCTCATACATTTCTGTGGAAAACCGCTGGGTGGTTCACGAAAGAGTTGAAAGTAGAACTCCCATATCCCCTGGCCATTGTCCTCCTAGGTATATCCCCCAGAGAATCGAGAACAGGTGTTCAAACAAAAACTTGTCCACGAATGTTCACACCGGCAACGTTCATAATAGCGAACAGGTGGAAAGAACCCCAAATGTCCATCAACTGGAGAATGGGTAAAGATGGAATATTAGCCATAAAAATAAGAATTACTAATACATGCTGCAACAAGAATAGAGCTCGAGAACATTATAGGAACTGCGAGAAGCCAGACACAAAAGGCCACACAGGGTGTGACTGCATTTATAGGAAATATCTAGAGTAGATACATCCATAGAGGCAGAAAGAAGACTGGTGGGTGCCAGGGCCCGGGAGAGGGAGGAAGGGTGGCATAACTATTCCGTGCCTATGGGGGTTACCTTTGAGGGTGATGAAAATGTTGTGGGACTAGACGGGGTCGACGTTGGTTGCACACCAATGTGAATGTACTAAATGTTGCTACATTGTACGTTTTAAAATGCTGTGTTTTTACCACGATAAAAAAAAAGAAGGAATGAACTACAAAAGTACCTTGATTTTCTCACTCTCTTTTCTCACTCGCTTTGCATTTTCAATAATGTAAACGGTGCTCTTGTTGACTTCATTGTCAGCTCTGTGTCTCAGCCAATCCTCGTATCCCTAGGAGGATAAAAATAACTAGGGTCAAGCTCACATAATGCAGTAAAGTTCTTAATAAGTGCCTATAACCCCCTCCATGAGTCACCAGCAGAGATCTACACTTATAATATTAATCTCAACTCAGAGTGCTCAAGTGACAACACCATATATTTTTATAGCAAAACTAAGATACGCTTTCAAAATACCCCTTAGGTAAAAAGCTTTACTGTGTTAAAAGGTTTCTCCATTCTACAGATAAGTATCATTGAAAACACAGGCATCGGAACCATAATACGTGAAGGACTATGACTTATTCTTCTAATTCTTTTCTCGTTCGAGTTAGTGTTAATTTCTCTACTCTTTATTCGGGGGGGGGGGTGGGGGGGGGACAGAGAGGGAGGGAGAGAGAGAATCCCAGGCAGGCTCCACGCTCAGCTTGGAGCCTGACACGGGGCTCAATCTCATGACTGTGAGATCATGACCGTAGCCAAAACCTGACGCTTAACTGACTGAGCCACCCAGGCGCCCCAATTTCTTTACTTTTTAATTTGACAAATTTTCCCCCCTGGGTTTTAGTTTCTTACAGACCTAATCACTTAAATATAGTCTTCTATAGTAGACTGTTGGGAGTGGTCCTCTCTGAGGAAACAGGATTCTCCCCCAGGGATAGAGAATAGAAAAGGCAAGATAGGATTATTTTGGTAGAGAATCTATGATAAGTTTTGAACTTCAACAGTTAAACTTCTCCACTGACTTGGTGGTAAAGGAAACTATAAATTGGTGTTCACCTTTTGGAGTTGAAAGTCATCAGGGAAAGGTCTAATGGTTCATTTTTCTTTGGGGTTTTTGTATGAAGTAAATTTAAGCCAGAAGAACGAAGGGCAGAGGATGTTCATTTGTTTGAGCATGACCTCTTCTCTTTTTTTTTCTTTATAATAATGTCTGCACCTTTTCAAATATAACTGTTTGAAAAAAAAAAATCTCTTGATCGCCTTCCCTCCTTTTTTCCCAGTGCTATATTCATTCCTGTTCTGTCCCTCTTTATGACAATGCTGGGCTGCCACTTCCGATGGTACTTTCTGTGATGTCAGTGACGAAAGAAAAGCCCCAACATGAACTAATATAGGGAGTAAAATTAATCAGTAAGAGCTTTTGTAAACCATACAGGCTATTCTTGGCACTGGCAATTCTGTGAAGTTAAAGAAAATAATCCTAACAGCCTAAGGGAAAGAACATTCCAAATGTCTTTATTTAGCAACTAAACACTTGATAAAATATTCTTGCAGTTCCTGGTAGGGAACATAGAAGACCAGATAACCCCCTCAGAGGAATGGTAACCTTGTTCCAAATACCATTAAGGAGACCTTCATTGTTAAAGTTCTTTAGGGTAATTTTTAAAGCTCTTTGATAAGCACTGTCTAAAAGTATGTTTGCAATCACCCAGGTCCTGTGGACTGTCTCGGTGCCTGATAAACATTGCTAGCCCACTCTTTACCTCCAGTTTCCCATTTCCACTCTCAATTTCATGTGGAAGTTTTCAAAGGGATGATCATACAAAATGCTCAAAATACTTCAAAGCCCTCAGCATCATGGCGATCGTCGGCTTTGATGAGAAACAAGAATAAAAGTCTCCCCTCCCACCACCCACTTCAGCGACATCAGGGAACACAAGACACGTAAAGCATGTGTGCTATTGAGTTCTCTGCTTTAGGCAACGACAACGAAAAATTCACTAGAATGGGAATTTTTCAGAAAGATATACCACACTGAAAAAATTTATCCGCGTTAAAAATTCACCACTCATTTCCTGTCTGAGCTGTACCTTCTACCGACTTTTTCGGGTGACGCCCCACACACAAATACTTAGGAGCAAAGGGGCAAAAGAAATGAAAGATGTACCTTCCAGTCCTCTTACTATGTTTTCAATGGGAAACAAATATAAACTAAATCCATCAATGATACTGCCCGCTCCATATAGAAATGAAAAAGGAACTCTAACAACAAAACGCACACCAGACAGGAGTGAAATGGACGCGTAACTGCAAATAAGAAATTTACCTGCTTGATGGCTGTAACAGTTATGACAAAGAAAAGTGGAAGTCCACTGGTAACGGGGCTCGTTGGTGTGTCTACTGTGACCTAGGGAAAGAGACTCAATTGGACGTGAAGTGCAAACAAGCCATTCCCTTACATGGGGGACACACATGCTGAAACCATCTCAGGCAAAAGCTTACAGACAGGACATATTCTGGTAGCAGGGTGGATGTTAACGTTCATGGAAACAATGCAATCCACAGAGCAGTTAGTTGAAGGGAACAATTCTAAATTCAGGCTTCAGGGGCGCCTGGGTGGCTCAGTCGGTTGAGCGTCCGTCCGGCTTCGCCTCAGGTCATGATCTCATAGTTCGTGGGTTCGAGCCCCGCGTTGGGCTCTGTGCTGACAGCTCAGAGCCTGGAGCCTGTTTCCCATTCTGTGTGTCCCTCACTCTCTGCCCCTCCCCTGCTCATGATCTGTCTCTCTCTGTCTCTCAAAAATAAAAAAAATGTTAAAAAAAATAAATTCAGGCTTCGTTTTCATTCCAGCTTGGATTAGCTCCTTCAATGAAACACGACCAATCATTTACCATTGCTTTGTGAAGCACCCTTCTTTCAGCCCAAGCTCTAATGGGCTCCGTTCTAGAGCTGTCGCTTTAAATAAGAGAAGAGAACGGTCCCTGTCCTCACGAAGGTGGCAGCTGACATGCAAACTGGACACTGAGAACAAGTGAGACACCGAGATCTGAAGAGTAAGTGGAAATGAACTAGATGCAGGACGGGCTTTCAGGCACAGCGAGCAGCATATGCGACGTCTCCATGGTAGGAGGGAGTGTCTGTAAGGAGGCCAGTGGCAAGAGAGTGTGGTGTGAGAGGTAGCTAGCTACAGAGGGAGACCCGGGCGAGACCAAGCGGGGCCCTCTAGGCGAGAGGTCACTCTTTATCCCACAGTGGGAAGTAACGGAAGCTTTTAGGCAAGGAGAGGTCCCATGAACAGAACCACATCTTGGAGAGATCGTTCTCCCTGATTTGTGCAAAGTGGAATGTAAGGGAACAGGAGAGAGGGCAGGAATCCGCTTAGCAGCAGGCTACTGCCACAATGCAGGCAAAGGATGATGGCTTGGATAAGGGGGGGCAGGAGTACACGTGGAACGAGTTTCCAGAGATATTTAGGGGTTAATGAGGGATTTCATGTCAGGGGTGGTTAAAGAGACCTCCCGAGTTTCTGGTTAACACGGCTGGGTAGACGTTGTCGTCATTCACCGAAACAAAAGGATACTGAAAGAGAACTAGATCGGAGGGACCGAGGACCATGAGTTCAATCTGCCTCCGTAACTCACTCTCATCTCTAATCCCCAGCACGGGCCTGTCTCTGCCACATACCCTGAGTCAGAGACACAGGCTCTCGCGCGGCTCTGTGCCCTTGTGCCCAGCCTGAGATAGCAGTCCGGCATTCTGCACCAGGTAAACTCGCTCTAGTCTTTTTCTTTTTTTATAAGTGTTTTATTTATTTTTGAGAGAGAGAGAGAGAGAGGGGCAGCGCGAGCAGGGGAGGCGCAGAAAGAGAGGGAGACACAGACATATGAAGACAGGCTCCAGGCTCTGAGCTAGCTGTCAGCACAGAGCCCAACGCAGGGCTGGAACCCACGAACCGTGAGATCATGACCTGAGCTGAAGTCGGATGCTTTACCGACTGAGCCACCCAGGTGCCCCCACTCTAGTCTTTCAAGGTTTAGTTCCGCTATCGTCTACTCTTTGAAGCCTTCTCAAGCTCCTCTTGGTTCAAAAGACATATTAACTTCCACCGTATCCCCGTAAGATGTTGCCTTGTACTGTATGAAATGAATACATGTCTGTCTTCTTGGCTGTAACGTAAATTCCTTAAGTACAGGAAAGTCATATCTTGATTTTCATGCTTTATGCAAGAATCTCTTGTTATCTGGAATACCGCAAGGCACACAGTAGGTGCTGCGTACCACATGGAAGGATTCTTCTGCGCGTAATTTTTTTCTGCCGTGTATTTCATGCTGTTCCGTAAGATATCTTACCCGTGGATCTAGAGTAGCTCCTTTTCAAATGCCCCGTCATTAAGGCTGAAATTAGCTCTTTCCCATAGCATAACCCAAATTGGTTTAAGTAGCAGGGCTAAATTAAATTACAGTACCATTTACTCAAAGCCTCAAAGTGGATAAACAGAAGCATTTTACATTAATGAGGCATGTGAGCGATTTCACTGGCATGTTTCTGCTTCGTTTCAAAACTGAAGGGAGGAAAAAAAAATACTCTTACTGTAATAAAATTTCCTGGGGGTAATTGTAGCGAGGGAAAACTTTTAATAGCTCATAGACTTAAAGATGGAAGACGCAATTTAAGATGTCTAAAATTTAAAACACAAAACATCAGCAGGAACGTAGAAAAGATCACGTGTGCCAAGCTTTCATACTTAAAAGTAAATGAATGAGGAAGAATAAAACTGATAATCACAAAGAAAAGTGATACATTTTCAATTAAGCTGAAACTGGTGCTCAACAAAGTAAAACTATTCATTTGAACTATTTTTGATTTTGATATATGCCATTGAAATTAACAGCACGCAATTTATGTCCTTATAGGATGAACAAAGATATGAAATCTGTGAAAGTCTTTAAAGAAAGTAACAAATTCTCAACAGGTTTTCTTTCATTTTTTTATTTCAACAGGTTTTCTAAGTAAAAATGCTACTTTAGGAATATATAAAATCCTATAAATCGTGAAATGTAATGTTAGTACTTTAAAGAGTCTTATTTTTAAATATATTTATTTATTTATATTGAGAGGGACAGAGAGCAGGAGTGAGGGTGGGCCAGAGGGAGGGAGAGAGAAAGAATCCCAAGCAGGCTCCACACTAGGCACACAGGATGACACAGGGCTCGATCCCATGACTGCAGGATCACGACCTGCACTGATATCAAGAGCCAGATACTTAACAGACTGAGCCACCCGGGAGCCCCTAAAAAATCTTATTAAAACAAGCCCTTGAAACGTCTTTTTGGTCACAGGCCATTTGAAAATTACAAACAGCTTGAGAGTTTGAAGTGATTAAGTTTCTAAAAGAGGGGAGGTTGTTTGTGGAGCTCTTACCTGTACAAGGAAAATGATGAGAAAATAGAAATTTGCAATTCTTCTAAACTGTTCAAACAGATTCTTTGGGAGGAAGTTCCAAAGTGTATACTGTATGGGAGGAAGAATACAAAGAGTGTGATTAGAACGGAAACTTGAAAAGTCCTAATAATGACTCATAGGGGCCAGATTATCAAAACACTTTGAAAACCCGTTAAAACCCAAACGTCACATACGCAGAGAAGCGCACACTTAGAGGTACCCAGGAGAAGGGATGGAAGTTTCACGTCGAGCATTACAACTGGGTCGTCTAGTCTCCAACCTCAGCTTCCCCTGACCTGACCTACGTTAGGTTCGCTGTTAGGTGCTCTCATATCATCCTATACTGCCTTGATAAAAACTCATTACACTGAATAACTATTTATGTGTGCATTTATTATTAAAGTTTCCCCCTCAGCAGGCAATGAGTTCTATAAGGACTGGCTGTTCATTTGTCTTTTTATTACTTTCCCCCCGACACCTACAGACACAAGGTGGACACTAAATAAATTAGCTGGATGAATGAATGAACAAATTAATTAATTGCTCTGGCTCAGCTAACAACTGGAGTCTGGACCATCATCACCGATGTAACTCTGTCCCTATCAGTACCTCCCATGTCCACGACAGCTGAACTGTACGCATAACCCTGGGGCACAGAGGGCCTGCGCTTTATTTATTTAAAATTTTTTAAAGTTTATTTATTCACTCTGAGAGAGAGCACGCAAGTGGGGGAGGGGCAGAGAGAGACAGAGGGAGAAAGAATGCCAAACAGACTGTGCACTGTCAGTGTAAAGCCTGACGTGGGGCTTGAACCCATGGACCGTGAGATCATGACCTGAGCCGAAGTCAGGCACACCTTTATTTATTTATTTTTTTAAGTTTTATTTATTTATTTATTTTTGAGAGGGAGAGAGAGAGAGAGAGAGAGAACACGAGCACGAGCGGGGAATAGACAGAGAGAGGCAGGTTCTGCACTGTCTGTGCAGGGCCTGATGCGCGGCTCAAACTCACAAACCGAGAGATTATGACCTGAGCTGAAGTCTGACGCTTGACCCACTGAGCCATCCAGGCGCCCGGAAGGCTTTCGCTTTAAACAACAGACCACCCTGGGCTCTGGTAACCGGGAACAGGTTAAAGGTTCAATGCTAAGTAGTAAGTACATGGGCAGGAGAAGAAAATTAGTGGGCCAACTGTCAAATCACATAGAGGTCCTCACTAATGTCTTAAGCTCAAGGATTGGGTCATTTAAAAATCACCCTAAGAGCTTGCCTTTTGTAGATGTCTTAGCAAAGACCAGACAGCGGAAAGAAAGAGATGTTTCTTAGCCTAAAAGATCTAAGTTTATTCTTAAACGTCTCCACTGCGAGTGAGAAAATGCCCATTAAATTAGGTACGGTGACTGAGAAGCCAAAGTTGCAGAGCATGACATAATATATGGGAATTTCCTCTAACCTCTCTTTAAAAGTCTTCTGGGCTGAAGGTTCAGGGAATTCCAAGAAAATGAAGATAAATGGAGGCAGACATACTCAGTAAAGGAGCTGCATTACAACCAGAGGCCAACCGAGAAGGGTCTTCCCCCAGGATTCATGCAAGTGCCTCAAGGAAGCCCATTCGAAAGGAAGTACAGAATTACAATGAGCCATCACCTCACACCTGTGAGAGTGGCTACACAGCTCGACACAAGCCACAACAGGTGTTGGTGAGGATGTGGAGAAACAGGAACCCTCCTACACTGTTGGTGAAAACACCAACTGGAAGACGGTATGGAGGGTCCTCGGAACGTTAAAAACAGAAGTACCCTACGATCCAGCCACCGCGCTACTGGGTATTTAGCCCCGAAACACAAAAACACTAATTCAAAGGGATACATGCAGCCCTATGCGTATAGCAGCATTATCATCAACTCGAGCCAAACTGTGGAAGCAGCCCCAGTGACCATCGGTGGATGAAGGGATGAAGAAGAGGTGGTGTGTCCACAAGGGAGACTTGTCCGGCCATAGAAAGGATGACACCCTGTCACCTGCAACAACACGGACGGAGCTAGACAGCATAATGCTAAGTGAAATATGTCACAGGAAGACACATCCCCTAGGATCTCGCTCATATATGCAATTTAAGAAACAAAACAACTGAGCCAAGAGGGGGAAAAAAGAGAGGGGGAGACACAAAGCAAGAAACAGGCTCTTAAGCTCTAGAGAACAAAGGGATGGATACCAGAAAGGAGGTGGGGTGGGGGATGGCTGAAACAACTGACAGGGATTAAGTAGTGCACCTGTCGTGATGACTGCCCGGTGATGCATGGAAGTGATGACTCGCTATACTGTCCACCCACAACGAATACAACACTGTCTACTAATGATACTGGAAGTTTAAAAGCTGGGGTGCCTGGGTAGCTCAGTCAGCTAGGCATCTGATTCTTGATTCTGGCTCAGGTCATGATCTCACGGCTCCTAGGTGTGAGCCCCATGTCAGGCCCTGCACTGGCAGCGCAGAGCCTGCTTGGGATTCTCTTTCTCTTTCTCTCTCTCTCTCTCTCTCTCTCTCTCCCCCCTCTCCCCGCCCCTCCCTTGCTAACACACGCATGTTCTTTCTCCCTCTCTCTCTCTCTCGAGCACGCGTGCTCTCTCTCTTGCATTAAATAAACTTGAAAAAGAAACCTTAATAAACAACACCAAAAATTAACTACAGAACTGTGTGTGGGGAAGAGAACCCACACTTTTTATCAGGTTCCCAAGGCAGCCTGTGACCAAAACTGAAAGGGCTCCAAACCACTGATGCAGTCACGTTGAAGGTGGTGTAGTCTGGGATCAGCACTGGGCTGTCTCAAGTCCTCAAGATCAATTTTCTAAAACAATAAGCTGAACTCCCACAACAGGCTAACAGCTGAGTTTCTGCCTTGAGGACCTTCTGTTCCCGAAAGGGGTTTTTAATTAAACACACAAACATTAGGGGCTGTTAGAGTCCTCCGTGGGGTGTTAATACATCAAAAGGGAACATTTTTGTTGTTGTTTCTGGGTCCCCACTGTTGGTTTACACTTTTGGAACTTAATCACTGAATTGCTTCTTTGGGAACTCAGATTCTTACCTTTACAGGAAACTACTGATTCTTCCCTTCACGGGAAACTACTGCTCTTCTTTCCTGCAGCAGGTCATGAGCTTTGAAGAGGTCAGGGAATGTATCATGAGCCCCCTGACCACAGGTGCCTTGAATGATGTTTGGTACATAGAAGGCGTAGGGACTCTTTTTTTTTTTTTTAATGTTTTTATTTTTATTTTTGACAGAGAGAGACAGTGTGAGCAGGGGAGGGTCAGAGAGAGAGAGGGAGACACAGAATCCGAAGACAGGCCCCAGGCTCTGAGCTAGCTGTCAGCACAAAGCCCGACGCGGGGATTGAACCCACGAACCGTGAGATCATGACCTGAGCTGGAGTCGGACGCTTAACCGACTGAGCCACCCAGGCGCCCCATAGGGACTCTTGATCTTAAGTGTTGGCCATTTACTCCACTGCTCATTGCCAATGTGAAGCAGACCTTTCTCTTTTTTAAAGTGTCACTCTTCCACTCATGAATTCAAACGAGTGAAGGGAGTTAACCAGGACTCTGCCACACTAGGATTTAGTGACGTGAGCTAAAAAGGCACTGTCCAGCGAGTCTGAAAAGACTCAGAGAGAGATGTCTAATAAATTCTACGAATGATTCTGCGTTTTAAAATAAGGGAGAATGCTAGTGTAATTTTAGGCTTGAAACTTTAATCCAAGACAGTCTTTCACACAGGAGTTCTAAATTTAACCTTGGGCATGCCTTCAAAGAGTTACGTGGAGCTCAGTGATTTCTTTTTTTTTTTCTTTCTTTTTTTAAAAAAAATGTATTTATTTAAATTCAAGTTAGTTAACATACAGTGTAGTTTTGGTTTCAGGAGTAGAACCCAGTGATTCATCACCTACATATGACACCCAGCACTCATTCCAAGAAGTGCCCTCCTTAATGTCCATCGCCCATCAGTGAGCCTACGATGAGCTCACTGATTTTTTTTTTTAACTTTTCTTTTTTTGAGAGAGACAGAGGCAGCACAAGTGGAGGAGGGGCAGAGAGAGTGAATCCCAACCAGGCTGTGCACTGCCAGCGTAGAGCCCGACACAGGGCTCGAACTCACAAAACCGTGAGATCACAACCTGAGGGGAAACCAAGAGTCCGACGCTTAACTGACTGAGCCACCCAGGCGCCCCAAGCTTACTGATTCTTATTATACACTGAAGTGTCTCCAAGATTGAAGCTCAGGATTTTTAAAGGAAAAAAGAAGTATGATGGAAACTGAAGATCCTAAAAATCCTAGCAGGATGCAACCAATGCTCCTTTTGCTACAAAAGGGGATTTCCAAATTTCATCCCAATTACAAAACTCTGGTGATTCCCAAAGGTTCCTGCTGATTGTACTGAAGTGGAAAGGCTGCAGAGAACAAGTTTTTCTGAACAAAGTATCGTGTTCCCAAAAGAACACTGATTTTATTAATAAGTAAAATTTAAAGTAGGTCAAAGTGTTATCTTCAGTGTTCCCTGCATTGATAGGGCTTATTCCCAGTGTTACAGTGGCATTACTGATGGCATTTGTAAACAAACACAAGGCACCCATGAAGACAAAGTTATTTTCATTACCAAAAGGTTACAAAAGGAAATCAACACTTGCTCCAAAGCTGGAAGGCAGCTAACGGATTCTACAAATTGTACATTTCTTCAACTAAAAGATTCTGGTGAAAAATATAACCAGCCAAAGGACATGTGAGGAAGGAAAAGTTCAAATTGTGAAAATAAGTGTTCTTTCCAGAATGGACCCAAAGGTCTCTTTTAAAGAGAGAGCACAATCAAAACCCAGGAGAGGGAGGGAATCACTTAACTACTGCTCAGGAATGAGGTAATACTGATCCCAGAAACACGAATAACAATACCAGCTCCGTTACTATAGGCCAAGCATGGGGCCTAGGCGCGGTGGATTCCTTTCTTTCATCCTCACCACAATCCTCTGAGTAAGTACTGTTCCTATCTCCAGTTTATAGATAAGTAAACCGAGACACAGAAAGGTTCAAGGACTGACTTTAACTTCAAACCCAGGCCTTCTGTCTGCAAGGACGAAGCTCTTCACCACTGCATCGTGCTCTGTGCTGATAGCTCAGAGTCTGGAGCCTGCTTCGGATTCTGTGTCTCCCTCTCTCTCTCTCTCTCTCTGCCTCTCCCCCGCTTGGAGTCTGCCTCTCTCTCTCTCAAAAATAAACATTTAAAAAAAAACCAGGGAGGGGGACAAACCATGAGAGACTCTTAGAAGTCCAATGAGCTATCCACTGCACCACAGAGCCACCGAAGAGACTCTTAAATACAGAGGACAAACTGAGGGTCACTGGAGGGGCTGTGGTGGGGGGTTGGGCTAAACAGGTGAGGGGCATTGGGGGGACACTTGTTGGGATGAGCACTGGGTGTTCTACATAGGGGATGGATCACTGGAATCTACTCCTGAAATCATTATTGCACTATATGCTGACTAGCTTGGATGGAAATTATAAATAAATAAATACAAAAATAAATAAATAAAAGATTTCATTCTTTTTCTGAAGTTAGTATACTGTCAACTCCTCTTTTTCTGCTCTGTAGCTTTTATGAAATAGCAGATCAGTTATAATGACCAGCAAACTAGAAAGACTGTAAACATGGAATATTTGCAGAGAAGAGAGAGATGTGTTGTCTATCAATGCAGAAATGTTCACTTCTTTATTCTGATTTCTAACACATAGGTACAGTACAGAGATCTATATATGCAAACCTGTTCAGAAACAATCGGTATTTGCCCCATGAGCTCTTGACTATTTAAAAAAAATATCCTGGGACGCCTGGGTGGCTCAGTCGGTTAAGCGTCCGACTTCGGCTCAGATCATGATCTCACGGTTCGTGGGTTCGAGCCCCACGTCGGGCTCGGTGCTGATGGCTCGGTGCTGACGGCTCGGAGTCTGGAGTCTGCTTCAGATTCCGTGTCTCCCTCTCTCTCTCTGCCCCTCCCTCACTGTCTCTGTCTTTCAAAAATTAACATTAAAAGTTAAAAACAAAAAATCCTAATGTATCGTTTTGCCAACTGGCAAAACGGAAGCTAGATAAAATACGAAAAATATTACAGTAAATACAGAAAGATTTGACAATTAGATGGAGTCTTACAGTTCTTTTAGGAGGTGAAATTACAAAGTGTATTACTACAAAATGGTTATCGCTAGTTTAATGAAGGTGACTTTACCATCAGTGTGTTACATTAGCAACTTCCACATTAAACACTACGAAAACCAATCATTTCCTAGAAACGATTTCATATTTTACTTCATGCAAAATAAGAAAGAAAACTGAGAAAGGAGCCCCCGTAGTACAATGATGCGACAAGGGTCTTCATTCACAGCCACCAGCCCTTACAGAGCAGGTCTGCTCCTGGCTTTCTCCTGACTCTGCGTGGTGACCGTGCAGGAACTCCGTTTCTCTGCATTTGTTTTCTCCATCTGTGGAGTCAGCCAGCTGAACAGATAATCTCTCAGGATCTTTCAGGTTTAGAAATCTAGGATTCTGAGTCAAAGGACTACTGTCATCTTGGACACTACAGGGTGAGATATAATTCTCAGTCAAAGGACTGCTCGCTCTCGTGCGCGCAGGTATGAAGACTTCTGGCTGAGGATACATTTTCTGCCATAAGGTTAAAGATGAACAGGACAGACATTTCACCCAAATACACTCGGAGTGTCCTGCAGGCCAGTAGATACATGCTCAGTAGGCAACGCAGTCTGCACCCATTCTGCCCATATTTTACATGTTAATCCCCTACCTAAGGAGGGGCGCCTGGGTGGCTGTTGGCCAAGCGTCTGACTCTTGATCGCAGCTCAGGTCATGCGTGATCTCACGGTTCATGAGTTTGAGCCCCGTGTCGGGCTCTGTGCTGATGGCGGGGAGCCTCCTTGGGCTTCTCTCTCTCCCTCTCTCTGCCTCAAAATAAATAAGTAAACTTAAAAAAAAAAAAAAAGCATAATCTGCACTGTGTCATTACCTAAAGAAAAATCACACGTGTATTTGAAAAGTAAATGTTAATTTTTTTTAATGTGAATCCCTTTTTGAGAAAGAGAGAATGCGCACATGCGTGTGAGCAGGGAAGGAGCAGAAACAGAGGGAAACAGAGAAGGCCAAGCAGCTGTGCTGTCAGCGCAGAGCCCCACGCGGGGCTTGGACCCACAAACCGCGAGATCATGACCTGAGCCGAAGTGGGACGTTCAACCGATGGAGCCACCGAGGCGCCCCTTACATGTTAACTTTTTAAAGGAAGGGCATAATTTTGTTTGCAAAGTTGCAGTGATCCGGCTGTCACTAACATTTTAGAACTGCTTTGCCAGCCTCCACGAAGTAGGGAAAATTCTCAACTGTGAACCAATCAATCATCTGCCATCTAGCACCTACTACCTAACCTGGGTGGCCCAAGGTAAAGATTAGCAACCTACTATTAGTAGAATGAGGACAGCTGGGTACTAGCAACTGTAAAGAATCCTTTCGCCTATGGATCGTCAGCTCCATTTCATGGATGAGGACATTTAGACTCAAGAGATGAATTTGGCCAAGGTCACACAGCTAGTAAATGGTCAGGCCAGACTTTAAACATGCCTTTGGACTTTCAGGCCACTGCTCGTAGCACCACACGCTGCTGCAGGAAAATGGTCATTCAAATGATGACACAGACACAGCGATTGAGCTCTTACTCTTAACTGTTCCAGCAATGTCCTGGGCAGAACATACCCTTTGGGACGCCAGAGTGTGCTCGAGCTCGGCAGTGGAACAGAATGAGACCTAAATGTCATTCCAGGGTCGCACCCTCCAAAAAGAACGTAAATTATTCCGTAGCCGAGTCCATCCACTTAAGAGCAAATTCGGGAAGCTTTGGGCAAGTAAATAATTCCTAGTTTGAGCACCCTTTAAGGCTTAGAGTAATCTGCAGAATCCACAGGCGCTATTCCGTTATGAATAATAACGGAAGGCTGGTGAATAATATGTCAGCTGTAACCAGACAAAGTGAGGCTTTTTAAAAACAAAACAACAACAAAACCAGCCCTGTGGGTGGCTGGCATACGGTGTTTAAGTGCACATGCACGTATGCACCTATGAGTACACGGGCTTCCTTGATGGCATCAGTAAGTGCATTCTCTGGCTCACTGTATGAGTCACTATATATATCTATTGAATTAAAAAAACAACTTACCTTAGACGAGACTATTCTATTATCGCAAAATCTCTGTGCGACGTAGGCTTCCGTTTCGGAGACTGGATGATTGCCAACAAACACTGTGCGTGTACCAACTCTCTTCTCTTCTCCAGCACACTGACCAAGAGAAAAGGGGGGGGGGGGAGGAGTCAGTTGTTTATCACATTTCTCCATGCTTCTATAGAGCTCAGAACTGTTGCCTAGGCATGTTTCACTATGATCTAGAGAGACCACGTACGAAGGAGGGGGCAAAACCTTGTTAGGCTACTCAAACGCTACTAGGCTTAGTCGCTGACTTAGTGAAGCTTAGTACGTGTTGCCTGAGCCAGCCGTTCTGACGCTCCACGGCAATTCTAATATGTTTATTGTTTCAAAATTCCAGAGAAAACAGTATGTTTACCGCCATTTCCCTTTCTTCCACAGGACCTCAACCATCACCAGCAAAGCAACACACTCACTTAGAAAAGGTCAGACGGGGAATATTTATCATACCACAACTCCTGAGGACAATCTTGTCAATTCCCCATCAGAGAGCCCAAAGCAGAATGCAAATTACTTCTAAACACAAAATAATTACTTCTAAGTCTAGTGAAACAGAATGGCTGTCTTTAACGATGACCAACTATTTCTTTTTTTTTTTATGCTTTTAATGTTTATTTATTTTTGAGAGAAAGAGACACACAGTGAGAGCGGGGGAGGGGCAGAGAGAGAGGGAGACACAGAATCCAAAGCAGGCTCCAGGCTCTGAGCTGCCAGCACAGAGCCTGACACAGGGCTTGAACTCATGAACCGTGAGATCATGACCTGAGCCGAAGTCGACATTTAACCAACTGAGCCACCCAGGCACCCCGATGACCACCTATTTCTACAAAGAAAAGTTGTTAATTCTTTGGCTTTGCAGGAAAGACATCCTTGGTGATTTCTCAGAGCCTACTGTCAAAAGATCCATTTCACAGAATGCCCCTTTTTCATTTTTTAAAAGTAGATTTGCTGAATCTAGAAGTTCTAAGGTTAAACTCCGTTTTACCTCACCCTTTATTTCACTGAGGCTTTACTGTTTGTTTGTTTTAAGATTCCCCAGGTAAGTTTATTTTGCAAACCTTTTGCATTTTAGGTTTTCCTGGCTTACACTGTTATAAAGAGAAAAATGTATACAATTTTGAACACTGAACGGTTTATCATTTTGCATGTTTATTACTACTTGACTTTCAAATGCAGCAGCTTATGGGTTTAGTGTAAGTATTCTTGCCACCCCATCCCACATCACTGTCACTGAGTCAAAGAGTTCAAGATACACATACAAAACACACCTGGTAACAGACGCAAACAAGCCTTTTGTAAAGTAAACAAATCTTTTATACGGTAAATAATGGTTCGTTTTTGGAACTTTCTATATCCAGTTCAGGTCTTTTTTGAAATTGGGATATTCACACTTAGTAGACACAATCTTTATAAAGCAAAGCGTTTATCTCTTTGCAAACTCAAGTAATTTTTCTGAACAATGTTTTTCTTATTGATTGGAAAAGAATGGAGCATGGAAGGTCAAAGAGGAAAAATCACTTCAAACGATCAAACAGAAGAGGACTGAAAAATAATACATTTAATTGCGCAGGGAGAAAATTTTTACGTATAGTTCCTATTGAAAATATTGATATTCAAAGGAATCATTTTGGACCCATTGCCATAAACTTGGATTTTTCTCAATTAAAACCAAGAGTGGTGGTTTTATTTAGGAAGATAACACTGAAGTAAGAATGAAAGCATTGGACAATTTAGTTTCTATATAAATGACTGAATATACAAAGTATCAAATAGAAGATAAATTGGCAGAAATAATTACTCAACCAGGAGCAATGATTAAGACCACCATTTCAAAGACCTTCTATACCCAAAGAATGAAACAAAGATTACTGTTCTAAGAGTTTACAGCACACAAATGAATCCAATCCTAATTCATTCCTTATATTTCTTCTTCAGTATTAGTGGACCCACATTACCTCCTGTCAATTCATTGTGTTTATAACATAAACCATCACAGGCAGGAAAGGTTGAGAACACCAACACCTAAGGTAAGCTGCTTTAGTAAGACACAAATCTTCAACGTTTATTTCATTGACCACTTTGGGATTTTCCTTTCGTATGTTAAGATTAATCAAGCTATCCCTCTGTTGTTTTTTTTCTCCTGGAGGAATGGACCAATTGCAATGTAGCCAAGTGGTGAAAGCACACCAAGGAAAGGCAAGACCTGAAACTTCGAGTCAGGGGATCCTGGTGATGTTCTCGAAGACAGGGAGCCACTTTAGAAGCTGCACCTTCACGATGCTTTCGCGATGTGGGCCATGCTCTCGAGCACCATCTTCCCCAGCAGCCTCCATTCCTCTCCAGTAGAATTGCCACGCCTCTACCCTGTTTTCTTATCTTCAATCAGGCTAATACATTTTCTTATACAAATTTGGGAGGGTCTCCTTTGATGGTACTATTATTATCATGTTTGAGACAACCATATATTTAAGTAAAAAAAAAAAGGCAGGAACCAATACCCACATATGTATTTCCATTATATTTTTTTGTTTCAAATTTTTATTTACATTCTCGTTAGTTAACATAAAGTGTAATTTCATCGGTGTCATGAGCAGGATTTCATGATTCATCACTTACATACAACACCCAGCGCTCAAAGTATGTAGGCACAAAGATTGTCCTTCCAGTCCTTGACCACAAAATAATTGTTTTCAGCAAGACTACTTAGATCTTGCAACATTCTCTGAATGTCATCCAAAGGATGCATTTCGATCTGAATCTTTGTATCTTACATTGATATTATAGGGAAAATTATTTGTTTTAGTTTAAAAAAGTAAAAATCACCACAAAGTAGAGATAAGACCTCTTGACTCATCATTTTCATGTCAGCTTATTAAATAATTATTTAGTGGGGTACTGCTTTCTAACTCTGTAGGGAATCAATCAAAAAGTATTGGGATAAATTGAAGTAGGAGAGATTTAAGCTATATATAATAAAAAAGGGTAACTTCTGGAAATCTACCCTGGCATGGGCTAACAGAATCTCTACCCATGGCAATCTGGAAAGAATCAGTATCTGTGCTAGACAGAAAGTTTAGCCATTTGCCCACTTGCCCAAAGACAGGGCATTATTAGCCCCAGTAGTTCCTGGAAGCCAGTAAACAATACCTTTATCAGAATGGCAGCTATATATATTCTGATTCAGGGACTGACTTCTTTGTTTGCAACTGTAACAAACACGGTCTGACATAGCCTACTGATAAAAGCACTAAATTTTCCATAGTATCCATTTTGCAAATTGTAAACAGAAAGGGAGTACACCTCGGGGGGTGCCTGGGTGGCTCAGTCTGTTAAGCTTCTGACTTTGACTCAGGTCATGATCTCACCCTTCATGGGTTTGAGCCCCGCGTCGGGCTCTGTGCTGACAGTTCAGAGCCTGGAGACTGTTTCGGATTCTGTGTCTGTCTGTCTGTCTGTCTCTCTCTCTGCCCCTCCCCAACTTGTGCTCGCTGTCAAAAAATGAATAAACATTAAAGAAATAAAAAAATAAAAAAATTAGGTGGGTACACCTTGCTCAAGTATAGCTCATTCTGATTCACCTTTACCCTCACCTTCCATTGTAAGTTACAGTCCTCGCTGTAGTCTCTACAACTGACCTGAACCTTATACCGTACAGATTTATTTGAATTACAGAAATTGTCAAGTACATATACACACTGTAATTTACGACCTTTAATATTTGTATGGTTGTTTAGTTTTTCATGCAAGCAAGACGTGACTACAGAATAAATAAGGAACAGTTACGTTTTCTGCCAGTTGTCAGACCACGCTACAAATGGAAAGGAGGAAGAAGAAAAAGGGAAGGTAGAGAGTCAGTGAAGCAGGATGTCTCCTGCACCTGCCAATATACATTGTTGCCCTTGGTTAGCAGTGGCCACTGATTAACTTAAAACAAAAATGAACTAGTACTTCCCCAATTCTGAATGGTCATCACCTGTCTTCTCTGGAAGTTCACAGCATTCCAGAGAACAAACGGCAGGGAAAGGCATAACACAATTTTTGAGGTCTGTAATATTTTTATGAATCCCCTACATTTGAATGGCATTTACAGTTTTACTAAGAGCTTTCCCCATACGTTTTCTCTCTGATCACTTTCAAATAAGGCCTACATGACTTGTATGTCTGTGAAATTGGGAGAAAATGGATTGAAATTGCTGTGTAGGTTGGGGAGGGTGGAGGGGCGGCGGTTCCTGGCAGTGATCGTCGTTAGATGATGAAAAAGGGGCCTGAGAGGAGTTGTTAATGTCTACTGAGGAGTTTTTTAAAAAAGGGCTAATAAGTCTCCTTAGCCCAGGCAGGTCTGGGTTTGCAGCTCCCTGGGACTGGCGCTGGAGCGGGGTGAAATGGAGGACTTTTCCATGCCCGCTTCACCCTAAAATCTGAAGAACCGGCAATTTCTGGTGGAATTTGCTCTAGCTTATAATGCGATTTGGTTTGCATAAAAATGGCAGTGCTGAACGCATGTATAAATTCACTGTAATCTTCCACGTGCTGCCAATGTAGCGTGTTAAAAACAGTGGTTTTAGTTCCTGGGATTGTGAATAAGGTAGGTGCCTTAGCGAGGGCAGAGAAACTCCAAGTAGGAATCATTAAAAAAAAAAAAAAAAAAATCTCCCTTTTGGATGGCACACGGTATAGTGTGGAGTGGGAGTATAGGATTCCTGCCACCTCATAATGAATTTTAATTCATTAAGAGTCCATCCTGTGTTGACGTACTTCCCATCCAAATGCCCTTAGAAACGGCATTTCAAAAAACTGAAATGTGCTGCCACGGATTCTATTTTAATGACACACCATACACTACAATAGAAAGTATGGAAAAATATGAAAAGGTATATTTATAATACATGGGCTAACAGAAAAAGCAATTCAGTTTTTTCCTTCAAGATAAAACCCACCCTTTGTACCTTTGATTTATACCAAAACATAGTGTCTGGATAAAAGTCAGAGTTAAATGACACTGTTATTCAACTAGTACCGTCTTAAAATCCCATGCCTTTGCTAGTCATAAAACACAGAAAGCTGTTGAAAGTATGTTTCTTGATTGCCTCTAGACCAGTTACTCAGTAAGAACTGAGAGAAAATAGAAACCTCAATACTATAAAACCTGTCACAGAATCTAAAACAGCTCATGCCCCCCAGCCTTTCCAGGTGTTCGCAGACTTACAATTTATCACTAAGTCATAATTCTGGTCACACACTGGGTTTAAACACAACACCAATGCCTGGGTCTTTTATTTAATATTTAATTTTTCTGGAAACTCCCCATATAACAATTCTAATTTGCGGCCCATGCCTGTGAAAACTGCTACAGAATCTTTCTCTTTGAATTAGTGATTTCTCTTAACTAAGACTCTACAAGTTTTTAGTATACCAGCCATAACCCTACATTTTTTTAAAAAGTTTATTTTTGAGAGAGAGAGAGAGAGAGGAGAGAGAGAGAATGCACTTGCGAGCAGGCGTGATGGGAGTGGGGGAGGAGGATGGGCGAGGACAGAGGAGCTGAAGCAGGCACGGGGCTCGAACTCACGAACCGTGACATCATGCCCTGAGCTGAAGTCGGAAGCTTAACTGACTGAGCCACGCAGGTGCCCCAACATTTTAAAAGTAATTATAATAATTTAAACAATTTGCTTTCCAGAGGATAAAAATACAAATAGCCCTCAAATAGCGCTCCCCACGAATCACTTTAAGCTGCTCACAAAATGAGATTCTGCTTCAATACTTATTTTGCATGTGGTTAATCTCCCATCAATTATTTAGATCATAGATAATGAAAATTACAGGCCCTGATACAATGCAAAGCTATTTGGGTTATCAGCAAATAATCACTGATATCATCCCTTGCAATTATAGCATTATTTTTATTGGTCATCAGACGGCTCTTTGTGAGTTACTAAAGCGAACATTAAGTAGCTGCTCAGAAATGAAAAACCAATTATTAAAATTCTGAAAACCTGGCAACGACTGAAAACTGGTCTCGGCACCCCAGCCCCAAAGCTATTTTCTTTTCTGAAGCACTGATATTTTTGAACAGCATAATCCATCTTAAAAAGGCCAAATGAACTCAAAATTGAAAGAAAGAACTAGCGTTTCATCAAAATTTCAGACATCTATTAAAATGCTCCTGAAAGTCAGTATTTGTGTTCTAGGGCCGGAGGGGGGAGGCGCACCACAGGGCCAGGGAACGTTTCCAGTGTATTAAGCCTCTTGGTTGAAATTGCTACAATGTATTCAGTGGTCACACTGCTGAGGTTTCCAGGCCTGCTCCATTTTAACAAGCCAAGGAGAATAATCTTGATGTGTAATTTATAGTCATAACTCTAAAAGGAGCCTTAAAATCGCACTTTTCAGATTTTGCTTTTATTGCATCTTCCTAAGTGATTAAGCTGTCTCCCTCTTTTGCCAGAGGTAGTGAAGTAAGGCCAAGACAAGACATTTTAGGTCTTCTTGCCTTTAAAGCTTATTTATGGTCATATTAATCGAAATTCTCAAATACCTGATCAAAAGACAATTGAATATTGAAAGTACATCCCTAGACACAAAAACTGTCTCTAATTAGGCATTACCTGATGGCAGCGTACATAACTGAATAGAATCTGCTATAGGAAAATGGATATTAAATCCCACAAAAGCAAAAAGCTAAATCAGCAACCACAATACTTAGGACTTCCATAAAAACCCTTGTTTGGAATCTCAAGAGTTCGACTTTGGTTATCTAAATGCGATCCACCAAGCAGTTTAATTTCATCAGGGACAATCAATTCTCAGTGTGTTCCATCTGGTCCCCCTCCCCACCATGCCCTCACTTCCAAGGACCTCAGGGCTACAGAAATGTGGCTCTAAAGATGAAATACAGCTGTCTTATAGGATGGCTAATAATTGATAGATCAAAAATGCTCTAAGCATTCAGTGATTCAAGATTGTAACAAGAATTTTCTTCATGATTCAGAGATTCTTCCATTTACAGAAAGTCAGTGGGGTTCTTAGAGTTCTGGCTAGGGATCAGCAACTGCATTTTCTTTGTTGCTGTTACACTAGAGCCTGACAACATGCACACAAAGTTAACTAGAGATGAACTGAGCACACAGGTCTGTAAGGTCTGAGAAGTTACTTTCCACTCTCACTCTCCCTATCTACACCATCACCTTGCATTCCAAACACTTAAGAAACCTACAAACTGTAAATAGAGAGGTATATGACTTCTAAGGATAGGAACAGCGAGTCTGGCTGATAATCTTTCTAAGCATGCACCACGGCCCTCCGGAAATGGATAAGAAATGCACATGCAAATAGAAAGCACTAAGTCCCGAAGACCTCAAAGCCCGACCTGGCTGAAGAGAGATCAGAGTAAAAATACAGATCACAAACCTCAGAGGCAGGAGGGAAAGATGGGACCATCTGCATCGCGACACGCGACAATTTGCTAACACAATGGCAGCTAAGTCGCAGAGAAAACACTGCAGATTATCAAGCAACTTGTACCCACCCCTGTGATCCTTGTACGGTTTCCCAGAATTTGGGAAGACAGCCAACTGTGGCTTGCAAGTTTCTGTACCTCCAAGGGAGGTGGGCCAAGGAAGCTCTAGAAGACTGCTTTGTTCCTTAAAGACTCTGAAGCAGCGCTCTGGTGGCCTGGCCTCTGTTTCACACCATTTGACATCTTTTTTGTTACTCTTCTCCAAACACTTGGTTTGCCTTTGGAACTTCTGATTGTGAAGTATCATTTAAAAATCTGAGTCCCTTGCACCACCCCATGTTTTTCTCATCTTGTAGAGTTCTTTTCTAACCCATGCCTACGATAGATGGACCAAGACAAGAAGTGGAATTAAAAAAAAAATATCAAAGTTTGGACAAAAGATCAATTGAACGTTGGGTTCTAGTTAGGGAAACAGTATAAAAGGAAGAGATACAATATAGATACTCACCAGGATACACTACCAGGAGAGACTTACCCTACCGTAAGAGATTGACTATTACTGGACACTCAGGCTTCAGGAATGTGTCCCCAAAAATATATACGGCCTAAGCAGACGGTATTTGTGGAGAAGACCCTCGGGGCTGCAAGATTTTCATCACTTTTTAGAGATCTCACAGGTAAGGAAGTTTTATCTCAGCAGCAAACAGAAATACGTAACAACGGCAAGGAAAAGAACCATTGGATATTAGGGAGACAAATGCCTTTACCAATATCACTACCTAGAAGAGACAAATTCTCATCCAAGTATCACTTTATAGGTCACCAGAGAAGAATTCTCATTACAGTGTAAGAGGAGATAAAATAAACCCTGGCTAGAGCAAAAAAATATATTGTAAAAGAGGTATCTGATGTCCTGAACAGGGTTTTATCCCCCATTCCAATGACGGCATCATTATTAGAAAAGTGATAAGAAGTTTCCTAGGAAGGTCTAACAGTTCAAATATATGCTGGAGTGTGGCCAGTGAAACCAGTGAATGCATTTCTCCCCCGGTATTGTTAAATATCATACAGAAAGCAAACTAGTTGAAAAAATGTCCAAGTTGTAAATGTAATCAAACAGCACATCCAGGCTTTAACTGTTGTTTTAACATCCCCAGCAAAAGAGGTGGGTAAAGAACCAACGTCTTGGCTCAAATTACAGTGTCTTAGAGGAGGCTGGGGATGGCTCAGTCCGTTTAGCGTCCAACTTTGGCACAGGTCATGATTTCACGGTTAGTGAGTTCGAGGCTCATATCGGGCTCTGTACTCACACCTCAGAGCCAGGAGCCTGCTTCAGATTCTGGGTCTCCCTCTCTCTCTGCCCCTTCCCCGCTCATGCGCGGTCTCTTTCTCTCTGTTGCTCAAAAATAAACATTAAAAAAAAATTACAGGGGCGCCTGGGTGGCTCAGTCGGTTGAGCATCTGACTTCGGCTCAGGTCATGATCTCATGGTTTGCGGGTTCAAGCCCCGCATTGGGCTCTGTGCTGACAGCTCAGAGCCTGGAACCTGTTCAGATTCTGCGTCTCCCTCTCTCTACCCCTCCACTGCTTGTGCTCTGTTTCTCTCTCTTTCAAAAATAAATAAACATTTAAAAATCATTTAAAAATTAGAAAACTAATGAAATAAAGTAATTTATGATAATATTGATGGACATAAAGAAAAAAACTTTAAAAGGGGCGCCTAGGTGGCTCAGTCGGTTGAGCGTCCGGCTTCGGCTCAGGTCATGATCTCATGGTTCGTGGGTTCAAGCCCCGTGTCAGGCTCTGTGCTGACAGCTAGCTCAGAGCCTGGAGCCTGTCTTTGGATTCTGTGTCTCCCTCTCTCTCTGACCATCCCCTGCTCGCGCTCTCTTCTCTCTCTCAAAAATAAATAAAAAACATGAAAAATATTTTTAAAAAATTACAGTGTCTTAAAGAAGTCTGTTCTTGAAAACAGCACCCTTCCCTATAGGCGAAGGCTTTTAGGGCGAGGTTTGAAGGGAACAAAACAAGCAATAAAGACATGTATGCTTAGTTACATTATTCCTACACCTATGGCTTAGGTAGGTGAGCGTCCGCTTCCTTACCAGTAACGTAAGTTCACGTAACTTAAAAGATTGTTTACTGGAGCGTCTGGGTGGCTCAGTCGGTTGAGTGTCCGACTTTGGCTCAGGTCATGATCTCACGGTTCGTGGGTTCGAGCCCCGCATTGGGCTCTGTGCTGACAGCTAGCTCAGAGCCTGGAGCCTGCTTCTGATTCTGTTTCTCCCTCTCTCTCTGACCATCCCCTGCTCACGCTGTCTCTCAAAAATAAAAAATAAAAAAAAAAGACTGCTTACTGTAGGATTAGCAAAACACCCAGAGATCTCTTTAAAGGATTGTCAAGACTGTTTACTTGAGAAGAGGATGAAGCTTGCAGATACTAACCACTGCGTGAATACTGAAATTCCAGGAAGTGGGTCAGCACAGAACTAGGCGATGGCCTCAGCAGAATTCAGGCGTAAATGGGGTACTTACAGCGAGAACATTTCTGGCTCTACAGAAGGGGCCCAGGCAATTCTGAGGTCGCCCCCATACAATTGTGAACTATGGCCCATTAGCAGGGAGTGCTCGGTGTTACCGCTCCTTCGTGTGCCTGAAGTGCAGGTGGCACTCTGACCACAAGGGAGGGCATTCAAGGAGTCCCCTGGGGGCTGTTGTCAGTAACGTAAGCCATTCGTCCTTTGGAACTGTTGATCTGGCCTCACGGATGTAGAAGCAGCAAATCATCCCTCCCTTTGTGGCAGAGCACACAGTCACTGGGGAACACTGACATGGTCTCTAAATCTCCCTTCTCTCCCCCCAAGAGCTTTGGATCTGAAGCTGCTGTGTACTACAAAGAGTGGGTGCTGCTCTAAATGGAACAGGTGACCTGTAATTATTCCTAAGACATGCTTAAAAGATTAGAAATTAGCAATATGCGTGAAACATAATGTATAACTTTCAGTCTATGTATGGAAGAAAAAGAAGACCGCATCAAATAAATATGGACTTATGGCTTCATTGTATTATTTGTGTGGATTAGTATTTGTGTATCATAAAACTTGATTTGTGAAATTTTAATATGCCTTCGAGTGGTGCCAACTAGAGATGCCCCTGTAAGAGGGACTGGGAAGAATATCAGAATACATCACGCTACGTTTCCCAAACTGCATTACCTGGGACAATGACGAGGTTCCTCAGAGAAGGGGAAAGGCTGCTTCTGATAACCCTCCCTCCTGGGCACCACTGTTCTATTTCTTACCTCTTCACAATCAGTAATATCGGCAAAGCACTCAAGAGTATGAGGTGAGATAACTGTTAAATTTGTGATGATTTCTCTCCAAGTATGCCAAAAATAGATAAGGAAAATTAAGTGTTTGGCTATGATCCCAAGTGGGCGCGCTTCTGCTTCTAAGGCTTAATTATGAGAGAGGCAAGAAACCAGGAGATTAGTCTACGTGAGTCTTGGGGAAGTCCCAGAATTGGTTTCTTCCCAGGTAACGCAAGGAGAGCCTGACTAAATAAGCTAAAAGGACACACAGGAATTGGGGCCAGATTTCTAGCAATAAGACATGAAATGTGGTTTTGGATGTTGTATCATTTGCCACCTGGTTTTGGCATGGACCAAAACAAACCAAAAAAAAAAAAAAAAAAACAAAAAACAAAAAACAAAACCCAACGGTTCAAGGGTGGGAAATTGATTGATTGATTACCTGTTTGAGAACAAAGAGTAATTTACAAACCAATACACATGAGAAGATAATGTATTAAGGATAAAACATATTCGTGGGCTTCAAAGCAGAAAAGGAGAGAAAAATAAAGGAAACATGAGAAGTCACAAAGACAGGGACAGGCTCATGTGTCATACATAGGGTGCTAATTTTGGTACCCTAAAAGGTACATTAGCTTTTGGGGGCTTCAGGATGCCCGTTTAAAGCACCATAGTGTCAATTTATTTAATGGTAACCTTTACACGTGAAAAAATGAATTCCTCCTCAGATGTGCCTGTTACCCAAGGGAGACAGTTTGTTCTTCTGATAAAATGGAATGAACTTCATGTCCCGGCATCCAGGATACGAACAACTTCAAATTAGAACAGGTTACGATTAACTGGCATAAGAACAATTTAAAAAATTAACGAACCACTTAGAATTGCAAATTTTACTTTTACACAGGGTTTTCACTGTAAAATGAAACACACACCCAGATATAAAACCACGTGAAAGAATTTTTATTAGAGCAGGCACATTCAGAATCTTTGACTCCTCAAAAACAAGCACTCCTCAACATTAAAGGTCATACCACCCCCCGACCAGATATATTTTGTTTGTTTGTTTTTACCAAACAGGACAAACAGTGGTTTGAGGTTCTGTTCAAGTACATGATTGAAAATAGCAAGGAGGTATTTCCAAAGCACACACAGGGGGTACTGAGAACAATTAGAAGAATTTATGGCCAACATTCAAAATACCTTGCAAGCTCTGAACAGGAAAAACTCTTTTAAGCTCAATCATGGAAGGACACAGTGGTTGTAGCATTTAGTGATTATTGCTCAGTGGAACACAGAAGATTAGTCATGACGAGTACGCAATAATTAAATGTGCACAACCAATTCTCCTGACTGCAAAGCATTTCACTCTACTTCACATTATAAAGGGCATATGTGTATGCAAACGTGTTAATACATCTCTAAGTCTATTCTTACTCTACTCTGTGAATTCCAATATGATGTAAAACTTTTTAAATGCTAACAAAGAAAACAATTACACCATTAGTTAAGGGTAGAAAAAAATGGCAGAACCCGACAGAACACAGATGATTCCCAAAGGTTAGACATTAAAGAGCACCTGCAGCTCGCCATTATTAATGGGGGCCAATTACGGTGCACTGTGGACTGTGGATGGGCAGGAATAATCTTACAGTGTACCTGAGTATCCTAAGATGTCCTACTTCTGTCCCTGTTCGGTTCCCAGACATTTGCTACAGTCTCTGCCCTAGACCAAAGGCAAGCAGGTACATTTCTTCCGTGGGTGCTGAGCACAGTTAGCTTTAAAAAATTTAAAAAAAATTTTTTTTTAATGAGGAATAAAGGGAAACAGAAAGGAAAACGTAGAAATATAAATGTGTCAAACCAGGAAAATTACCTGTGATGAGAACATTCTGCTGTAAGATTGCACGGGGCTTCCTTATCATTCTCAATGCAACTCTCAAAAGAAACCTCCAATAGCAACACATATGTTTACAGAAGGAAGAAATTTCTTTAGATGGCAGGATTAGTCTTTTAGACCTCATCTTCGATCCTAAAAATGTGGGCGACAGGAAAAGTTGCGGTTCCCCTAATAGCTGCAAGCCTTTTGTCAGACACTGGTTTTATGGATTTAGAATCCAATTCAGTCCAGTGTGCCTTTGAACTACACTGTAACTTTTGATAATATTGAGCAACGATGTGATGAGGTATCAAAAAATGAAACAGTCACTGCAAATAAAGGGGAGGTTCACTCATGCATTTTAAAGGTAACACTCTTCTAGGGTAGCTAGGATTTTAAGAAGACATGGTAAATAAAAAGTATTGGTGTAGATGTGAAGATAGAACTCTCATTCGTTGCTGGGAGACAGATAAAACAGTTCAGCCTCTGTGGAAAACAGTCTGGTGGTTCATCAAAAAGCTAAACAAGGGGGGGGAGGGGCCTGCCTGGCTCAGTGGGTGGAGCATGGAACTCTTGATCTCAGGATCAGGAGTTCGAGCCCCATGCTGGGTGTAAAGATTATAAATAAATAAACTTAAAAAAAAAAAAAAGCTAAACAAGGAATTACCATGAGTCAGCAATTTTACTCCTGTGTATATACCCTAAAGAACTGAAAAAAAGGTTGTTCAAACAAAAACTTGTACATTGATGTTCGGTGCAACACCATTTGTTTACACTAGTCAAAAATTGGAAACCACTCAAATACCATCAACAGATGAATGGATAAACAAAACATGGTATATCCATAGAATGGAATACTATTCAGGCATAAAAAGGAATGAAGTACTGATACGTGCTACACGACACGAATGAATCTTACAAACATTACGCTAAGCGAGAGAAGACACAAAAGGTCACATGTTATCTGATTCCATTTACGTAAAATACTCAGAATAGGTAAATCCATAAAGACAGAAGACAAGTTGGTGGTTGTCAGGAGCTGGAAGGAGGGGAGACTGGGGAGAGACTACTTAATGGTGATGAAGTTTCCTTTTGAGCTGATGAAAATGCTACAGAACATGATGGATTTGGTGATTTCATGTGTAATGTACTAGATGCCACTGAACCATTCCCTATAAAATTATTAATTTTATGTTATGTGAACTTCACCACAATAAAAAAAAAGTTAACACCCTTCCCTTATAAGCAGGTTAAAAGGCAAAGTTGTTAATATGGTTGATATTGACGCATCCATTCAACCAATATTTACTGAGTTCCTACTACGCAAGACACTGCAGATACAGTGATGAATAAAAACTTGACACTGTCTCTGCCTTCAAGGAGCTTGAGGTGTAGTGGGGGAGACCAGATATTAAACAAATACTTGTACAAATCAGCTAAGTAGTACGAACGATGGCCACGCAGTATTCTGAGAGCTGACCCGGCCAGGACCATGTTCACAAGCACACACAACCCAAGCCTGATGAGTTCACTCCTCCAGCCCCTGCTTTAATAGTTTCCCACTGATCTTAAAACTGAAAATGAAAAACTTCACTCTGACCTGCAAGGTCTGGCACAGTCAAGTCTCTTCCTCCTGCTCCTCCAACCTCGTAGAGCCCCAAGCCTCTCCTCCTTGGTTTCTCCATTACAGCCCATTGGCCTTCCTTCCATTCCAGGTGAGCCCCAGGCCCCTCCGCCCTCCCCCCCCCCCCCGCTTCCCTCCACAAGGAATACTGTCCCCTCTACCCTTGACCTTCTTAACCTGTAATCACCCTTCAAATCTCTCAACTGTCACTTTCTCCTGAAAGCCTTCCCTGATGGCAACTCAAATGAAGAGAGCCCAATGACCTTTTCTCCAAAATCTATGTCTGCTACACAGAATTTACAATGAACAAAGCAAAAAGAAAATCTCAACTCAGCTTTTCAAAAAGCCGTTAACTCCAAGTGTCCCCTAAATTCTCCTCCAACATTCTGGCCCAGAAATGTTTTATGAATTAATTCCTTGACTTGGCAGAAAATGTGTTTTTTAAGCCTTCTGATTAGTTTCAATAAAAAACAAGGCCGTGATTGTGACAATAAGAACTCTGTCCGTAGACAAGCTCATTAAACATTAATTTAATGTGACTGGGTATTGTGATGCCTTGTTAGCTGATTTATATACACTTCAGACAATTTTATGCAGCACAGTATTCAGATTCATCACTTCCAGCCGATTAAACACTTGATTAAAAATGGTGGTTATGGTCATTTCTGTCCCCCCCCCCCACCAAAAGTCAGCCGTGAGGCCAGTAATAGAATCCTCAATGTAATATGGTTTCTGTGAAGAAAATCAGATTAGATTTATATTAGTTTGACTTCCATGAACATAACCTTCCATTACGTACAAGGACAAGTTGTAGAAGGTCTTGAGGAGGGCCCGTCCGGCAGCTAGCATGCGCTGGGGAACAGAGCATGTCCACGGCAAACCCAATTCCGGTCAGCCAGCCATGCGCTGCTCTCTTTTCCAGTCTACCTCATTTAATAATCATAAACTGGGGCAGGGTATTTTTTGCAACATTGATTTCTCTGCAAGCAGGCAGAGAGAAATATCACTGACATATAGAACGTACCCCACGCAGAAGACTGCTGAAGTTGTCAAAGGACATTTATACAATGTTAAGATTATCCCTGTGCTTCTTGGAAGTGAAAATAAACTGCCTTTTTAAACATAACATCTCAATGATTAACAGATACTGTTTGTATAGTGTTTGGGAGAACCATTTGTAATGATGCTTGCACAAAGGGTTTACTAACAAAGTCAGTCAACAGCAGCGTGTAACCAGGACCACTAATTCTTGGATCACAGCTTCCAGTCTCAAATAAGAAGATTAAAACCCAACACCAAAGAGCAGCACAGCTGTAAGGAAAACCTGTCCTTTATCGATGCTCAAAAAACATCCTAGTGAATTTTCCCCCTTCAGTTTTTGCTATCCCTGGGCTGAGCCTAGAGTGGATCTTTTGTAGAAAACAAGTCAAACACGTAACACGAGGTATCTTGCAATCACAAAATTGCCACTTATCAAAATTTTTAGCCATTCTGATAGTGGAAAAGGCAAGAAAGAAAGAAATAAAGGGAGGGAGGAAGGGAGGGAGGAAGGAAGGAAGGAAAAGAAAATGAGTTAAATGTTCTGAAGCTAACAAATAATGGAGCCTAGTTCCTGAGACTGAGAACTCTCAGGTTATCACTCCAAGACGACAAGCCCCCACATCACATACCTTGCCTCGCCCAGAGTACATGAGCACATCTGAAATTCCATAGCCTCTACTTGGCCCCCGCCAAGGCTACCAATCTCCCCGCTGCCACACTGCCTGCCAAGTCACTTAGCTCCCTGGCTCTGTTTCCTATCTTTCACGGACCTCTGCGTTGGGGGGGGGGGTTGCACCCCAATGTGGACGTCTGATCTCACGGGGTTGACAGGAGAACACAGGAAGGACGTAAGTGAAGGGAGCATGTGAAGCCGTTTGCGGCATACTACGTGAACACAGAAGCAGAAGGAAGCAGAAGGCCTCCTGAAACGCTGAGGCTGACTGGGGCCAGGGAGGGTCAGTCCCAGGAAGATTTCCAGATTAAGGCATGTCAGAACCTTGGGTACCTTTGGCCTCTTGTAATCCAGACCAGGACCAAATTCATTTCCAAATCTGTTATATATTTCACACGTGCCGTGCTCCCAGACTAGAATCTGGACACAATGACATGAGGATTTTACTTCTAAGTCTCATACTGTGCTTGGTTTCGGGGCTTCTCTAACACAGCCTGACCTCTCCTAGCCATCCCAGCTACATTTTCTCCTAGGAGTCCCCGGCGAGAAGCCTCCGCTCCTACCAAACCGGTCTTCCGCCTCATCTTCTACCTATCTCATATTCCACCTTACTCCCAACTGCTGTTCTCCTGGACTGAAATGACCTGCATGGGTGTCCTCGAAAGTCAACTGAAGGTTCAACTATGCCAAATCCAGCCGTCTAATCAAGAGACCCTGTAACATCAGAGGCCTATAGATACCGAACACTGGCAAACCTTTACAGATTGGCTTCCCCCTCAAGGTGATTAGCCATTGATTCGTGGACCTCTTTGTCTTGAACTTGTAGTATACATTTGTGATTTGCTTCCTCAGTAAGGATAAACCACACCTAAGTGTGTGTTACAAACACATGAAGAATTCTGTAGATGGATAGAAAAATAGATGGACAGAGTGACAGGATTACAGACAAATCAATATGGTTCATCATTTGAGTAAACAACCTGGCCCCACAATCAGTATACCATTTATTTAGAGCTATTTGAGATCACCAAGGATCAGCAAGGTATAAACTGAGATGAGAATACGATTTGATCAAGACTAGAGTCTCAAAGTTTAACTTCTAGTGGGTGTACTTTTGATGTTCAAAAATCCGAGGCATTCTGACATTTTCATTCTAATGACCTTCTTTCAGAGAGGCTGGAAATTACCAAAAGGTTATGCAGGGGCGCCTGGGTGGCTCAGTCCGTTAAGCGTCTGACTTCGGCTCACGTCATGATCTCATGGTTCATGGGTTCGAGCCCCACATCGGGCTCTGTGCTGACAACTTGGAGCCTGGATCCTGGAGCCTGCTACGGATTCTGTGTCTCCCCCTCTCTCTGTCCCTCCCCCACTTGTGCACGTGCGCTCTCTCTCAAAAATGTACAAACATTAAAAACATATATATATATATATATTCCAAAGTGGTTATACAAGAGATGGGGAAGGAAGAGGGGCATACTGGCTGGGCATGTGGGTTCGGGAGCCAGATACATGGGTTCAAATCCTCGTTCTGCCACTTACTTACAAAGTGACCTTGGGTAACTTCCTTAACCACATCATGTCTCAGTTTCCCTATCTGTGTAAATGAGGATGATCTTGATAACTATGAGACAATTAAGAGACAGTGCCTTTGAACACTAAATACTCAAATCTTAGTGGCTGGTATATAGCACAGGGAAACGGCAAATTCCTTTGCTGCCACTAACCAGTTGCTTCCAACACAGATAAACAATGTCTACATAAAAAAATGTAATCCTATTACAAATAACTGAAATATATCTGCAGGGTTATTATACTTGCAATATAGTGGCACAAATGAAATCAATGTGAACATTTGCATAACCAGAAAAAAAACCAGAGATACAATCTTTGTAAAATGGAAGCAGAGACAAAAGAGAGCATGCTTATAAAATCAAAATGATCATGAATATTTCTTTAAATGACCTAAGCCACGCTGACCAGATAACGCTTAAATAGCATAGGAGCATGAAACAGAACAGTACATTCTGACTTTACTCAGGATTTCGATGGAATGAGAGGACCTATATAGGTCATTCAAAATGCTTGCGAAAAGAACGAAAGCCAATTTCAAAAGGCTCCTCAAAGGTTATGATAAATGACTCAGCTTAGGGTTGGAATTCGGGGAGTATCAGGGAGTGGGAGGGCTCTGGCTCAGGCACTAGGCTGAAAGCAGAAATAAACAGCAAGTGTAATCAAATGTCCACAATGACGAAACAGCACAAGGCCAGGTGCTGAGAGTGACAGGAAAGCACAGACGCAGGCAGACAGGGTGAGAAAACGTCCCATCCTCGGGAGAAGGTGCTCAGAGCAGTGAGCTGCTGGGGACAAAGACAGGGCCACAGGGTTAGCCCTGGAAACAGCGGGCCTCTGACATTCACCCAAAGAACACGTGCAGAAGGGAGATCCCCTAAACCAAAGGCCTGTGCTTTTCTAAAAGCGAAACATATTTAAAGAGCATCAGAAGAGCCAAGCCCAGTGATAACCATGATTCCTATGCTAAACATGGAGGCTTTCTTCAAGCTGGAAGGCTCACGGTTCACCCTCAGTTTTCCCATTCACAAAACGTGGCCTGGGCCCAGCAAGAGGCAAGTTGTAGGCCACCATAGATTGCTCAGGCCGTGTGACAACCTCTATCATAGAAATGTCACTACGAGTCTTCTTTTTTTAAAAAAAAATTTTTTTTTACATTTATTTATTTTTGAGAGACAGAGAGAGGCAGCATGAGCAGGGGAGGGTCGGAGAGAGAGGGAGACAGAATCCAAAGCAGGCTCCAGGCTCTGAGCTAGCGGTCAGCACAGAGCCCGACGCGGGGCTCGAACCCAATGACCTGAGCCGAAGTCGGATGCTCAACCGACTGAGCCACCCAGGTGCCCCAACGAGTCTTCTAATTTTAAGGTGATCTTCCAAAACTAAGATTATCTTACATATTTATATATTTTATATTTAAAGGTTTATAGTAAAGGACTGTACATCACTCGACTTCAGCCTCTAGCTGTTACCTGGTATATTATATGACAAACAGGAGAAAGATTTACCTTCTTAAATAATACGCCCCCCCCCCGAATTCCTAAAGAGCAAAATTGTACGATTTTGTGGTATCAGCGGCTATAAATCTCAGTAATAATCACCACTAGACCTGGGTTAGTAGAATGAAGTCTACCTGACAATCAGGATTAAAGGACTGATCAAAACTGGCTTGGTAAATGTTTAAGTAAGGTTGAGTTCAGCAATTGTCTGTGGCATAATGCAATCCACCAAGTAACTCGTAAGATTTACTTTTGCCATCATTCGTTCGTTTTTCTTTATAAATAGATATTTATTTAAATGAATAAACACCCAACCACCGAATTGCTATAGTGAAAACAGGATTTGGGCTCTGAGGGTAACCATAAAACACTATGACGAGATTTCTTCATTTACTCCCAGGAATAAACATTTAAAGTTTGTTTAAAAAAAAATGTTAACTGTGAGATGATGGATATGTCAGCTAATCTTATTGTGGTATTCATTTCTCCCTCTCTCCCTCTAATATATTATATCTATATCTATATATATATATATAGATATAATATATATTTCAAAGCATTACATTGTAAGCCTTTAATTTACAATGGTATATATCAGTTGAATTTCAATATAGTTGGGGAAAAAATAAAATGTGAAGGTAACACAAAGTATACCATAACTAAGGATTTTGGCTACACTTCTAAAACGGCACGTTTATTGTTGCAATTTGTAATCTGAACAAATCGGACTCACGTTAGTTACATAAAATGAACTCAGGGCAAGAAACACATCAACTAGAACTCCAGTCAGGCTTAGACCCAGACGGCACCTGCAGAGGGGAAGGACTGGTGGGAAGCAGTCCCGTGGCACTCTGGGCTAGCCACGTGACATTTATTGCAGGTGTCTTTACCCCAAAACATTTGGGAACCTCCACACCAATTAGTTCAAGCCAGGACTCTCATGCAACTGCCCACCCGCATGCTGCTACTGCTCGGTCCTTTTCTCCACCTCCTACTCCTAAGTCCTCTGTTCCCCTTCCCTCCTGCTCTCCTAACCCAGTGATTGAGCTGTGGGCTACAGACTCTGCCGTCCTGGTTCATCACACTCTCTACATCCTCAACATCGGGAAAACTTCCCTACGAATACTTGCCTTCCCTAAGACTTGGCTCGCTTTCTTTTTTAAACAGAAACATCACTTTTATTGACAAGCTAGGGGCCACAATGGACAGCTTCCAGAACAGAAGACCGTCCCACGACGATGGAGGGTGACATTGCAGCAGCCAGGTTAATACTCTTCACCCTCATCGTCTCCCTCAGCACTGTCCACTCCACCCCTCCTAATCCTCCTCAAGGGTAGCCATGTCCTCATGGGCCTCAGAAACCTCTCCTTCCTCCGTGCCCTCCTCCACACAGCACATGCCTGGGCTCCCTCAACTACAGGCGTGCCTTTGTTCGCTGCAACCTCCTCTTGCCTCCCCACTGCCCCAACAGTCCATTGATCCAACCTCATGATCCAATCTTTGGGCTCACACCCCCTGGAGACACAAACTTTTCTCTCTCCTTGTTCCAGATATCATGTCTCCTGGACATTTCCCTTCATTCATTTGGGTCGCTGGCAGCCTTTCCATCCCATCTCCTGCCATGGTCCTATGGAATGTTCACGTTCATGTGAACAACCCACTCCATATTCCTTTCCTAGTTCTTGGACTTCCCTATCTCTAGTGACCTTCAACATTTCCAACTATCGCCTCTGGTCATCAGATCTGGTCACATAGTGAAAGCCACTGGAGGCTTTGAAATGTAGCCTTCAGTCTTAGTCTCTAGGCCAACTCTTGCCACACCCTTAGAAATTGCATCACTCACATGGACAACTCACCCAGAAACCTAGATTTTCAAGTCCCAGGCTTCTTTTGCTCTGAGGATCTTCATTTTTGCTCTACGTTAGCCAACTACGCTTTGGTGACAGACTAGGATTTGTCATCACCTGTTTCACCTCTGACACCTCAAACAGCACTGCTCACTCACTCGCTCTCTCGCCCCTCTCAGCTTTTCAGCTCTTTCACTCCCACTACAAAAGGTCTTTAAAACCTCTAGTCTCTTGACGCCACTCTGCTTCTCAAACTGCTTCCCTTCACTTCCCCTATGAAGTCTGAACATCATGCTCACTCACGGAACCTATTCTCTCACCAGCTCCCTTAATTCCTTCCCAGAGTGGCTTTCTGCCATAGTGGACCGACAAAAGCCCTACGTCCGGGACCAATCTCAGAAACTGCTTTCTTTACTCCTGCAAGAAGGAAGCAGAGAACAGGTTTGATACAACCCCACTGATGTGAAGAATAACGCCATTACAAATTCTTTGGGGTCACCCCACAAACTTGTCGTTCATCTCACCCTCCACTTACACTAAACGTCCAAAGCTTCAGGACTCCTCAGGTCCCCTACCAAACTCCTGTCTATATGGGTAAGCCTGTTCTGACATCCCTTAAAAAACTCCGGGTCACCTGGTGGGGCTTTCTTCACATCTCCTTGGGTATGCACATCAACTATTTCCCTCGTTCCAGAAGAGAGGATCTCTTCTCCTGTTCAAGACTGCTAACAAGGGGGCGACTGGGTGGCGCAGTCAGTTGAGCATCCGGCTTCAGCTCAGCTCATGACCTCGCAGTTTGTGGGTTCGAGCCCCGTGTCGGGCTCTGTGCTGACAGCTCAGAGCCTGGAGCCTGTCTTCAGATTCTGTGTCTCCCTCTCTCTCTGACCCTCCCCTGCTCACGCTGTCTCGCTCTCTCTCTCTCAAAAATAAATAAAACATTAAAACAATATTAAAAAAAAAAAAGACCACTAACGAGCTCCCCACTATGTTCCTGATCTCCATGGTCCCATCTTTTTGCACCAATAATGATGCCATCTCCCCTATATTGTCAACCACTTTACGTCTACTCTACCTCCCCATGGTTCCTTAACTGAAGTATGCTAAGGTCCTTGTTTTTCTCAACCACAAACACAGACACACTTTCCTTGATAGCGAACCCTCCTTCCCTACAAATGCTCAATATTCAAAGCAAAGCTCCTTTCAGGGTGCCTGGGTGGCTTAGTCAGTTGGAGCACTCAATTCTTTTTTTTTTTAAATGTTTTATTTATTTTTGAGAGAGAGCGAGTGAGAGAGAGACAGAGTGTGAGTGCAGGAGGGGCAGAGAGAGAGGGAGACACAGAATCCGAAGCAGGCTCCGGGCTCTGAGCGGTCAGCACAGAGCCCGAGGCGGGGCTCGAATCCACAAACCGTGAGATCATGACCTGAGCTGAAGTCAGACACTTAACCAACTGAGCCACCCAGGCGCCCTGAGCGCCTGACTCTTGATTTGGGCTCAGGTCATGATCCCAGGGTTATGGGATCGAACCCCACACTGGGCTCCGTACTGAGCTTTTCTCTCTCTGTCCCCCTCTCCCCCATCTCCCCAGCTCGTGCTTTCTCTCTTATATATATACATATATAAAACAAACAGGGGCGCCTGGGTGGCTCGGTTGGGCGTCCGACTTTGGCTCAGGTCATGATCTCGAGGTCCGTGGGTTCGAGCCCCGCGTCGGGCTCTGTGCTGACAGCTCAGAGCCCGAAGCCTGTTTCGGATTCTGTGTCTCCCTCTCTCTCTGCCGCTCCCCCGCTCACTCTCTGCCTCTCTCTCAAAATAAAATAAAGACATAAAAACAACAACAACAACAACAACAACAAACTAGAGCGCCTTTATGGCAGAGATTTTGGGGTTTGGTTTTGTTCACTGGCATACTTAGAGCAGGGCCAGGCACATAGTAGGAGCTCAAGTAATTGTAATTGAGTGACGCTTTCTCTCACCTTCTCTTCATTCTCTCAGCCGGCTGTCTGTAAGCTGCTTCCTGCCCCCATACTCCCACAGCTGGAACTTGCCAAACTGGAGGGACACTTCCTTCTTTAACCTTTCTAATACTGACACTGTTAAACTGTCATCTCCTTCTTGGTGCTTTCTCCTTCGCTTCCATGACATCGCACCTTCTTGTACCTCTCTGGACATTCCTTTTAAGTCTCCTCTGCCAAATCTGCTTGTCCAGCCCCCACACTGAACGACCACATGCTGGTGTTTCCCTAGATTCAGTCCTCAGCTCTGTCTTTCACGACTTTGCGTGCTCTTGCTAAGTAACTTAATCCACATGAATGCTTTAACTATCATCTACACGCTGACACCAAAAAAGCTGTAGATCTTTAGTCTGGACTTCTCTTCTGAGCTCTATTCACATAGGAAACAATGACAACCACTGGCATTTTTAAAAATGCTATTTATTTATGTATTTATTTATTTATTTTTGAGAGAGAGAGAGAGAGAGAGAGAGAGAAGGATATGACAGAATCCCAAGCAGTCTCTGTGCAGAGCCTAATGTGGGGCTCGATCTCACAACCACGAGATCACGACCTGAGCAGAAGTCGGACGCTTAACCGACTGAGCCACCCAGATGCCCCCCCACTGGCATTTTTGAGGGCTTGCTTACATTCCAAAGTACAAGTCTAAGCTCTTGCCATATACTTACTCATTTAGTACTCACAACCAACCTATTAGGAAGGTACGATTATTCTCACCACGTAAAGGTGAGGAAGTCAAGGCACAGAACGGAAAGCACCTTGCTCAAAGTCACATAGCCAGCTAGTAAATGGTAGAGCTGGTAAAATCATGCCGAGAGTACTTTTTAAAACAACAGCTTTATTGGTATAATTCACATATCATAGAATCCATTTGTCTCGTGATGCAATAGTTTTCAGTGTGTTCACAGTGTTGTACACCCATCCTCACAATCGAACTTTAGAACATATTCATCAATGATAGCTAGGAGGAATGTTTCAAAAATGGCAGAGAAGTAGGGGGCTCTGTACTTCCTGCCCGCATCTCTCAAACAAAGAAGGGCTGAAGCCAAAGGACTCTGAACCCCAAGAGTCTGGGAGGAAAGGAGACCGAGTCTACTAGAACATTTTCATCACCCTGAAAAGAAACCTGGTACCCTTTCATAAGCAGTCATTGACGTGAGTACTTTTTTAAAAAAGTAATCTCTACACCCAACGTGGGGCTCGAACTCACCACTCCGAGATCAAGAGTTGCGGGCTCATCCAACTTAGCCAGCCAGGTGTCCCTACTTTTAAGCTTTTATTTTAGAAACCAAAACTTTAAGATAATTATATTTAAAAAACTACAATGTGTTAATAAGCCAGTTAAGACAAAACGGTTTCTTTTAATAAAAAAAAACGTACATGGTGCACCTGGGTGGCTCAGGGGGACTTAAGTGTCCGATTTCGGCTCATGTCATGATCTCACAGTTTGTAAGTTTGAGCCCCGCGGCGGGCTCTGTGCTGACAGCTCAGAGCCTGGATCCTGCTTCGGATTCTGTGTCTCCTTCTCTCTGCCCCTCCCCTGCTTATGCTCCGTTTCTCCCTCTTTCAAAAATAAACTTTAAAAAAAATGTTTTTTTAACGTACATATATTAGCTTCCACAAAGATTAATTTTTATGTGTTTAAAAAGGGAGTTTTTTTTTTTTACCAGCACTGGATTTCTGTGTACGCTACAACAAATTCAAACAGGAAAGAGCCACATATTCCTAAAACTAGACAAATATTACAGCCTTAATGTGCTAGCAGAAAGCAGACACACTCAATCCTCACAGGAATCACAGTGAAAAGGAGAGTATATCTTTAGTAGACTGAAAAATGACCTCTCCTTACAGACACAATTTTACACGACACATGTGTCTAGTTACATGAAAAATGAAACCGATTGTTTAAAGCCAGGGAGCCTGTAAAATGGCAATTATCAACCGCATACGCGACACAAATGAAAAGAAACAGCGTTAAGAGCATAAAATGAAAAGGGCTTTTTCAAAACGGAGGCGTTCATCAGCCTTCTAATGACTATAATTAGAGAAGGTATTTCCATGCTGTTCCAGGTGGAGAGATGCAGCACGAGTAAAAACCGCACCGCTGATGCGAGCTTTCCTTGCCCAGGGACTGCAGAGCATGAATGCATTATTTCCAATCTAATGTGCCATTTGAAGACTCAGGAAAGACCCAGAGACAAAAAGAAATAAGACAGTATATAGTTTTTAAGGGATAGGAGGAAAGAACAACCACTAAAGAAAAGCAACAGTATGTAATTTTATGAAACAATTCTTTCAAACATCTTCTTTCTGGCTCTTCCCTTTCATATATACTGCACCTCATTCGAGGTTCAAAATGCATCACTTCAAAGTTAGTCAGAGTCAGATCCCACAGTTCCTGAGGATCTTGAAACCATCATTGGTGTGAAAGGGTGGCTGTTTATTCCCATCTGGGATGAAGTATGGTAAGGATGAACTCATCCATCGGAGACCTGTAGACACGTTGTTCAATTCAACCATCATTAATTGAACACCTACTATGTCCTAGATTCTACACTGAGGGCTGGAGAGTAGAAGACATAATCCCTTACCTCACAGTTAAGTAGGGGAGGGGACATACATTTAAGGGAGGCAGAATATCAGACTGTAAGGAGTACAGCATGGGTTTAACAAGCTTGCTCTGTTTTTAGACCAAATTTCGACCCCAAATTTTGCTCTAGAAAACATGGTGAGCCCAGCTGCAAAAGCCATGTGAGTCATGGCAGAAAGAGATTAGTTCCAGAGGAAACAGAAGGGGGAAGGGGTAAATCTGAGAAAGCACGACGGTATTCCCTCGTTCACTAATTCAACCGTTCCAGATAGCTGAAGAGTAAGTACCTACTATCTGCCAGGTTCAGAAGATGTAAAGAAGAATGAGACGCTGTCTAACCTTCCAAGGAAGTCTCGACTGAGTGAGCACAGGAAACAAACACTGATGCCACACGCTGACAAATGGAGGTGATAATGATGATGATCATGTTTAGCACCTAGTGAAGATTTACTGTGTGCCAGGTTCTGCCCAATGTATTCCATTCTATTAACTAATTTACTCCTTCTGAGGGAGGTGGCTATTAGTCTCCCCATTTTAGAGATGAGGCAACTGAAGCAGAGAGATTACAGTAAAACCTTGGTTTGCGAGCATAATTCGTTCTGGAAACATGCTCGTACTCCAAAGCACTTGTCTATCAAAGCGAATTTCCCCAGAGGAAATAATGGAAAACTCCGACGATTCGCTCCACACCCCCAAAATATTCATATAAAGAATACGAAATAATAAAGAAAATACAAATTAACTGGCACTTATTTTTGAAAACCTTCGTGGCTGGTGTGAGGGAGACAGAGAGAGGAGGGTTATTGTGTAGGACGACTTTCACTATCAGTGACGGATGTTGACTACAGTACAGTAGTAATAAACTGTCATCTGCTGTATTTCATGTAAGTGGCAATAAGGCAGCAGAGGAAGGGGTCTCTGTGTGCAGGCAGCCTGACCCAGAAGGAAGCAAAGCATTCCTGAGCTCACTCTGTATGGAAAAGCAAAGGACTGTCCGTAGGTGCCTTGAAGGGACAAAAAGTACACTAGTGCCCGTTGTGGGCACCTTCCAACGTTCTGAAAAATCACTGATCTCTGCCAAACACCACGGCCTGAGACCTAGAATATAAGCATGGGAGATGATCACCCACCATCCCACAGAGAGAGAGAGAGAGAGAGAGAGAAGGACCATTGGCTCAGTCGTGATCATGCGACGTTCAGTGGCACGTACTACTCACATTGCAAGACATAGCTCGCGTATCAAGTTAAAATGCATTAGAAATGTTTGCTCGTCTTGTTAAATATGCGCAGAACAACTTGCAGTCCAAGGTCAAGGTTTCACTGTCTGTGACTTATCCTAGGTCAGGGTGGCTAGAAAGGAACAGAGCTAAGATTTGCTTACAACCTTAACCCCAATACTACACTGTCTTAAACAAGTGCATAAACCACGATGCTATAATCCTGGATAATCATCATCACAGCAGAGCTATGACGTAGGGTTTATCAACCCCAATTTGGAAAGGAGGAAATTGAGGGGCAGAGAAGATAACTAACGCGCTCTGTCTTCCAGCTCCGTAGCAGAGCCAGAGTACAAATCCAAATTGGCCATAAATCTCGTTCAGTATTAGAAATGTCGGCTCCAACCACGCTGCGAAGTAAACCACCATGTATACCGTTCTTCCAGAGTAGCAGCATCATACTGAAAATACTGCAAACATACTCGAGTTTTACAAATGCTTCGGGCACACAGTACCTTGGGGAGTAGCTGCTGCAGCCTCTGTGTCTGCATTAAACAGTTGCCACAGAAACTAGTAATTCACGAGGAGCAGCAATACACACTGCACTTTGATTTGTTCTGATAAGAACAGACACCCCCGGGAGGAGAAGACAAACAGGCCGAAGGACTGACATTCCGGTTCAGTTGGCAGCGTACCTGGGCCGGCCGCAGTTACACTGTGTGCTGTACAGCCGCTTGTTCGGGGACGAGGATTCTACGTTACCTGGGGACGTTTTCAAAGTGATTTTACCTAGGAATTCTACCACTTAGGAAAACCTATTTGTTCTGATCATTCCTTCCTGGGAAGCATATAAAATAGCACTCATAAGGGCCGCACAGCAGCTGGAGTGGTAAGCAGTTACTAAGATGCTTTATTCAAATGTAAACAACCAATGAAACATATAAATACTGAAGGGGTAGGAGGAGAAACTAGGGACGTTTTATTTTATTTTATTTTATTTTATTTTATTTTATTACTATATTTTTTTTAATGTTTATTTATTTTTGAGAGAGAGAGAGAGAGAGAGAGTGCAAGTGAGGGAGGGTCAGAGAGAGAGGGAGACACTGAATCCAAGCAGGCTCCAGGCTCTGAGCTGTCAGCACAAAGCCCAATGTGGGGCTCGAACCCACAAGCCGTGAGATCATGACCTGGGCCGAGGTCGGGCGCTCAACCGACTGAGTCACCCAGGCGCCCGACTAGGAAGATTTTATTAATGGAAAATGCAACGTTTCCAAAAATTGCTCAAACCACAAGAAAAAAAATTCCTCAAAATATTCTTCAAGAAACAGTATTAGCAAAAAAAGTATTTTAGAATAACTAAAACATACGTAACCATGTTGAGGATTCTTTGCATATCTAAAATAATTCTGTAGTCATATTACATAAAACGAATCACAGTGTATGTGTGATATAAATACTAAAGTATAGTTTTAGAGCTATTAATTTTTAATTTACACACTGACTATACTTTCCAGTATGTTTTTAGGATTTAACTTCTTACAAATAGAGCTACAAGTTTCTTAACTTTAAGAAATGCAAGGTTGCGGGGCTCCTGGGTGGCTCAGTTGGTTAAGAGTCTGGCTTCGGCTCAGGTCATGATCTCACAGTTCGTGGGTTCGAGCCCCCTGTCAAGCTGTGTGCTGACAGCTAGCTCAGAGCCTGGAGCCTGCTTCACATTCTGTGTCTCCCTGTCTCTGACCCTCCCCCGCTCACGCTCTGTGTCTCTCTCTCTCTCTCAAAAATAAACAAACATTAAAAAAATGAAAAAAAAAAAAAGAAATGCAAGGTTGGGGGGGCGGCGCATGGGGGGCTCAGTTGGTTAAGTGTCTGATTCTTGCTTTCAGCTCAGGTCATGATCTCATGGTTCGTGGGTTTGAGCCTCACTTCGGGCTCTCCGCTGGCAGCTTGGAGCCTGTCTGGGATTCTCTCTCTCTGCCCCTCCTCCACTTGCGCGTGCACATGCGCACTCTCTCTCTCAAAATAAATAAAATATTAAACAAATAGCAAGGTTGTTTTTACTTTGTGCCAATTTTTGAAAAGTAGCAAACACTTGCCAAGCAGGGCAAATTATCAACATTTGGGATGAACACCAATGGTATGATTTCTTACCGGAGTTATGTCACAGGATCAGACACTGGGGGGTCCAAACCACCTTGGGCCAAAACCCTGGCCCTGCCTCTAATTACCACAGTGTGTCATATTCTGGCAAGTTACTTAACTACTCATGTATCTCCTCTATGTAAATTGGAGCCGTACTATATTCCTAAAAGGATTAAACAAAATAACAGCCATATAGTGCCTGACCCATACGTAGCTGGCACTCAGTAAGTGTTCATTTCTATCACCACCACCCACGTCTCCATTTTCTGGGGAGAAAAAAATTAAATACTACTTTTGCCAGATGGAGCTTAGTACACACACAATTCCACTTTCCAAAATACCAAGATGAATAGCTTTCTGCCTTTTCAGCTTCGGGTTTCAGGAAAAAGAGTATTTGGCGATCCTGGGAAGATGCCAGTCTTTACAAGCCTGGACAATTTCTTTCCTACCTGCAAAAGGAAAGGCTCTGGAGGGCTCTGACGCTGGTGAAAATGAAGCAAGGAGTTGAAAGGGGTCTCTAATGGGACAGAGCCACTAGCCCAAACCCAGCCTGGAATACTAGAAGAGCATCAGTGTTCCTCAAACACTGAAAGGGCTCCTCGTCTCAGACTCCGAGTGGGCATACTGTTCTAATAAAAGTCAAAGTGCAAAAAGTTCCCATTTTTGCCTAAAATGTTCATGGTATTCCTTGAGGTATTCAACGTATGTAATTTAAACACAAACTGCTATAGTAATTATTAGAAATCCCAAACACTCATATAAGGAAGATAAAATAGTTTGACCGATCTGTTTAAATTCCACTCAAACATTTATTTCACAAAGAATTATTTGATACTTTCAAGTGTACATACCAGACCAAGCTCTGGAAATGCAAAGAGAGACATGGAGTAGAGAGGAGTAACAGTGACGAGTACTTAGTGAACATCTACTACAGACCAGGTACTCTTGTAAGTATGCTATATAGACCTATTTAATCTTCATGACAGCTTTGTAGTAAAAATGACTATTAGCCCATTGTACAGAATAGGAGACCGAGGCACAGAGTAATTATGCAACCTGTCCGTGGTTACACAGAACCAAAGTCTGCGGTAGAATATGAAGTCAGTTAGGCATTCTGGCTCCAGACAGTACACTCTTCGCTTATACTCTCCACGGCAGCTGAGGCAAACATTCTTTGGATCGTTCAACAAATATCCACTGAATGCCTATGTGGATAATATGAAATGAATGTACCTGGTACATTCATTCTATTCTGGTGGGAGAAGACAGACAATACGCAAGAGAAGTAAAACACATAGCATGGTATACCGTAGTAAGGGCTAAGGAGAGCAGTAACTCAAAGAAGGAAAGTGTTGGGGGCGGTCACAACGCTGAGGGCAGGCCTCCCTGAGGAGAGGTCACGACTAAAGAAGGACTCTGCACCTTGCTCACACACACACGAAGAAACTATGTGAGGATTTCCCCCACGGCTTAGTCTCTACAAACTCAAAAGGTGGTAGTGAAGACAAGCACTCAAATAGATCATTATAATCCAGTGTGATGAATGTGAATTGATAAGGAAGAACTACAGGGAAGAGGGGGCAAAAAGGGTGCCTGCCTCAAACCCAATTAGGGGTAGGCAACAACTTCCTGAATGTGACGCCCGAAGTTTGCAGGAGATCGCCCCGCAAAAAGAGAGTCGAGGACAGACCTTTACGGAACAATATTTTAAGGGCCTTCTACGGTTTTATAACCTGGACAGTATAAACAACCTACACATTTAAGATGCATATAATCCAATGGTCTATAGTATGTTCAAAGTCGGGCCGCCATCACCATGACTCAGTTTCATGACATTTTCATGCCCTATAATAAACCTCTGTAAACCATCAGTACTCACTCACTCCCCACCGCTAACCCTCCAAGCCCCAGCGAATCGATAATTTACTTTCTGCCTATTCTGAGTGTTTTCTCTAAATGGAATCGTACACTATGTGGTCTTTTGCGTTTGGCTTCTTACACTTAGCGTAATGTTTTCAAGGTGCATCCACGTTGTGGCATGCATCAATACTTCGTTCCTTTCTATGGATGTGCAGTACCCACTGTATGGACATACCACATGCTCTTTATGTATGCATTCATGGGCTGGTGGACATTAGGCTGTTTTCACCTTTTGGCTATTATGAATAATGCCGCTATGAACATTTACGTACAAGTTTTTGTGTGGACAGGTTTTCACTTCTGTTGGGCATATACCTCGGTGTACAATAGCTGGGTCATGTAGTAATTTCATCACTAACTTTTTTTTATTAAAAACATTTTTTTAAGTTTATTTATTTTGAGAGAAAGAGCAGAGGAGGGGCAGAGAGAAAGGGAGAGAGAATCCCAGGCGGGCTCCGTGCTGTCAGCACGGAGCCTGATGTGGGACTAGAACTCCAACCATGAGATCATGACCTGAGTCAAAACCAAGAGTCGACGCTTACCCAGCTGAGCTGCCCAGGTGTCCCTAAAAACACTTTTTTAATCTTTATTTTTGGCAGGGGGGAGGCGCATGGGGCGGGGCAGAGAATCCCAAAGAAGCTCCTTGTTGTCAGCGCAGAGCCTGATGCAGGGCTCGATCCTTAAACTTTGAGATCACGACCTGAGCTGAATCCAAGAGTCAGATGCTTAACCAACTGAGCCCCATCATAATTAACTTTTTAAGGAACCAGCAAACTATCCCACAATGGTTACACCATTTTGCATTCCAAATAACAATGTATGTGGGTTCCAATTTCTCCACATCCTCACCAACATTAGTTCTTTCCCGTTTTTTCTTCTAAATGGTCATCCCGGGGGGCATGAAATAGTATCTCGTTGTAGTTTTGATTTGCACTCCCTGAACAACTAATGACGCTGAGCACCTTTTCATGTTTGCTGGCTAGTTGTAGATCTTCTTTGGAGACACGTCCATTAAAATCCTTTGCCCATTTTTCAATTGGATTATTTGTCTTTTTATTGTTGAACACACACTCTTTTGGAGACTTCACTCGGATGCTTACTACCTGCGGGACCGTGAACAAGCCATTTAAACTTTTTCGAATCTGTTACCTCATCTATAAATTGGGAACAATTTATACTGATCCCATAGTGTTGTGAGGATTATATATGACAATGTTAGTGATCATTAAATGACAGCTATTATTGTTCAAAATAATATTTAAACACATTTTTAGATACATATGTTCAAGTATGTGATGGTCTTCATTCTTACTGTTTCAAAAGTTCTTTTTACACGGATTTTAAAATTATGAACTCTCAAAATGTAAACTTTTAATAATATCATTAGTCCCAATTTTTGAAAATAGCTTGTATGATTCTACAAACAAGAGTAAATAAAAACGCAGGGACACCAGGGTGGCTCAGTTAGTTTAAGCGAGACAGAGAGAATCCCAAGCAGGCTCCGCACCGCCTGCGTAGAACCGGACGCAGGGCTTGAACCCACGAAGCCATAAGATCATGACCTGAGCCGAACCACGGGTCTGATGCTCAAGCGACTGGGCCACCTAGGCGCCCGTCATGTGGTTCTACTGTACTGCCATCTAATCTGCTCTACAATTTTAAGAGACATTTGTACTTTCAGGATTTTCCCAGAGAGACAAGGAAGAGGGGATGGGGTGGGGTAACTGTATCTTCCAATGCTTGAAATGATGGTATTATAACCCCTGTAAGCACACAATTCAGTCGTCTAAGTAGTAGTTACTTCTGGACAATTCACTTAAAACCTGATGGGAGGAAAAGGTGAAGTGGGGCGCCAGTGAAAAAGTGGGGCTTGAGCTTTCATAATCAGCACTTTTAGCACAGAATGCTTTGCCTTGTCCAAAGCATCCCCAAATATACAATCTCATTATTTAAAGTTACTGAGCATAATGGATTTTTTAGTCTGATGCAGCAATTTGCATGAATTCATGTGACCAGAAATGTGTTTATTTTCCAAAGACAATGACTTCCCGGGAGTAAAGGAAACCACCCAACTATAGAGCCTGTTTTTCTTTTCAACACAGCTTTCTCATCTCCAAGTTGCCAAATATTAATCTCTGTATGGCTGTTTTATATAGCGGAGCCGACCTCAAGTGCTTAAAGAGATACAGTCACATAGTAAGACATGCTAAATTCTATTTTAAATGTCTATGGCTTTTTGTTTCCACACTGACTACGTGCGTATAAATCTGGGTTTCATTTGTAATATTTTTTTCTAGAAACAAATCACTAGCACGACTATAGAGATTAATGGTGTGCCATTAATGTAAAAGTTGACTGGCTTTATCATAAAGACAGAAAGTTGAGTGGTGGTTGATAGGAATTAGAAGAAAGGAAGAATGGGGAATTATTTAATTGGTACAGTTTTGCAAGATGAAAAAAATTCTGAAAATGGATGGTGGTGATTATTGCAAAACAGTATGAACGCACTTAATGCCACTGAGCTATACACTTAAAAGTAGTTAAGGGGCACCTGGGCGGCTCAGTCAGTTAAGCATCCAACTTCGGCTCAGGTCATGATCTCACAGTTCTGTTCGTGAGTTCGAGACCTACATGGGGATCTACGCTGATAGCATGGAGCCTAATTGGGATTCTCTGTCTCCATCTCTCTCTCTCGCTTCCTCTCTCTCTCTCTCTCAAAAATAAACAAACTTTGGGGCACTTGAGCGGCTCAATCAATTAAGTGTCCGAACTCTGCTCAAGGCACGATCTCCCGGTTTGTGAGTTTCAGCTTCATGTCAGACTCTGCACTGGCAGCTCAGAGCCTGGAGCCTGCTTCAGATTCTGTGTCTCCCTCTCTCTCTGCCCCTCCCCTGCCGCTCATGCTCTGTCTCTCTCAAAAATAAACATTAAAAAGTAGTTAAAATGGTATTTTGTTATGGCTATTTTACCACAATTAAAAATGGTTTTCAAAAGTAAACTGGCTTCTTTCTGAAGCAGTACCCAAAAAAAGTTGATTGTCTCCAAGGACGCTGGGGTTAGAGTGCCCCCCCGCCATGAGTCCTGAACCACGGATTACTGCGATTCCAATTCCTCGAGCCCGAGGACCATTAAGATCAGAAATATAGAGCCGGATGGGGCGCCTGGGTGGCTCAGCCGGTTGAGCGTCCGACTTCGGCTCAGGTCATGATCTCACGGTTCGTGGGTTCAAGCCCCGCGTCGGGCTTTGTGCTGACAGCTAGCTCAGAGCGTGGAGCCTGCCTTCGGATTCTGTGTCTCCCTCTCTCTCTGACCCTCCCCCGCTCACGCTGTCTCTCTCTCTTCTTTCTCAAAAATAAATAAAAACATTAAAAAAATTTACAAAAAACCAGAAATACAAAAAACCAGAAATACAGAGCCGGTAGGAGCAGCATGTCTGCATAAACTCCCAGCTCTGCTCCAAACTAATGATTTGGACCAAGTCATTTAAACTCTGCTTCAGTTTCCTTGTCTGTAAAATATGGAAAATAGTAGTACTTAAATCTCACCAGGTTTTCCTGGAGATTTATCAAGAGAATAGCGGTCAGGTACACCCAACACTCAGCACACCTTAGCTATTATTGGCAACCGCATGAACAGACAAGGTTGAGTTTCCCAAAACGAAGGGAGAGGCATTCGTGCCCGGTTTGGCAACGGTGTTAAGAGGGCCGGTGGATGTGTGTTGCTGTGTGATCCCAGGCCTTCTCCCCAATGGCTGACCGATTATGGGGATCTGGGGGCTCTAGGCTGAATCCAGGGTTTCTCAAAGGATGCTTCTGAGACGGCCAGCAAGAGACTCCCCGGGGAACCTGGTCAAAACGCAGAGCTCTCTGCCGAGAGCCAAACCTGGTGAATCCCAGTCTCTGGGGGTGAGGCTTGCGATCATAACCATACCCGGCTCTCATCAGACTAAATGAGGGGAACGGGAAACCAAAGGGGGTCTGGCTCTGCAGTAAGGCTTCCTAATTTCTCTTGCTTTGATTAACTTTACTAGCAGATGGTACATGGATCTTGACATCTATTTCCATGACCAGCCAAATGTCTTGTCTAATTTAATTTTTCTTCCCTCTCCTACCACCTCCTCCTCCTCCTCATCTCATTCTTTGATGGAAAAGCATACCGGCCAAATTTAGGACTCAAATCTCCTGCTATCACACCACTTTCATTACCACTTTATTTACTTCCATTGTGGGAAAAGAAGATGAAAGCAAGTGTCACGTACTCAGAATAAAACCGCACAGACGTAGGTATTAGAACGTCTGTCCATTTCCAGGATCTACCTCGGTTCTCATCTGGCCATGAAAGTCTTGGTACTGCTCTCCTCATGCTCTTTAGCCACAGAAAGAAAAGCAGCTGGGAAGAACCCTCCTCAGGGTAAACAAGAGAACAGTGTGGGGATTCTTTTGAGAACAATGACAATAATCCTGGAGGATTATTAGAGTGAAGGGCACCCTGGCCTTTGGGGAAGTGTGGAAGTTTCTTAGGACGCAGGAGGACGAGGTTGTAAAATGAAAAAGGTCACAAGTTGTCTCTGAAATGCCTTTCTCTGAGAACTGCTTCTAGCTCCTTCTTCCTGTCCACTGAACAGCGGCCTTATACATCTCCCCTGACATGACAGCACAGTGTTTCATCCACGGCATCGGGAACGGAGCCAAACTCTCCACCATGGGCCGCGAAATCCTTCTCTAGTGCTTGGACTCTAATAGCAAGTAGGGGCGTCTGGAAAAAGAAACAAGAGCAACAACACATAACCTTGAACTCCGGCCCCAACTTACTAGAAAAAATTTTGATAACGTATCAACTGCAAGAAAACGCCACAGCCGCTTTTCTAACGAGAAGAACATCAACAAAAATGGTGGGTTTTTTCCTCAAATGACTCCATGTAAGTGATCCAAGAGGAAACCGTGATCTCCAAAAGCACGCGACAGGCCACACCGTGTTTTTCTAGTTCGCTTTCCAAATGAAGCAGTACCTGAGGCAGAACGAGTAGTTCAAATTCCTAACACAATGGATTTCTTCCTAAGAAACCTTAAAGCTGCAAGCGGTAACGCACTGGCATCAGAGTTTTACAGCAGGAATAAAAACACTACCTACCTCAAAGGGTCTGGTAGAGGACTCCAGGAGATAACTGTGTGCGAAGCACTTTCAACAGCCCCTAGCATTTGCCAGGAGAACTAAAAATTGTTAGCTGCTGTTACTGTTGTTAGCTTTAAGCAAAAGTTACATGCAATCAAGTTTGACACAATCGAACGTTCCGGATTGAGCTTGGCGATGTACTGAGATGGAAGGGTGACTTTAAAAACCAAAATGCAGTAAGAGAGCTCTTGAAAATGGACACGAGGGACGCCTGGGTGGCTCAGTCGGTTGAGCGTCTGACTTCGGCTTGGGTCATGATCTCACGGTTTGTGAGTTTGAGCCCCGCATCGCGCTCTCTGCTGTCAGCACAGAGCTTGGAGCCTGCTTTGGAGCCTCTGTCTGTCTGTCTGTCTGTCTCTCTTTCAAAAATAAATAAACATTGGGGCGCCTGGGTGGGTCAGTCGGTTAAGTGTCAGACTTCAGCTCAGCTCATGATCTCATAGTCCATGGGTTCGAGTCCCGCATCGGGGTCTGTGCTGACAGCTCAGAGCCTGGAGCCTGCTTCAGATTCTGTGTCTCCCTCGCTCTCTGCCCCTCCCCCACTCACTCTCTGTCTCTGTCTCTCAAAATAAGACATTAAAAAAAATTAAAAATTAATTAACTAATTTAAAAAAATGGACACGTAATGCCAGCAGGAGAGTACTGACTGATCTATGAACATACTAACAAGAGAAAAAAGATAAAACACTGACATTACCATACACACGCACATGGGACCATAGCGCGCACCTGCGTCCCTCTCTGCCTACCTCTCTGCCTACCTGCCAGTGCCCGGCAAGGGCTGAGCCCCCCGCCCCCGCCTCCCCGCGACTGCTGCTGTCCAGACCCAATTCCTCCAGGCTCCCTGCTCTGGGTGTCCGTGAGGCCCATGGAGTATGGTATCAACTACTAAACCATTCCTGTGCTGGCATTCTTCCAGGTCACCGCTTCAATTGTTTACACTTGGATTTCCTTTTAGCGCCTCCAAGGGAAGTTAAGAAATAGCAATTAACATTAATGACGGATATCATTTTAAAAGGACAAAACTTCTGACCTGGCCAAGCACAGGCTGCATCATTTGTGGTGACAGCAACCCTTAAGGCGGCAGCCACAGGCTAAATAATACATGTGGCTGAGACGATCCACGGGGCGACAGGAGAGCCATCGCCTTCTCTGTGGCTCAGTGAGCAGCACTGACCAGGCGGCTGCCCATTTAACCACAAGATACACACACCTGACCCACAGGGCCCTGAACAGGAGCAATCTGGGAAAGAAGGAATAAAGAAGTCAAAGAACTGAGTAGAATCCAGGCCTTCCAAAAACCCACCACGTTGCAACCGGGGACACGTATGTTCTCTTACTAAGACGGAACGCAGGACGTAACCTGAACGAGAGGTTTACATTTATAGGCGGGCTCCTTGGGTCTGAACCCTAGCTCTACCTGAGGTTAAGGCTTTATGACTTGAACTTGTTTAAGTCTGAACTTGAACTTGCACTAAGTTTCAGTTTCTGGTGAAAATACGGAGGGGTCAGGAAATAATGCACGGACAGGTCTTCACACAGACCCTCAATAATTACTAGTCGTTACCCTGAAAACAAAAATGCTGTGTAGGTAGCCAGAAGAGCCCACGAAGGCCTATTTCACCAATACTGCGGGCAAAATAGCAGACATTAATAAAGAAAAAAAAGAAACCAGTAAAACCAAATACTGGAAATATTAGTTACTAACAAAATAAAATCCACTTTTTAAAACTGTGTGTGAAACAGGGATACTTAAGAAAGAGCAAGCTTGATCATGATAAAGTGTGTGATTTCTGTGTCAATTGTGAAGAAAGCCTGAGACCCCGAAAGAGCTTTAAAGATCGACTGCATAGATTCATTCAACAAACATTTATCGAGCATTTACTATACATGGAGCAGTACAAGGGACCAGACACTATGCTAAACGCTAAATGCAGAAGCACGTGTAAAATGCTGCAGTGGGCAGAGCCCAGGAGTGGAAGAGATTCTTTCTGTCCCAGGGATGTCAGAGAAAGGAGACCCACGACAGCTTCATACAAGAAAGGACATCTGAATTAGGGCTAGAACTTCATCAGGGAATGGGAAAGGGGGGGAGCAGCAGGAGCAAATGCATGCAGGTATCTGGCAAACACCCAGAGGCATCTGGGGACCTGAGAAGAATCCAGTATGGCCAGATAGGGAACTGAGGAAAGCCTTAGTCTCCGCATGCGAAGCTGGGAGAAAACAGGAGGGAATGTCAGCACCCTCGGGCTTTAGCACAGAGATAACTGAAGAGGGCAAGACCGATGTTTGAAAAGCACCGTTGTGATAAAGAAATGCAAGAAAATAACTACCCTAAAAGTCAGGCTAAGGGTTATTGGGGATGAGGGCAGGCTTATGATTGGGATAAGGCACCTGGAGGGACTTGTGGGGTGGCCCGCAGTGTTCTGGTTTTTGATCTGGATGGAGATTTTAAGTAGGCTTGTAGTCCTCTATTCAGCTACATATTTGGTTGTTTGGTTTTTTGAATCCTTGCGTAATTTTATAATAAAAAAAAGCTGAAAAAGAAAACACCCTCTTGTGACACTGTGGTCAGACTGGGGAAAAGAGGAACTAGAAGAAAGATAAGGAAAGAGGTTATTGCCTCTCAAGAAAAGATGATGAGGGCCAGGGCAAGGACAGTGGGAGTGAGAAGGAGATAAACCCATTCGAGAAACATCTTACCAGAGGCTTAGAGGAGAAGCTAAGTGAGTTCAGATCTGAACATCCTGATACCTTTAAGACTCCAAATACTGCTTTCCCTCTTTTTAAATTTAGGGCTTTCCTTTGCCTTGGTACTATCGATCGATAGTAATATTCTATTCCCTGTCACTCATAATTCATTTCAACTCATATTTTTGGCTTTCAAGTAGAGGAGATGGGAGTGGTTCTCGATGTAATGGCAAGACTTGGAAGGAAGGAGGGAGGTGGTTAAGAGAGATGTGCATAAACTCATGTAAAGGGGAAGCTCGTTGGTGAAATTATAAACTGTTAGTAGTGAAAGACAGAGGTACATGGATAACATTGCAAGCGAACTATTCTACTAAAATGGAAAAGATACGTAAGGCAAAGGCTATGAGGGCAAAGCTTCCCAACCTGATCAACAAACATCAGGGAAGGGAATGAATGCATCGTGCAACCGTCTTGTCTTCACATGTCTGGGACACATCAGTTATACGTTACCGAAAGAATGAGAAGAGAAATTTGAAGGTGAGCGAGATGGGCCGAATTGAAAGAGAGGAAGGTCTTCCACACCAGGTCAGAGTACGGTTGAGGACCAAGTGGGTTTGCTGGGGTATAAGCCGAAACGAACGGTCTTCACTTGAGAGAAGAGATGGCTATCAGCCACTGTGTTAGACTAATTACAGAAGGAGCGTAACAGCCCAGGTCCCTAGAGCCCCATGCTGCTTTCTCACAGAACAGGCACTCACCAAATGCACGAAGAGCCAACTTGGATAATACTCACAGGAAAACAGTAAGATTTTACCCTCAGACCCCTGCTTCTCCTGCATAAGGATAATGAAACCTAGCTACCATTTACTGGATAAATACTCCATGTCGAGCAGTCTCAGCCCTCAGCATGAATTACCAGGTTGAATCCTAACAGCAAGCCCATGGGGGAGGCGCCATTATTCATTCATTCCTGCCCCGCGGATAAGAAGACTGCATCCGTCCAAGTGGAAACTCTGGAGAAACAAGACGGGAGGGAGACTGCATGGGACAAACGTGGACCTGGGCAAAAAGGAGCACCTGCTTCGCACATGGTCTGACTCAGGTCACCATCTCTCCTCTGGCAACACGCGCCGGCAGGAGGCAGTCAGTGGTACTGAGACTTGGAATCCTGGCCAGGTCTGTTTCTTTCCGTCAAACATATGACCAACATCTGGCAGTCGGCAAGCGTCAAGATGAATGAGTCTCCGCTAATGCATACATCACAGGCCGGAGTGCCAACGTTGGTCAAATTCCATTCCAGAATTACAGTTCAGCTGCACTGAATACTAAATACACACGACGCATTAGGTGGGACTCTGAAATCCCTTTGCTCTATGGAAATTTCTATTCTGGTAGTAGTTGTAGGAGATTTGATCTTTATCGCACTTTTCCTGGCAGCAGTAAAATTCCATTTCCATCAACTCCATTTCCTCTCAGGAAAGAAGTCTCTCAGGAAATATTCAAAACATTGTTCTCAACAAAGTTCTCAAATATGAATCATTTTCAAGTGCCAGGAAGACACTCCTTCCCCCACTGTTTTGCATCATAATATACTTTGCCTAAAATGACAGGTTTGGGACAAGATATATGTGAAAAAGAACAAAACAGAATAAAGTCTTCATTCTTTCCCCAATATGGCTTTGCCCGAGCACTTCGCTCTGCCTCAGCGAGCTTCTCCTTTGCTCTGCGTCGCCAACTCCTACCAACGCATCCGTTCATTCAACAAATACTTCCTGAGCACCTACTTATTTCGGTCCTGTCATAGGTGGCAGGGGTTCCAATAAGTGTATTCAGAATTAAGCGGGGCGGAAGTTAGGGGATGGTCATTGTAGGCAGTGGGACCATCACGGTGACATGCTGAAAAGTTCCTGCAACAAGTTTCCCAGAAGAGGAAACATTTAAGGCTGGCCTTCGAAGGACAAGTAGGAGGAAGTCACCGGAAGAAGAAAGGCACTTATGGAGGCTAAGAGGGAGGCCTCCCATGGAGCGGCTGCCTCACAAATTCATCCTCGTGTTTGTGTTGAAGCCCTATTTCCCATGGGCTGCACCTGACCTGCGAGCGAGCGCAGCAGGCACAGGGCTCCCCTGAGCCGGGTTACCCAAAGGTGTTCCTGAACCTTCCTTCAACTGCATGGCAGCCTGGACGGCAGCCTGGACGGCTTCTCTGCCTAAGCTGCTCTCGCTTCTCCTCACTAGGGGTCAGGCTTGCATCATGGACTCATGGCGCCCCATCCTTCCCACCTCCCCACTGCCTCTCACACAGGCCGTGGTTCCCCTTAATAAAACCCTTGCCGGTTTAATCCTGAATTCCTGCCTATCAGAGGACCCAGGACTAAGGCAGCCTGCTCCGGGGGGCCCAGCATGTGCCTGGAGCTTGCGGTGGAGGTGTGGGCGTGACGGGAGAAGACTCTGGGCCAAATCAGAGAAGGCCTTGTATGTGTCTGAGAAGGACCCGGGGGACATGGTCCTCTGAGAAACAGGGAACCGCCAGAAAGGTTTAAGCAGGGAAAGGGTATGGTGTTTTCTAAGGACTGTTCTACTGGCAGTATGGAGGACGGACTGGAGTTAAGCATGATCTGGAAGCATCTCCGTGTACACTTCCATCGGGTCGGCTAGCCTGCGAAGCCCTTATGAGTGGAATCATATTGTTTGTTTTCATCTCTGTGCCCCTGTAATGATCAGAATGGTGTTTAGCACGAAGCAGCTACTCAAGAGGGCCCACCACATCTATCGGGCTGGGCCTCCCCTCACTGCCCAACATTTTAAATTAAACCAACCTTTCAAAAGTTTAATGACCAGCCTTTGAATATCCCTGCTTAGACACTGGAACTCTGTCTCGCCAATCTAGAAGAAGAAAGTTACATGTGTGAAGGGTAGAAGTTACTCCCCAAACTTTATCTTTATCACTAGTTATCTCATGAGCTCTCTTTGAAGCTGGGAATCTAATCACATCTGTTGATATTAATTCTAAGGACAAAGGTCATTAGATATTTAGTTTCGGAATGTTTACCAGGTCAGCGAAGTTTAGAGTCACATCAGGCTCAAGGCCCAGAGGTCTTATGCAAAGAACACTGAACAAAAATCAGAACTGGGGTTCTGCATACTGGTGCAATAGCTAATGGTGATCTTTGGGAAAACACATTGCTAAGTTCTATTTCTTACATGATAAAGTAGAAATAAGACCTACCTTAATTGGTAAAGTGAAAATTAAATCAGTAGATGTGGTCAATGCATTTTGAAATACTGTACTGTCACTTAATTTGTGAGGATGGTAGATCTCAAGTTAGTAAGAACTAAGACCCACCCCCCAAACAAATATAAGGGGGCAGGAAGAGCCTTTTGGAGATGATGAGTATGTACATTACACCCTGACTGTCGTGAGGATTTCAAGGGTGTATGCATATGTTCAGAACTCCTCAAATTGTATACATTAAATATATACTGTACTTTGTTAACAATCACACTTCAATAAACCTGTTTAAAAAAGACTAGTGATTACCAATTATGATTTACAACACCATCAAGCAATGGTGTGACATTATCCAAAAATTCTCAAAATACAACAGATTTTCCTCTACTTTCATCTGTCACACAGGACTTTTAGTTGGAAGGGTACTGCTAGGAAATCAAATAATAATGAGAATCAGTTCCCAGAAGCGATGGATTGCTGGAGCCAACAGCCTTCCTGAGGGAGGTCCTGGGCACTGAAAGGTCATATGATGATGGGCTTGATGCCCTTTCTTAGACACAGCCATTTTTCTCACTGCTACCACCCTGACTTGACTGATGAAAAACCCAGCTAGCTCTCAGGCCCTACGTGTGATAATCAAAACAAGCTTACTGAAAAAAAGGAATCATTACCTTCAAACAGTCTGAAATGGTTTATAGAAGTTAGAGAAGTGAGTTTCAATGATTCAGAAACTGTCAGATCTGCATGAGCTAAGGCTCTGAAGCTAGCTATCGATGGTTGGTGGCCCATGGACAATGAGAAAATGGCACCTCCAGTCCTCCGGGCTGAGCCCATCACTTCTAGACCACAAGAAGACGACACAAGAGCGTGCACGCACTCACTTCCAGAGCCCAAAGCATTCAGCAGGACCTTTGAAGCCTTCCAAATTTGTAAGATGATTTAGTAAATTGGTATTGTTTTGATTTAGGAAGGAGGTGGGTAGAGGAATTTAGGTCCATTTGTATAAAAAGGAACTTGCTCTAGGCTATTTTGGTAAAACAACTAAAAGTCATCCTAAGTCTCATCTGGCATTTTCCAAACCCAAATTAATTATTTCCAGTTATAAAGTGCATTTCATGGTAAAAAAAAAAAAAATCAATAATAATGACAGTAATGGACACCACTATACTGAGCACATCCTACGTGCTAGGCACTTCACGAAAATTATCTGTATTCCTCATAACAACCTATGCTAAGTCTATATTTCAGATTTTTAAAAAATGAGTATCAGATAGATAAATGTGCCACAAATCAAGCAAATGGCAGAGCTGAGACATAAACCAAGATATCTAAAAGCCCAGATCTTCTAATGGCAATGAAAGGTGGTAAAATGCTTCTCCCTGGGGCGCCTGGCTGGCTCAGTCCCAAGAGCACGTAACTTTTGATCCCGGGGTCATGAGTTCGAGCCCCATGTTGGGAGTAGGGTTTACTTACATAAATAAGTAAATAAATAAGAACGTTTCTCCATTTCCTAATCTCAATCTATTTCTCCCTCTCCCTTGTCCCTGTCCGCCCCCTCCTGCCCCCATCACCGCCCACACATGCACTCACTACCAGAGAGAAGCAGTACAATCTAGTGGGCTGTTACGGCTTTGACCAAACAAACCTGCATTTAAGTTCTGACCAAGCCATTTACTAGCTGCAAGACTTCAATGGTGCAAATTATTTCCTGGACCTCAATTTCCCATAAAATAAGATTAAATAAATGTACACATTGCCTAGTTCAAAGACACTCACTGCATTTGTTTTAACTTCCCATAATAAAGATGAAAGTGGTTCTAGAGACCCTTAAAAGACACACATGATTAAGGAATTGCCAACAACTTTATGGTGCCCAACCATGATTTTTATCTATAACATATAAGAGAATAACATAGAACGGTCACAGGGAGTTAGTCTAGGAATGCAAGTTCGACATTCGTAACTCAAGCAACGCCAGTGATAATATCAACAAAGGAAGAAAATCCATACATTTATCTAGATGCAGAAAAAGTATGACATTTGCTCAAGAGCCATTCATGATTTTTTAAAATATTCAACTAACTAGAAATAAAAAAGGGAACCTCCTCAGCCTGATAGCGAGCATCTATGAAAAACACCTATAGCTAACTCATACTTAATGGTGGAGAGACTGAATGAAAGATTTCCCCCCTGAGATGAGGAATAATGCAAGGCAACTTATCACTTGTATTCAACATCATACTGGATAGAAGTTCTAACTAATGCAGTAAGGCACAGAAAAAAAATTAAAGATAGATAAAATTGGAAAGGGGAAATAAAACTGTCTTTATTCACAGAAAACATAATAATCTAAGTAGAAAATCCAAAAGAATCTACAAACAACTACGAGATCTAGTAAGTTACTGTAGCAAGGCTGGAAAACAGAAGATCAGTATACAAAACTGAATTTTGTTTTTAAATACAGCAGTGAATAACTGGGGACTGAAATTTTTAAGCACCATTTGCTGTATAGCACCAATAAAATATACAATACTCTGGGATCAATGTAACAAAGTACTTGAAGATTTATTATGTTGAAAACTACAGAAAACACTGATGAAAGAAATCAAAGATATAAGTAATTAGAGAGATACGTGTTCATGGATCAGAGGACTCAATATTATGAATATTGAGATATTCTCCCAAATTCATCAATAGATTCAATTCAACCCCAATTCAGTATTCAGTTTAATGCTCAATAAAATCCATGCAAGTTTCCTGTTTAAGAAATTTACAAGGTTAAAAAAAATAAATTTACAAGGTGACCCTAAAAGTTATATGGAGAAACAAATAATCTAGGACAACCAAAGCAATTTGAAAAAGTTGGAGGACTTAAGCCCACTAATTTCAAGACTTACTCTAAAGCTACAGCTACTCAACACAGTGTGATATTGGCAAAAGAATAGACACACACATTAATGGAGCAGAGTAGACAGTCCAAAAATTGATCCACACACATACAGTCAATTAAGTTTTGACAAAAATGTCAATTTGATTCAATAGTCTTTTAGTCTTACAATAAATGACAATGGAATGATGGGGCATATTTATATTTCAGTGAACCTCAACCCAAACCTCACTCTATACATACAATTTGAAATTGATCACAGACTAAAATGTAAACCTTAAAGCTAAAAAGCTTCTGGAAAAAAAAAGTAAATCTTCATGATCTTACATCTGGTAATTATTTATAGGCCAGAAGAAATATGAACCATAAAAGAAAAACTGATCATTTGAATTTCATCAAAATTTTTGCTGTCTGAAAGACAGAAAGAAAATAAAGAAAACAAAAAGAAGGCACAGACTGGGAAGAATATATGCAAAACACCCATGTGATAATGGGCTGATAATCAGAATATATAATGAACCCTCAAAACTGTATCCAAAAAAAACTTACCCAATTAAAAAGTTAACAGACACTTGCTCAAAATCATTAGTCATTAGGAAAAATGCAGAATAAAATTACAGTAAGGTATCACTAGCTATCTACGAGAATGTCTAACATTTAAAAAGACATGCAGTAACAATTTTGGCAAGGATACGGAGCAACTGGGACCTTATACTGCCGGTAGGAATCAAAAACAGTACAGTTTGACAATTTCTTATAAAGTTAAAAACACACTTATTAGAAAACCGAAGGATCCCACTCCTCAGTATTTACTTAAGAGAAATAGAGATAGCTATCCACACAAAAACTTGAGTTTAAATTCTATAGTAACTTTATTCATAATCACAAAATTTTAAATGACCCAAATGTCCATCGTAGTGAATGGATAAACAAATTCTGGTACATTCATATAACAGAATTCTACTCAGCAATAAAAGGTATACCAAACTATGGATATATACAACATGGATGACTCAAAAGCATGATGTTAAGTGCAATTAGCCAAACTCAAAGACTACACATTATGATCACATTTGTATGAAATTCTACAAACAACAAAACTATTATAGAGACTGAAGTAAGAGGGTTGGTCATATAGGGAGGGGACTGACTACAAAGGAGCATGAGGAATATTTGGGGTACTAACTGTCCTTACCAAATGCTTGAGTTTGTAGATGACTCATTTAAAACGACTGCTTGAGGGGCGCCTGGGGCGGGGGGGGCTCAGTCGGTTGAGCGTCCCACTTCGGCTCAGGTCATGATCTCGCAGTTTGTGAGTTCGGCCCCCATGTCAGGCTCTGTGCTGACAGCTCAGAGCCTGGAGGCTGCTTCGGATTCTGTGTCTCCTCCTCTCTCTGCCCCTCCTCCACATATGCTCTGTCTCTCTCTGTCTCTCAATAATAAATAAATGTTAAAAAAATTAAAAAATAAAACTACTGCTTGAAGAGACAGGAACGTTAAAGTACTAATTTTCTTCACTCTACGATCGACAAGAGCAGGGAAGAAGCATTTCCATTCTATGCAGTTTCTTTGTCTTGATTGTAGTTTTTTAGACACCGAGTAGAAGCCTATCTTGGTGTCTAATAGTGTATTCACTAGCATGCATGGTCCTGGGTTTGCAGGGAGCTATTGTCCAAACAGTGGTAGGAGTCTTTTAAGTAGTATTCTCAGAACCCAAGGGAGACCTACCATGAAAACTAAACTACAGAAGTCCTGCCTTCAGGGGCACCTGGATGGCTCAGTCGGTTAAGCGTCCGACTTCGGCTCAGGTCCTAATCCCACGGTTCGTGGGTTGGAGCCCCACGTCGGGCTCTGTGCTGACAGCTCAGAGCCCGGAGCCTGCTTCGGGTTCTGTGTCTCCTTCTCTCTCAAAAATAAATATTAAAAAACTTTACAGAAAGAAAAAAGAAGAAGACCTCCTTTCATTTCTTCACTCACTTGTTCGTCTAACAAATATTTTACTGGCTGCCCATTCTGGAACAGGCTCTGGTAAGGCTGAAGACCCAGAGAAATTCCGGGTCTAGAGTAGCTCACGGCCCTGCTGGGGGGCAGTAGTTGGGGTGTATGAAGGTTCAACAGCAGCCAACAGGCCAGAGTGCACCTTCATGGAAGAGGAAATCTAGCGTTTTGATTTACTCCTCCTTGGGCACCATTCTCTATCAGCTCTCAGTGCCCCAGAAGGCACCAAGAAGACAAAACTGGCAGTCATTCCGGGTAGCAGGAGCAGCATATACAAGAGAAATGTGAGCAAGCATGATATAGCCAGGAACTGCACGAAGGTCAGGGGCAGAGAGCCTGGTGCAAATGGTGCGTAATAAGACTAGAGAGATAGGCAAGAACCAGAAAGGTTGAGGGCTTTGTAAGTTGTGCCTAAGAGTTAGATGTCAGTTTGAGGGGGGACAATGTGAGGCCTGTTATCGGGAGGAGGAACAACCCAAGATTTACATTTAGAAAGATGATTCCAAGGGCAGGTCCGGGATAGAGGCGGAAAGCAGAGGCAGAGGGGTTGCCCCTTTCTTTTCTGGGTAGTTGAAAAACTGGTGGTAGACCAGAAAGACGATGTCAATTGAGGCAGCAGAAAGAGCCCCTTCACAAACCAAACCCCTCGGCCCTGCAGAAGAGATGACCCATTCTCTTACCCAGGGCACATCTCTAGCTAGCAATCGTGATTGCTTATTTCTCTATCCACCACTGGAGTAGCAGTTCCCTAAGGAAGAGAATGGTCGCGCACACACACACACACACGCACGCAGTGTCTGGATAACAGTAGATGATTAGTAACTGTGTGGATGGACTGAATGAATAAATAAATAAATGAATGAATTCACAGTTTGGGCCCAAGAAACCAGTAGAGGACTGTTGGCCACTCCCCTGTGAAAGTAAGAAGCGGCTAAAAGGGGGCTATGTGAGATGTTCTAAAGAAAAACAAAAAGTGGATCCAATAAAAAATGTTAAGGGGTGAGTTTGTAATACCATGAAAAAAACAAACAAAGACAGCTAAAAGCTGACAGATTTTTTTTTTTTTTTATAAAGGCCCCAGAGAAAGGAAACAACTGATTGTCATAATTAAGCTTCTGAAGGTAGGCAGGGTGGTACACACCGGGAGCCTCCATGTTAGAGGGAAGGAATATCAGGTGCTGCGAGGTAGACCCAGAACCAAGGTCTAGAAGAAATTCGAGCAGGCAAGAGCGCATAATTAGAAAAGGAGAGTAGGTGGCAATAGGCAGAGGTCCACGTAGGCGAACAGTGAGCATCAGGGTACTGAGCGAGGAGAAAGCAGACAGAAGATGACAACAGGGAGGATCTGGTAAAAAGCAATTAGTAAGCACCAACATCACCAATGGCCAGCAAAGTCCCAATGACAGGTATGGGTCTAGGCAAAGCTCAAGTTCCCAAGAGGCCTGCCTACAAGAGGCCTGCCTAAAAGAAAGCATCTTCCTAACCTTGGGGAAATTGGGGTATCGACCACTGTACAAGATTAAGGACCTCACGGTAGAGAAACAGAACAGGGCCCAGTTTCTGGCACAGAAATACAAGGCCAGCCTTGATCACAAGGAACTAATAAGCAAGAGAAGCCTTGCAAAAACCTAAGCACGTAAAGTCAGAATGAGACGAGCAGACATGCTGACCTACGCATGTTAAGGTTCCTGAAATTCTCCCCAAGTTTGGACAGGCTGGGGCCCAAAGCAGGATTCATGGTTGACCTGTCCCAACTCTGTCCACTGGAGAGCTGGGAAGACATGGACGTCAGCAGGCCCTCAGAGCCCTCCCAACATCAGACAGCACGAGGCAAGGCCATGAGCAGTAAAGAACACCAATGAGAGAGAGACAGTCTGTCACATGGGAAGGAGCAGGGAAGAGTAATATGGAATTCGGCTTATAGAGATCTCTTCTCTGTCCACTCTCTCCACCCACCACACTTCCCTAATCCACAATACATTTCTTAAAAAGCTCTATGGCCCACAGGTATTACCTGGAAATCTATTCATTTTTAGATCTGTGGCCATACCTAGAAAAAAGAATTAGTAGGCATCAGTCCCTAGGTCAAGACGCATGCCCCCAACTACATATACAAACTTTGGCAGGAAGTTCGGATTCCCAGTACATTTTGTCCCTAAGGTACCATATCATGGTCATGTATGATCATAAACGTCTAATTGAGGGGGCAGCCCATATTGCTATTCTTATTGCCCATTCTGAACCACAGACTTCTATGTTCTTAAGAGATGCTCCGGACTATCCACTCTCATTGTACAGATGGAAGTCTGAGGACTATTGAGGAAAGTTATATTAAAAAAAAAACTACCTCAAAACTTACACAACCAACTAGCAGCAGAGGCAGCAATGAAACTCAGATGCCTTTGCTCCTTCCATGTTTATGGTTGTCAACAGATCTGGTAGAGACGCCAGTCATTAAAAAGTAAAATGGGAGTTAAACACATTCGCTCCTCATTTTTAACCCTTCCCACGGAGCTCACACATAGCCCAACAGACAATCTCTTTCCATCTGCACAGACATTCTTTGATACATGACAGAATGGAAATCCACTAGAGGTTACACAATTTAGATTATCCAACTCGAAAGCAAGAGAAAGCCTCAAGCAACACCATCTGATGATGAGATTTTGCTACTTTGGAGAATTAACCAAATTCATCCTAGAGGCTCATCTGCTGCGTGACACTCTCATTCCTTGATATGGAAACTCCCTAACAAATTTCAACACAAGAAGTGCTGGTGACTTCTTTCCCTCATACTTTCTGATCTTCATCTCTTACTATGACTGGCATTTGAAGAAATGTAAAACAGGAGGTTGCTTGATCCCTAATATCTATCTAACCCTTTGTACTTATATGAAAGCTGGAACGATAGAAAGGGTCTCATTTATGGAAATGCTTTTCACTGTTACTTCTGAATATAAAAGAAACGGAAAGAGAGGGGGAGAAAGTCTAATAACTGGTAAATCATGAAAAAATGAACTGCTATAACATTTGAAGAGTGTGATTTAAATTATTTAACAATATTCCTCTGTAATCAAATAGAATTGTGTTGAAAAGCTCGGTATATTTAGAAACGTTAAACAAATAGATATTATACACCAAAAACTTGACCCTGACCAACTTCTGTTATCTACAAAGTATAGGCTCTTCCTTAAGTATGGTTTATTCTTCCAATTAGTGGGCCTTGAATTAAAAAAAAAAGTTTCCTAAAACCATATTTTCCTTAATTGACAGTAACTTCCGTTGAATCAATGAAATGAAGCATATTCATCTCCAGAATCACAGAAGTAAGCAAATCAATAAAAATCTTTATTTTATTTTAAAATTTTTAATGTTTATTTGTTTTTGAGAGAGAGAGACAGAGCATGAGCGGAGGAGGAGTAGAGAGAGAGAGAAACACAGAATCCGAAGCAGGCTCCAGGCTCCAAGCCATCAGCACAGAGCCTAACGCAGGGCCCGAACCCACAAACCGAGAGATCATGACCTGAGCCGAAGTCGGACACTCAACCGACTGAGCCACCCAGGCGCCCCCAAAAATCTCTATTTTGAAAAAGAGTAACTTTACAGTGAAGAAACCTGACAAATCCTACCCCAGCCAGGTGATCAGGTCAATACCATCAATGGAAGTCACGTTGATCCTAAGCATGGTAGATACAGAATTCCTAACTAGTACTCTTTGAAACCGTCCATGTCCCCAAAACCAAGGAAAGTGTGAGAAACGGTCACAGCCGAGAGGAGCCTAAGGAGACATGACGACTACATATAATATGGTATCCTTCTACATGTGACCTTGGAACAGAAAAAGGACATTGGGGACAAACTAAAGAAATGTGAAGAAAGCACAGACTTTAGATAATAATATCAACATTGGTTCATTAATTGTGACAAACGTACCATACTGACTAATATAACATAAAGGGAAACTGGGTGTGGGGCATATATGTGAACTCCCAGTACCATCTTTGCAAATTGCCTGCAAATCTAAAACTATTTCAAAATAACAAGTTTACTAACAACAGTTAAAAACCAATTTTGAAAATGAACACTGGAGTCTTCCATGCGGTCAACAGATATATAAGATATAATATTGAGAGATTAAGAGTGTCAACCGAAACATTCTTTAGCTCTGCCTTTTTGGCACATCTCTCAAATTCAGAGAATGCTCTTAGACCCTATTAGCTAGAACTTCCATTAAAAAATATACGCAGCAGGGGCACCTGGGTGGCTCAGTCGGTTAAGCATACTTCGGCTCAGGTCATGATCTCATGGTTCATGGGTTCGAACCCCACATCGGGCTCTGTGCTGACAGCTCAGAGCCTGGAGCCTGCTTCAGATTCAGTCTCTCTCTCTCTCTCCCTCTCTCTCTGTCCATACCCTGCTTGCACTCTGTCTCTCTCAAAAATAAACATTAAAGAATAAAAATTAAAAAAAAAAAACAAATTGTTTATTAAGGAAAAAAAAAAAAATCCCGGGGCTCCTGGGTGGCTCAGTCGGTTGAGCGTCCGGCTTCAGCTCAGGTCATGATCTCACGGTTTGTGGGTTCGAGCCCCACATCAGGCTCTGGGCTGACAGCTAGCTCAGAGCCTGGAGACTGTCTTCGGATTCTGTGTCTCCCTCTCTCTCTGACCCTCCTCTGCTCACATTGTCTCTCTCTATTTCTCAAAAATAAATAAAACATTAAAAAAAAAAGATTCTCTTCTTTAAAAAAAAATCCCCAATTTTTCTATCTGCCTTATGACAAATGTATTGTTTTCAGTTATTTGAAATATGTCTAACCATAATAAGGCATGCTGCTCATTATTTTCTCTACTGAGGAGTCAAACTAGAACCCCAAAACTATTAATAATGTACTAAAGGTTAATGTCAGCAAAAAGCTAATTGTTTACTTTCTGTGTGCCTTTCCCTCTGGAACAATCTTTCTCAGAAGTGCTTTAAGTTTATGCCAGAGGCCAAGAACCTGAATTAGGGATGGGTGGGTAAGGAGTGAGTGGGGCTGCTGCGGACCATATTCCCATGTAGCTGACCCCGGTCGTCAGTCTTTGAGCAAGTACTATACTTGTTTTAATTCCTTCTCTACCATCCTCCTCTCCCTCTGAATCTGGTGATTTCTAGGAACGAACTTTGTTTATGACACATGCTGTATATTATTTGGTTTGAAGAAGCTTTGCATTTATGTGAAGTAACGCAATGTTCTTTTTCAAAGCTCTCAGTTAGTTCTTAAAATATCGGAACTTGCAAAAAGCACACACAGGGTTGTTATTATCCCTTCAGATCAATAGCTCAGTCACTGCTGTGAGATATTAAAAAAGGAGTTAGGAAGACAAGCAAATCCTTAGAGTTGCCATTTATTCTGGCAAAAGCAGCATAGTAGAGAGGCACAAACAAATTAAAAACCATTTTAGCAAGTGAGTTCTTGCCAAGCAAAAAAATCTTGCGCCACTTTATCTACTTAAATGTTTTTGCAGTGGTTTCAGCTAGCAGGCAATTGAAAATTCTAGGAACAGCTACAGGCAAACAGAGGCTTGGAGGTTGAGGAATGAGGGTGGATGTGGGCAAGCTGGACACGAGAACACTTGCAAAACACATTAGGTCCCCGTAACTGCCCCCAGAACAAATATTCGTGAAAATATTCATTAATTTCAAATCCCTTCACCGGCTAAATACACTTCACGACTTAAATAAGCATTTGAAACATGTCAGTTGCATATACCTGTCTCCTGATTAAAGTAGAACTGAAAAGGTCCCACTCAGCAAGAAAGAGGTTATCTGGAAACTCACATTTAAAAACGATCTCTTGAAACAAACCCTAAGAGACTCTTAACTACAGAGAACAAACTATGGGTTGATGGACGGAGGTGGGTGGGAGATGGGTTAGATGGGTGATGGGGGCTAGGGAGGGTACTTGTGGTGAGCACTGGGTGTCGTAAGGGATGAACCACTGAATTCTACTGAAACCAGTACTGCGCTGCATGGTAACTAAAACTAAAAACTAAAAACAAAAACCAATGTCTTGGGGGCACCTGGCAGGCTCAGTCAGTAGAGCATGTGACCCTTGATCTCAGGGTCATGAGTTTGAGCCCCACGTTGGGAGGAGAGTTTACTTTAAAAAAAACTTTAAAACAACAATCTCTTGGAATAGACTCCGTGACTTGTTTCCAAACAGTTTAGCATGGAACGGAGAAAAAGTAGTAGCTTTACAGTGGAGGAATCTGGTAAACACTGCTTTAGACAAGTGATTAAGGTCAATTATCAAGAGTGATTAAGTCATGTTGATAACACGTACTCTGGATAGGTGTGATGAAAATGGTATTTCACCTTTCCAGTCGTCCTCCCAAAACGCAATAGCCCCAGTCTAATCATAAGAAAAACAGCCAACTCCCAACTGATGGACATAGTATAAAATACCTGACCAATACTGCTCAAAACTGTCAGTGTCATCTAAACCAAGGTAAGTCTGAGAAACTGTCCCAGCCACCAGGAGCCTAAGGACATACGGTAACTAAACATGATGCGGCATATTCTGGATGGGACCCTGAAACGGGAAAATGATAGTGGAAAACTGAGGAAATAAAGTATGGGCCTCAGTTAATAATAAGTATCGATACTGGTCCATTAATTGTGACAAATATACATTAATAGCGTTAAGATGTTAATGATATGGGAGTCTGCATGTGGGATATATGAAAACTCTACTATCTAAGTGACTTTTCTGCAAATCTGTAACTATTCTAAAATTAAAAGTTTTCAAAAATATTTTACAAATCTTTCCTTGGTTATCGCCCTTCCCAGTTCAAATCTTGTGCTTCTGACCAATTATCGGAAAGAGAATCAATGAGCCTTGTGCACCTGAACTGTGAGGAAAAAAACTGCAATTAATTTTCTGTGGGGCACCTAATAGTCACCCGGTGGGAATGGTTTTGTCAAAATAGTCCTTGGGTCAAACAAGGAGCAAATGCAAAGTCAAGGGCAAAATCGAGGATGAGTGACCTTTAACAATGCAGTCAATCCATCAGCACAGTCCCAGAATCTAAACATGGCCAAGAATATGCACGCCTGAACCTTGCTAATGTAATGCTTCAGAATGCTTTAGATATAAATCTAGAAACTATGACAAACTAAGCTTTAGCAAAAAATTGTTTTCATCCTGTATAATAAACATTAAAACAATTTTATTTTTTTTTAAGTTTATTTATTTTGAGAAAAGGAGAGCACAAGTGGGGAGGGCAGAGAGAGAGAGAGAGAGAGAGAGAGAGAGAATCCCAAGCAGGCTCCGTACTCTCAGCGCAGAGCTCAGTGGGGGCTCAAACTCACAAACCGTGAAATCAGGACCAGAGGCCAAATCAAGAGTCAGATGCGGGGCACATGGGTGGCTCGGTTGGTTAAGTGTCCCGACTTTGGCTCGCGGTTCGTGGGTTCGAACCCCGCATCGAGCTCTATGCCGACAGCTTGGAGCCTGGAGCCTGCTTCGGATTCTGTGTCTCCCTCTCTGTCTGTCCCTCCCCTGCTCACGCTGTCTTTATTTCTCAATAATTAACAAGCAAAGTCAGACGCTTAACAGACTGAGCCACCCAGGCACCCCCGAAACAATTTTCAAACCAGAGCTCCAGCATTGGAATCATGGGCATTATCAGTTTTACAATCATTTCCTGGATTTAGAAGGCACTAGATAAAAGTTAGATTCAGAGAGGTGAAGGCTGGAAAATACCATGTAATTTTTAAAGTCAGCTTTGGGGGGACGGATCAAATTGCCCTTGTTTACACTTCAGTGGACCTCTGAAGACACCGACTGATAAAAACGATCAAACGCAGGGTAGGGGCGTGGCAGCTGAAAAGCAGTTTATTACCTATTGTTAGTCAGGAACGATGTAACTTCATTTCAAAAGTGCTTTAAATAGCACTTCCTATTTTTACTTAGCCAGAGGCCATTTCAGCACATATATTTATAGAACACGGGCTCTCAGACCCGATTCTGCGCCAGCATCACCTGGAGGGCTTGGGGAGCCACAGGTCCCCAGGCCCCACCCGAGAGGTTCGGAGGCAGCAGGTCTGAACCGGAGGCCTCGCAGCTGCCTTCCTAACAGCTCCCGGGGTGATGCTGATGCCGGTCTTTTGTCAACATCCCAACGTTAGAAAACGTATCATCCTAAATAAAACCCAAACTGAAATGTAAAGCATTTGGGAATGTTCTGCTCTTTTTCTTTAGCAACAAATATTTTCTGAGCATTTCTTGCAGTTCCCAGCACTATGCCAGACACCGACTCTGGA
>CM053579.1:11578346-11624767 GCA_028646485.1 Cryptoprocta ferox | reverse complement strand
GACCTCAAGGTGGCGGGTAAGGGAAGGCTTCCTGGAGGAAGGGCTCCTTAAGCTTCGTTCTGGAGGATGACTAGAAATGGGGTCTCCAGGAAGAGGATTCCACGCAGTGGGAGCAGCGTGCGGTGGGGCAGGGTAGAGCCCAAGGGATGGCCAGTGTCAGAGATGTCGGTGTGCAGGCAGGCAGGGGGGAGCCACAAGGGAGTCTCGGCGTGAAAAGGACTTTAGTGTAAGTTCAAAAAAAAAAAAAAATCGGTCTCAGGGCTTTGCAGAGATGGATTAAGATTGGCAAGGGTGGATCCCAAAAACATTCAGGAGGTGAGCAGTTTGGGATTTGGTGACGGACTGCGCAAGCCGGACTGAGGGAGAGAAGGACAGAAGCCAGGTAGCCTCTAAGGCCGGATAAAAGGCAGTGAAGGGATTAGCAGCGCTTTTCCAGTCTGACTTGAGTTTTTCTCTGTGCGTAGGAAAAGAAGACCCACAAAAATAAACAGTAGGATGACAGATCAGATGCTTCTCTTTTCCACGAAGGAAAAACTGCCTTTGAGAGCATCATATATTAAGCTCAAAGGTAACCTGATTGTCTCCTTTCGCTACTGTGGAAGCAAAGACTGACAGAATTACTTATCTCATTTAGAAGAGCAGGTAATTTTTAGCTTTCACGTGGCATTTATCACTTTCTGCCTTGTATTTTCGTTGCATATTCTAGGTACTGCAGCATTCTCCTTTTGTCAACTCGAAGCTCCCTAATGAAAGATAATTACTACAACAATAAGACATCTTAGAGGCAATCTTTGTACTGAAATGTAGGGGTGCTGGAGGTGGGAAGGGGATTAGAGAAAAAACAGGCAGAAAATCCTTTTCTTTTGTTCCACTGACCAAATGGATTGTCCTTTAAAAATGGTGCAGGAGTAGAAAAAGGTGCTCACTGTGTATTTTACATCGAAATATCCTTAAATCAGAAGTGGGATATAATTAGAGAAAATAGTGAAGGGTTGCAAAGTACTGCTTTCTGTAACTGGAAGAAAACTAAGCAATATTTGGATGACCAATGGTGAACGTGAAAATATTCCTTCTAAAATTTGTATAATGTTTATTTTTGAAGGAGAGCGTGTGCAAGAGCAGCGGAGGGGCAGAGAGAGGGGGACAGAGGATCTGAAGTAGGCTCTGCGCTGAGAGCAGAGAGCCCGATATGGGGCTCGAACTCACAAACCGTGAGACCATGACCTGAGCCGAAGTCAGACGCTTAACCAACTGAGTCACCCAGGTGCCCCTCCATTGTTTTCAATGTCCCCATATCCTTAAAACTACACTTGACAACAGCGGACTAAAATGAACGAGAGTTCTATAGCAGACTCCTAGAGATCATAAATAACTCTTACTCATAGAAAAAAAAAAATCGCCCCCCCAAAACTCTATAAAACAAGTTATGTGCAACACTCTAAAGGGAGTGCTGCAAAGGGAGGGACCTCAGTACCTTCTTTCTCAGGGAGCTAAGCTTAGCATCTCTCGAAGACACGAGTCCAAAATCTCGCAGTCCAAAATCTGTGACCAGTGCCTCAGTCCAGGTCCCAGCATGAGAATCCATCCATCCAGCACTCACTGGTTATGGCCTTCTTATACTGCTTGCTCTAAATAACTGTGGCAAGGATGCTGCCTTTCTACTAACTGCTGTCAGATAAGGTCTGCAGTTCAAGCATGTTAAAAGCAGCCCTCCCGCATGGCAGGCCGGGTAACAACTCAGAATGGTATTTCTTGCCCACGGCCTTCAGTCGGGGCTTTAGTCCAATGGCACCTTCTCGGAGAGGCTTGTCTTTGTCACCCTCTGAAAAACTGCCACCTCTAGCTACCACCTGACACTTCCTATCTTCCCTTCCGTGCGCTGTTTTCCCTTTCTCACTCGTCACGAGCATACACGGTATGACAATTATTCATCTTGTGTGTTTATGGGCTGTTTCCCGGTCTACTGCTTATCCTCTCTGTTCTCTTCTTCCTGAGCACCCGGGTTTGCAGCTACAAACTGCATTTCCCTGTCTTCCTTGTGGCTAGCGAGGACTGGATGAAAGAGAGTCCTCCAGAGGTATGTGTGTAATAGGCGTGTGTGACACTTCTTTGACATTTTCCTACAGAAACTTGCACTGAAGCCCCTCTGTCCTCCTAGCTGCCCGGAACTTGAAAATCAACTGCTGAGGAAGGCAAAACTGTCCCATTACCTCCCAGGACACAAGCTGTCTCTTTGCTCTGGGCTATTACGTGCCAGAGACACAAACACTTACCTTTTCTGGCCACTGTAGTTTGGAGCTCTCTGTTACATCAGTTTACCCTTTGCCCTAAGAACACCCTCCCACATTAAAATGTAAGGAAGGTCAGGGGTGCCTGGCTGGCTCAGTCGGTAGAACTTGCTGCAACTCTTGATCCTGGGGTCATGAATTCGAGCCCCACACTGAGGGTAGAGATTACATAAAAAAAAATAAAATTGCTAAATAAAATAATAAAATTTAAGGTCCATGGGGGTGGGGGGGCAGAGATGTTTTCGTCTGTTTTGCTCACCAGTTCACCAGTTCTTTAGTAGCTTATAGAACAGTGCCAGACACTGGCTTGAGTCCTCAGTAAATATTTATGAACTGATTAAACAGACAACTTCATCATCATCACTTTATCATCATCATCACTTTATCATCATCACCCTTCCACATCTCCCAGTCACCTCCATGGCTCCAAGAAGTTCAGATCCTAGGATTCAAATTGCTCCCCAAGACAGTGATCTGGAAGTTCCTATAGACCCCATTCACTTCCAACTCCCCACTCCTCCACTGAGTGTGCCCGTTAGCCCCATGAGCCTCCCTTCGGTTTCCCAATGTGCCTGGCTCTCACCCACCTCAGGGCCTTTGAACGAGCTGGTTCAAAGACCTACTCCCAAGCCCCTTTGTAGAAGGAGTCCCTCATTCCTCCAGTTGTCTGTTCAAATGCTGTCTCCTCAGAAAGAACTTGCTGGCTCCTGTTATCAAAAAGATCCCATTTCTGTAATCTGCTTCTATTCATTTGACTCATAACTTATGAAAATGACTAAGTGTAATATTTGTTGGCTTATTTTTAAATTGTGACTTAGATTATAAGTTCCATAAGGACACGAACCATTTGCTTTTACTCACCACTCAGTTCCCTCTGCTTAGCGTGGAGCCTGGCCGGTCATGGGAAGTCCGTGAGAGGGTGAATGGATGAATGCACTAAAGATACTGGGTGTTTTTAAATGGTTTGAGGTAGACAGGGGTGAAAGCGTACGGAGCGCTCCATAAAGGCAGTCTTCACACATCCTCGACTACTGGCCTGACAGTACCGTACGTTTCTATTTACAGGGATATAAACCAATGCTCATTCTGGCACGCGGTTAAGTGTTAGAAAGATGACCGTTCCTCCCTTCCACGACAAGCGCTTAGTTGTGAGCGACCAGGTGGAAGGTGAAAGGTCTCGTACCGGCACGAGGGGCCAAGAGAAGCCTTTGCCAGGAGATCAGATGCAGGTTCGTATGGACATTGACAATTCAGAATAAATGATGTATTTTGGGAGCATGTCAACCGGTCTCTCTCAGGACCTCAGTCCCAAGGAGCAAAGTTCCTCTACTATCTCAGGTCAAGGTTTCAGCTCATCAGTTTGCTTGTGCACCAGGTAACCTGCGGTGGCCCTCAGAACTGGAGGAACATCGGCCCGACCGGGCCCTCTGCCGCTACCCTGTGACACAGACTTTGAAAAATTCTGTTTTAAAGAAATGCTGTTTCCTTGTGTATCTTGTCTGTGGTGGTGAATATACAAACCTATACGTGGGAGAAAGCTGTGCAGACCTAAACACACCCACACACAAATGAATACTAACTTGAAAAATCTGATTAAGACTGGTGGCTGTTATCAATATCAGTACTCGGGTTTCGACATTATACTAGTTTCGAAAGACGTCACGGTTGGGAGAAACTGGGTAAGGGATACACGAGAACGCCCTCGTATTTCTCACAACTGCACGCGTAGCTGCAGTTCTCTCAATACACACAGTCAAGTTTAGGGTGCCCGGGCGGCGCAGTCGGTTAAGCATCTAACTCCTGATTTCAGCTCAGGTCATGATCTCATGGTCGTGAGATCGAGCCCCACGTCAGGCTCCGTGCTGGGCATGGAACCTGCTGGAGATTTTTCTCTCTCTCCCCACCTCTGCCTCTCTCTCCCCCTCTGCCCCTCTCTCTCTCTCTCAAAATAAATAAATAAGCATTTAAAACAATTCCAATTTTCAAATGCCGCTTCAACACAGAAACTCTAGGATGCTGCAGAATTGAACTGGTGACATTTCTGAAGAAAACAGGAAGGAAGAGGCTGGGGAAATGAAGAGAACGAGAAGTAGGAGTGAGCATGAAACTTTAGAGTGGGAAAGATTACTCCATCACACTGCAATCTCTGAAAATATAAGCACATGGCTTCACAGTCTGTTTCAGGTCACAACGTCAAAGAGTAAAATGTTGTTACAGGAAACCTAGTTCAGGGCCTCTGCATTTTAAAGATCTGAAAAATGACGTTCGAAATAATTGCCAAACTTTAAAACTTTTAGAAAAAGGGAGAGACTAGCTTTCTAATTTTGGCATAGCCAAGGATTGCTTAAACAAGACACATAGAGCACTAACCGGAAAGAAAGAGACTGAAATTTGTACTACATTAAAATTAGAAACGTGTTTATCACAGAGACACCGAACAAAATGGTAACAGGACAAGTGACCGGGCTGGTATCTGCGACAAATATAACCAACAAAGGATTGATGCCCTGGATGTGAAAAGGGCTCATAATTATAAATCAGTCTGAAGAAAGATGAACAACGCAAGAGAAAACAGTCAAAAGACGTCAGTATTTCAGAAGGGAAACATTCGATGGCCCATAAACATACGCAAAGCTGTTTGACTTCGTTAGCAACCGAAGAATTGGCGAAAAGAAGTCAGACAACACCAAGTGTTGAAAAATATGAAGCAACAGGAATCCATCCATTGCTAATGAGAGTGCGTATTGGCCAAACCACTTTGGAGAACAATTTTACCTCTTCTTGTACTGCTGCACACTACAAGACCTGTCATGCAGTGTGCATGTCCTGTATTTACGCCCATGGGTTTGCACATGCATGTGTGGAGCCCCTACATACACATACGGACTCACAGGGGAAAACCCCATCATAAATACGCACCAAAAGACACGTATTTTCTTTTTGTTTTCAAGTTTACTTATTTATTTTGAGAGCGAGAGCATGAGCAGGGGAGGGGCAGAGAGAGAAGGAAGAGAGAGAATCCCAAGCAGGCTCCGCACCATCAGCATGGAGCCCGACGTGGGGCTTGAACTCATGAACCATGAGATCATGACCTGAGCCGGCACCAAGAGTTGGGTACATAACCAAATGAGCCACCCTGGTGCCCCAAGGCACGTATTTTCTGATCATAACAGGAAAACAAAACAAAACAAAAACACCTGTAAACAACCTAAAGGTCAGCTGACAGAAGAATGAATAAATTCTAGTATATTTCCAAATGAACATTATTCTGCAGTGATAACGAATGAACTATAGCTACCGAAAACCTTGTAAGGAATCTTAGCAATACAATATTGAGTGAGGAAAAAAACCAGTATGTCATTTACATAAAGCTCAAAATCAGAAAACAATATATTATCTAGGTTTGCATACATATGCGTTAAAACTGTTTTCTAAAGCAATGGCATGACTCCCAGAAATAAAGTTAATTGTTGCAGAGTGGAGGGGAGGCAGAGGGAGGAGACAAGAAAGTAACAGATGTAGAATTACATTGGTCATGGTTTAATTCTCAAGTGAGGTGGTAGGTGCATACGTATTCATTTTCCTCATTCATTTTCCTCTTATGCGTATGTTTTTATTCCGTATTACCAAATATTACATTTTACAAAGACGATTTTTTTAAACATGGAAGTGATTTTCCTAAAGCTACGCTGCTGGTGAACAGAAAAGTTTCCAGCATGAGACTGGAAGAAACTTCCACAGTACTAGGTGTATACTGGGAACAATTTGTTGATGCAACATGAATTTCGTGAGTCCCTAAATTATTACTTCCAAACATGTATCCCATAAATCTGTTAATGTCTTCTGATTGATTTCATTTTATTTTGATTACACTGCTTTCATTTGTATCTTTGATAGGTCACATGTACTATGTCTACATTTGCAGAAGAATATTTTAATCGTACTGCCTTGTATTTCAAAACAGGGATATATATTCTACTGATACGTTCCATCAACATCTAGGGTATAACCTAAATGAACAAATGATTATGACTTAAAATAGATTTATAGAATTCCATTTCAGGAAACTGCTCCCTTGCTATGGCTATTATCCTCTGGTTGAATCACTGGCTATAAAATACATAGCAAGCACCAAATTCTACTCCATCATACACTACTGGTTCTAAAATGCATACCTATGAAATGTCCGCTCATTGCCTCCTATTTTCTCCCAGCTGCTGTCACTCAGACAATCCGAGGGCTGCCTCTCTATCTACCATTGTGCAGCTAAGTGTCCCCAAGTACAGAGGAGTAAGAGTGTCTTAGGGAAATAATGCCAGGTGGCCACTAGTGAAGAAAACAGGGGTGGTGCTCCCCAGGAAGCTTACCTATCATATTTTAGCATCACCAAAAATGCTCTCCTCCATTAGAGCTGTTAGCCAAGAGGTCAACGTAATCAGAGTGGAGTTGAACTCTAGGACAAAAGGCACGGGTCTACATTTGATCCTCCATCATTCGGGTCAGTGCAAAACTAGAAAGTACAACCACTGTTAAAAGCCAATGAACAGCCTAAAAGTTGTCATTGTTCCCATTCGAAGTAAGGACAATTTAGTCTATGGTCATGAAAGAGACTGAAGTCTGGGGTAGAGTACAGTCCAATGAATAACCAAGAGATGGAGACCTGAGGAGTAACACTGATAAACGACCCACAGTAAACAGTAAAAAAAAAATTCCACTGCTTGACTGTGAAGCCTAAAACATACACTACAAAATTAGAGAACTAGGAGAGAACTTAAATACCAATGACCCAAGAGCCTTCCCAGTTCACAGAAGAGGAAACGGAGGCCGTAGGTAACAGAGCTGAGTGTGGGATCCGCTATTTCTGAACTCCCCTTCACTGAACAGTCGCGGCCAAGCCATCTGCCCTCTCTGTCCATTTCCTCTGCTATAAAATGAAGAGGCTGGAGAACTGGACGGTCTCTAGGACTTGCTGAGCCTTTACAGTCCGTGTAGCAGTCCAAGCCCCTCGCTTTAGAGATGGAAAGTCTAGCAAACTAGTTATTTACAGTAAGGTCTTCCACTCCTGATCTCTATATACTTTAGATTGTTCATTCGATCCTAGGAAATAAGTGCGATGGTTAATTTTATACATTCTCTTGACTGGGCCGTACAGGGCCCAGATATTTGGTCTGTGAGGGTATTTCCGGATGAGACTGACATGTGAATTGGTAGACAGACTGTCCTCCATAACACTAGTGGACTCCATCCAATCAGCTGAAAGGCTGAAGAGAACAAAAAGACTGACTTTCCTCCAGTAGAGGGGAGCTCGTACTGTCTAACTGCCCTTTGAGCTGGGGCACTGATTTCACCTGCCTCTGGACTCGCAGTGGAGCACTGGCTCTTGGATTGGAACTTGTATCATCAGCTCTCCTGGGTCTCAGGCCTTCCCACTTGGACTTTAATGATAAGAAGACAAAGACAACTTACAACTAAATTCCACAAACCTGCAACATAGGAGGCCAAGGATCAGTAATTCAAGGCACTGACTCGAATAATTATTTCTGCACACAGCTTAACAGGACACGAATGCCTATACTGAAGGTAAAACGAAACATAAAACAATAAAATAAAGAAAACCCATTTCAAATTCTGATCCATATAAAATGATAAGATTATCTCCAGCCTCGTGTATTAAGGGCTTAAACCAGGCACTGAGACATTAGTGACACAGCGATAAACAAAGATGGTCACGGTTCTTACCTCCAGGAAACGTACTGTGTAGAGGGAAGGCTGATACTACACAAAGTTAGCAAGTGAATTTAATACGCAAATATCAAGCCAACTGTGATCCAGGTATAAAGGCAAGGCTCATATGCTAGCAGAACCTGGAAACCGGGCCCTGTCTCAGGGAAGTGTCCTTGAGGAAGTGATGATTAAGCTGAGCTCTGAGACAGGAGTAAGAATGGAGGCAAATGACTGCCATAGAGAAGTTTACCAGATGAGGTCCTGTGGCAGATGGAATGAGGAATATTGTGTTGAAGAAAGCAAAAAATCCATCCTAAAATCCACATAGAATCTCAAGGGACCCTGGATAGCCAAAACAATCTTGAAAAAGAACAAAGTTGGAGGCCTCGTGCTTTGTATATAGTACAAGTATAGAGATAGACATACAGGCCAAGAGAACAGGATAGAGCCCAGAAATAAACCCTCAGGTATGTGGTCAAAGATCTTCAAGGGACACCTCGCTGGCTCAGTCAGAAGAGCATGCGACTCTTGATCTTGGGGTTGTGGATTTGATCCCCACACTACGTGTAGAGATTACTTAAAATCTTTTAAAAAAAGAAAAAAAAGATCTTTGAGAAAGATGCCAAGGCCCCTCAATCAGGAAAAGAGAGTCTTTTCAACAAATGGCACTGGAAAAACTGGGTATCCACATGCGAAAGAATGAAACTGGATCCTTACCTTGTACCATGTACAAAGGTCAATGTAAACTAGATTAAAAACCAAAACGTAAGACCTAAAATGATAAAAATCCTAGAAGAAAATGGGAAAAGGATTTGGTAATTCTTTCTTGGATATATCACTAAAAAGCACATGAAACAAAAGGAAAAAGACACACGGGACATCAAATCAAAAACTTCTATCATCAAAGGAAACAATCAACAAAGTAAAAAGGCAATCTGTGGAATAAAAGAATGTATTTGGAAACCACATACCCGATAAAGGGTTAATATGTAGAATATATAGGGGCGCCTGGGCGGCTCAGTCGGTTAAGCATCCATCTGACTTTGGCTCAGGTCATGATCTCACGGTCCAGTCCATGAGTTCGAGCCCCATGTGGGGCTCTGTGCTGAGGGTTCTGTGCCAACAGCTCGGAACCTGGAGCCTGCTTCAGATTCTGTGTCTCCCTCTCTCTCTGTCCCTGCCCCGCTCGCACTCTGTTTCTCTCTCTCTCAAAAGTAAACACTTAAACATTAAAAAAAAAATCTAGAATATATAAAGAACTGTTACAACCGAACAACAAAAACCCAAAGAGCTCAATAAAAAATTGGCAAACCACTTGGAATAGACATTTCTCCAATGATCTACAAATGGCCAAAATCATGTGAAAGGATTAACTTCACTAATCATCTGAGAAATGCAAATCTAAACCACAATGAAATATCACCCCACACCAAATGAAATGGCTGGCTTCTAGAACAAAAAAGCGTTGGCTAGGATGTGGAGAAGCTGGAATCCTTTAGCTTCTATGGAAAACTGTTCAGAGGTGCCTCAAAAACTAAACATAAAACTACCATATGATCCAGCAATTCTATTTCTCTCTTGTATTTAAAATTATTATCTTGAAGAGATATTTGCACACCTTTGTTAATAGCGGCATTATTCACAATAGCCAAAAGGTGGAAGCAATCCAAATATCCATCAGTGGAGGGATGGAGGGAGGGGTGGAGGGAGGGGTGGAGGGAGGGATGGAGGGATGAACAAATTGTGGCATATACATACAGCCTTAAAAAGGAAGTCCTAGGGGCGCCTGGGCGGCTCAGTCGGTTGAACGTCCGACTTCGGCTCAGGTCATGATCTCACAGTTCGTGGGTTCGAGCCCCGTGTCGGGCTCTATGCTGGCAGCTCAGAGTCTGGAACCTGCTTCCGATTCTGTGTGTCCTTCTCTCTCTGCCCCTCTCCTGCTCATGATCTGTCTCTCTCGTCTCTCAAAAAAAATAAACGTTAAAAAAAATTTTTTTTATTAAAAAAAGGAAGTCCTATCACATGCTAACAGCACAGATGAACCTTCAAGACATTATGCTAAGTGAAATTAGCCAGTCACAAAAAGAAAAATACAGTATGCCTCCATGTACACAAGGTATCTATCTAAAGTAGTTGAATTCATAAAATAGGAAGTAGAATGGTGGTTGCCAGGGGCTTGGGAAGAGGGAAGAGTGAGGGGAATGAGGGAATGGAAGAGTTGCTATTTAATGGGCATAGAGTTTCAGTTTTGCAAGATGAAAAAGTTCTGTAGATCAGTTGCAGAACAATGTGATTGTACTTAACACTACTGGACTATACACTTAAAAAATTTTTTTAGGATGTTAAATTTTATGTGATGTGCTTTTTACCACAATTAAAAATTTTTTCTGAAGAGGCGCCTGGCTGGCTCAGTTGGAAGAGCATGTGACTGTTGATCTCGGGGTTGTGAGTTCAAGCCTCATGGTGGGTGTAGAGATTAGTAAAAATAAATAAATAAATAAACTTAAGAAAAAGTTCTCTTTTAAAGAAAAGTAAGAAGTGAAGAAGGCTATGGAAAAGTTCAGCAGTTCTCAAATAGTTATACACAGAATTACCATATAACACAGCACTTCTATTCCTAGGTATATACCCAAGAGAACTGAAAACATGTGCCCACACAAAAACGTATACAAAAATGTTCAAAACAGCATCATTCCTAATAACAAAAAAGTGTAAATTATCCAAATGTCCATCACTTGATCAATGTGATAAACAAAATGTGGTATATCCGTTCGATGGACTATTACTGACCCATAAAAAAGAATGAAGTACTAGGCAAACCATAAGAGACTCTTAAATACAGAGAACAAACTGAGGGTTGATGGGAGAGGGGAAAACGGGTGATGGGCACGGAGGAGGGCACTTGTTGGGATGAGCACTGGGGGTTGTATGTTAGCGATGAATCACGGGAATCTACTCCTGAAGGCAAGAGCACACTGTATGGTAGCGAACTTGAGAATTAAAAAAAAAAAAAAAAAAAGGAAAATGAAGTACTGACACATGCTACAGCGTGGATTTAAAAACCTTGAGATCACGCTAAATGAAAGAAGTCAATCATGCAAGAGCAAATATTCTAGGAGTCCTTTTACATGAAATGTCCAGAATAGGCAAATCCCTGGTGATGATAAGGTCAATGTGATGGTGGCCGGGGCCTGAAGGGAGGGATTGGGGCTAACCACTAATAGGCAACATGGTTTCTCGTTGGGGTGATAAAAACGTTCTGAAATTAGGCTGTAGTAATGGTTGCACCAAAGAGTTAATATACTAAAAACCATTTAACGATGAGTCACTAAATTCTATACTTGAAACTAACATTACACTCTGTTAACTACCTGGGATTTAAATAAAAACGTGGAAGAAACACACACACACAAAACCCCACGTAAGTGTACACTGTAAAATGGTGAATTTTTTGCTATGTGAATAATATCTCTATTTTTAAAAGTGAACAAGAACAACAACAACAACAAAAAACAGTGAAGAGTGCAAGCTGATACTGGTCAGATTTTTATCCAGAGAGCACAGGAAAGGCACTGAAGGCTTTCCGACACGCATCTGTGAAAAAGCCCTCTGGTGCTGTGCGGAGAATGGGTGGATGAGATCATCTGTTGTCACGTCCAGGCAAGTGTCAGTGGTAGCTTGGACCTGGATGGTAGTAGAGGGGGACATGCAGACATGGACAGATTTACACGTTCTTTCGGAAACAGAACCTACTGGATTCGTTGCTAGACGTAGAAGATGAAGGGAAAGGCACTGTTAAGGAGGACTGCCAGGTTTCTCACGTGAGCTAACGGAATAGGGGATGTGTGCCATTTGTTGAAAGAGGGAAGACTGGCTGGAGGAAGAACAAGTATGAAAGAGGAGAGATGCTGATGACTTGGACTAGAGTGGCAGTCGTGATGATAAAAAGAAAAGTGTCATCAACATCACGAGGTGAGGGGCTCCTGGGTCACTCAGTCAGTCCAGCATCCGACTCCCGATTTTGGCTCCAGTCACGATCTCAGTTTGTCAGATCGAGCCCCACATCCGGCTCTGCACTGATGGCTTGGTGCCTGCTTGGGATTGTTTCTCTCCCTCTCTCTCTGCCCCTCTCCAGCTCATGCCCTGTCTCTCTCAAAATAAATAGGCAAACGTTAAAAAAAAAACCCATCATGTAGTAGTGATACACTGGTTGTGAGGGGATGAGATATAATTCACGTTCTGGTTAAGGCACGATGATACAGTCGAGCTTGAATGTCTGTTAAGAGCCATGTTGTCTAGTGGCAGTGAAATACAAGTGTTACTGTAAGGAACGCAGTAACCAAGACCAAGGCCTGATCTGTAGCTTTTTAAATACAGTCATACCTCGGAAATTTTGCAGGGTCGGTTCCAGACCACTGCAATAAACTGAATATCACAATAAAGTGAGTCACGTTAATTTTTTGGTTTCCTAGTGAATATAGAAGTTATGTTTACTGGGGCACCTAGCTGGTCCAGTCAGTAGAGCATGTGACTCTTGATCTTGGGGCTGTGAGTTCAAGCCCCGTGTTGGGTGTACAGATTACTTAAAAATAAAATCTTTTTAAAAAGTTATGTTTACTGCAGTCTGTTTAGTGTGCAACAGCGCTGTCTAAAAAACATAATGCATACACCCTAATTTTAAAATTTTATTGCTAAAAAAAATGCTAACCATCATCTGAGCTTTCAGCCCATCATAATCACTTCACAGGCCACCATAACAAATATAATAATGAAAAAGTTTGAAGTATTGTGAAAATTACCAAAATGTGACATAGAGACGCACAGTGATCAAATGCTGTTGGAAAAGTGGTGCTGATGAAGTGCTCAACACAGGGCTGCAACAAAACTTTGATTTGTTCTCACACACACACACACACACACACACACACAACGGTATCTGCAAAGCACAGTAAAATGAAGCACAAGAAAACAAAACACAATTAAATGAGGTATGCCTATAAATGACCACCAGTATTCAAGATAATAAACTACGTACCATGATGTCCCCACATAGTAAAAGTTTCTGTAAGTGTATACTCATTATGTAAGCAAGACATATAGCCAATTATATACTATAAGAAGCAGTGTCTTGAAGCATTACCCCAAATGTTTCCATCCCAGCTCCTACCTTATGGTTCCTGCACCAAGTCAGAAGACTGGTGACCACCATCATTGGAGTCTTGGGTTTCAGAAGAGTCTACAGAAGATTCCTACAGCTATTGCTTTGACGACCGAAAGCTGCCTGATGTCCATTTTTAGTTTTCCCTTTTTGAAAGTTTAAATCTCAGCACAGCAAACATAAGGCATTGAAGACCAAGGTTTCGGTCTTTCTCCAGCGTTTGGAGCTGGAACGTGTGCCTTCTACATTGACTGGTTCCGGGAGCAATAACTTGGCCCAGTCGCTCCGGTGATTGCCTCTTCCTGTAATGAGGTTGCCCATCCCTAAAATCCCATGAGCTTCAGTACTTTGCGTCCCTTACCACCCAGTTCCCATGCTACCTCCTCTACAAAGCCCTCCCGCAGCCACAGCAGCCAGAGTGAAGTTCAGGGTGAAAGACGGCTGCACTTACTGTGTGTGCCTCTTTAGAGGAGAGCGCTGCCAGATGACCCAATGCCGCGCTGTCTTCCGTCTCTAATAGACTGCAAACCCCTGGAGGGCAGGGCTGTGCCTTACATACTTCTACTGCACAAGCAGGGGCGTGAGTGTTCAAAGGAAGCCTGTGACTCCTATGAACGTTTTCAGAAGAGAAGCCGAAGCAAACTGCACACTATACTATAGATACCTTGATCCATAGGATTGCAGACTACATTGTGGAGCTTAAAGAACACCCCCACTGCTTACACAACAGGTGTAGCTTACGTAAGCTGCTCTACCCAGCGGTTACTTATTTGTGACAGTTCCCTCCTAGCTTCTGCTCCCCGGTGATCTGTAGGACTACTACATCTTTCAGTATGCGTTCCTGAATTATTCTTTGCCCAAATCATCAAAGAATTATTAATTTTCTTTTCTGATAACAGCAAAAAGAAAAAAAATTAAGAAAAAGAAAAGACTGAAACTTCAGAATGCCCAGAGATATCCCTGGGGTTTTTCATGACTGTAAAACTCAAAAAACACCCCTGGGATAAAACAATATTTATAAATATTGCCATAAAATTCATTTATGAACCCAAGAATTTTATTCTTTTGTTTTCTTTTGGCAGTTTTTCCTGTATAGTCATTCGTGACTAAATACTCTTCAATAGGCCTGCCCTTTGGAATTGTTACCCCCCCCCCGCAATTTTAAACTAAGCTGCCCACAAGCTAACAGCTAGCCTTGTATAAAATGCGATGAAGTAATGATGCAAATGAGGGTTGAGACTATGGGTAAGTGAATGGAACGAGGAGGGGAGTGGGTAGTAACAAAAATCCAAAAGTCAGGAGAAACAAACTCCACGAACTTGGTGATGCTCCAGAGAGGAAACCAGCAAGTGTTGACGCTACACTGGCAGAAACATCAATACTTTCTGGCTCCCCCACTGGGCGCATCAAGTTACCAGCGGCAGGCTGCTCTTCTGCTGCAAGTGACAAAACGTGGATGCAATCAACAGGATGAAAAAGAAGGACCCATAATCCAGAAGCACGCTGTGCTCGGCAAAGAAAAGGTGGTAGCGATGGCTGGAGTCTCCGATGGTCTCAGCTCTGCTGCTGATTAGCTTAATGGCCCTGGGCAAGTCATTTCCCTTCGTTGAAAAGTACCAGCATTTCCAGCATTTCGTAACAGAAATGTGGAGCAAAGGGTTATCACAGCACGCCTGAGGCTGCTAATCTTAAAAAGCCCTGCTTACAAAGCTGGTACCCAGCCGGAGATTTGGATCTGGGGAAGGTTCCCACCACGCTAAGTGGTAAGAGTGGCTGGCTGTGCCTCAACTCCCGGTACAAACAATACGGTGTATGCTAAACTTAACTGGTTTTCCTTCTGGGAGTCTGGAATTTTGGCAAGTACCGGACAGAGGGGGGTCTACATGACCGGGTCCCAATAAAAACCCCGGGTACTCAGCTTCTAATGAGCTCCCTTGGTAGACAACACTTTACACAAGTTGTCGCAAGTCGTTGCTGGAAGAATTAAAGCACAACCTTTGTGACCACAGTGTGGAGAGGACTGTTGGAAGGTGCCGCTGGTTTCCTCCACACTTGGCCCAGGGCACCTTCTCCCTCTGCTGACTTTGCTTTGTATCCGTTTGCTCTAATAAATCAGAGCCGGGAGTACAACCATATGCGAAGTCCTGCGAGTTCTGCCAGGAAGCCATCAGACCCGGGAGTGGTTTGGGGGGCTTCTGACACAATTGGTACAGTGTGGAATAGTCTGGCGAACATTTTCCCAACAACCTTGTGAAACAGGTATCATTACGTTCACTCTATAGATGAGGAAAAGTCAAGTTCAGACAGGTGAACAGAGAATGCACACATTTCAGTGTTTATTTTATGACATGAGTGCTCTTACATTTCAGTGAATTTCAGAACCATCTGGAGTGCTTGCTTAAAAATGCAGTTTCTAGGACCTATCACCTGAGACTTGGATTCAATAGGCTTGAATACTAGGAATCCATTTATAATAAGTAGCCCAGATGATTCTTTTTTTTATATATTTTAGAGAGAGAGAGAGAGAGAGAGAGAGCGCGTGCGCACAAGCGCACAAGCAGGGGAGAGGCAGGGAGAGAGAGGGAGACACAGAATCCGAAGCAGGCTCCAGGCTCTGAGCTGTCAGCACAGAGCCCGATGCGGACCTCGAACCCACGTACTGTGAGATCATGCCCTGAGCCGAAGTTGAGGCTTAACTGACTGAGCCACCCAGGTGCCCAAGTAGCCCAGATGATACTTATGCAAGAAGTCCAAAGACTACTTTTTTTTTAATTTTTTTTTTTTACATTTTATTTATTTTTGAGAGACAGAGACAGAGTGTGAACAGGGAAGGGGTAGAGAGAGAAAGAGACACAGAACCCGAAGACAGGCTCCAGGCTCTGAGCTAGCGGTCAGCACAGAGGCCGAAGCGGGGCTTGAACCCTCAAACCGTGAGATCGTGACCTGAGCTGAAGTTGGACGCTCAACCAACTGAGCCACCCAGGTGCCCCCAAAGACTACTTCTTGATAAACATGTTGAGGTATATGAAGCACGGTGCCCAATTTCCCAAGCTGGGCAGTAAATGGAGGAACTAAGACTTGCACCGACCCTTTTAACAAGGCTGAGGCTCTTTTCACAACAAAACTGCTTCCAAATTCCTCAAACTCCACAGTTCCCTCTGGTCTGCTCTGCCTTCTCGCTACACGTATCCACCTAACTAATGGCAATGAAGTACAAACAGGAAAGTATCTTACATTCCCAGCACCAAAAAATACTAAGTGATATCCTGAGTTCAAGTAATGCACACACACATACCAGGGAAAGTCAAAAGATCTACAGTTCTTGGAGAGTTAACATTGCAGCTTTGTTTTTCAAAAACGACTAGATGTGCTGGCGGCAACAGAACATATAAGCTTATGAATTGTACTTAACAAAAAGGATATAAATTCACTCATAATTTTAGAGGCGGAGGACAGTATAAAATTTTAGTTTTTTACGTTGAGCCAAGAGACGGGAAGGTGCTAAAGATAATCTTTTGAATTAAGAAAAGAGCCTCATGTAAACGCTAAGGTTTTTCTGATGACTTTTTAAGCAGGCATGAAAGCGTCACTTTTTTCTGATCATTTTCACCTGTCATTACAGATTCACACTGTGTTATCAGTTCAGTTCAAAACAATTCAGCCACTGTTTTTATTGAGCACCTACTGTTTACTTGATGCTGCGCTAGCTGCAAGGTCATTATCAAGAAAACGGTTTTGAGTTTTCCAGGAATACCTAGGCGAAAAAGAAACTAGAAAAATACACCCACCGTAATACTTTAAGACAACATACAATGAAGGAGCCTACAAAAACAAATATCTGCTTGAACAGGATGGGCCTCACTAATCCTCCTATAGTTTATTAAATATATATGGGGCAAAAAAAAAAATCAATGACAATCTGTACTTCACAAATACAGATGAACCTCCTAGATGTGGATATCCACGGTCCAACATTATCTATAAACCAGATGATCAAGAAGTCAGCAAGCCAGCAATCCAATCCATACACTGTGGTAATTGAGGGGCTGTCTGCCAATGTGCTGGCAGAGGGCACCCCGCACCCATATCTGCACTGCTGAGTGCTCATTCCTCATTAAACTGCAGTGCTGTTAACATATGCTGCAGTCATGCTAATGTTTGTTTTACAATCACCACTGACCCACCCTTACAGCAAGCCAAGAAGGTTAAGTGTTAAGTGAACAGAAGTAAACTTGAAAACAGCACCTAATTCACTTGTGGAAGCCCAGAAACTCCCTCCACCCAGTCAGAAAATTTCTCTCAATCTCAAAAAGCCCAGATCCAAAAGATGAATCCTTCTCCTTGACCGAAAAAAATAGCATTTATATTTTGTGTCCCATGCTTTCACCCTCTTTGGGGAGAACGGACAGATCACGGTAGATAAGCAATCGGCCTTGATGATTTTTCCCCACAAACCAGTACATGAATGGACTCATTGCCTAGTTCTTGGCGTATCACCCGGACCCAGGGGATCTAGTTACGGTTCTCCTAGGGGGGCCACTAGCCATCCTTTACCTCCCAGGACCCACTGCCCAGCTGGCAAAGGGGCCAGCTTCACCTACCCAAATCTCACCTCTGCTCAAAGTCCAGTAAGAGAGCACTGGAAACCATCTGATTTTGTAGGTACTCAATATCACCTACTAAAGGACTGAATGATGAGCAGTCGTCATCAACAGGAACAAACAGTAAACCTTTATAGAAGGTATTTAGAAGACTTTCAGAGTTTTATGTTGTTCAATCAATAAAAAAAAAAAAAAAATCATGGGGCGCCTGGGTGGCTCAGTCGGTTGAGCGTCCAACTTCGGCTCAGGTCATGATCTTGCAGTTTGTGGGTTCAAGCCCCGTGTCGGGCTCTGTGCTGACAGCTCAGAGCTTTTTTCTGATCATTTTCACCTGTCATTACAGATTCGGATTCTGTGCCTCCTTCTCTCTCTGCCCCTCCCCAAGTTGTGCTCTCTCTCTCTCTCAAAAATAAATAAATGTAAAAAAAAATTTTTTTAAATGAGGAAAAAAAGCACAAAATTTGTTTTCAGGCTATTTAATAAATAATAGCAAATAACTAAATAGTATTTACTTCAAGTTGTAGTGAATCATCTCCAAATAGGTTTCCCCTCTCATACAGAATCAGACGAGCAGCTATTTGCAAAAGAGCAGTTTAACATGTATAGGTCATACTGAAGGGTTGAATGCAACAAATTCCTTTTCGTCTGAAATCCAAACAACCAAAAATTAACTGCGACTGTACATCTTATTTACGGTAGAAAGGCAAATAAGTAAGCATACAACAGTAACTTATTCGTGAAAAGCAAGTTTTGTGTCATGTCACAAATGTGTTAGAGATAGGGTAGTTCCCATGTCCTCTATATCTATAGCCATGCATGTAATGATAATTATTAAGCTTCTGAAGACAGGGACCTAGTCTTGCTCACCCATGGGTCCACAGGGTCTATCACAGCGCCCTACACCCAGTAGGTGCTCAGTGAATATTTATTGAATGAAATAATGCTCTGCAAGATCATAAAATGACATAATCATCTAAGATTATACTATAGTCCTTACAGTTGAGGCATTAGGTGTATTTATACTAACACGTAGAAAATTGGTAATCAGTATGCGGTATACCCCAATGTGTGGGTTCTGATCACTCAATTCCAGTGTGGGGGGGTGGGGGAGGGTCCTCCACACCAACAAGCAACTCTCAGATTGTCTTACAATTCAACTCCATTCTGACAGTATCTACCCAGAGATAACATCAGATCGCCCCACTTAAGGGCTCAGTCCTGCAAGACTTACCCACACGTCCCCCTACTTCAGATGCCAGTCTCAAGTCCACATTATCATCTGTGCTTCTGACCAACCAAGTGCAAACTGGAGGTTTCAAGGAGGCTCACCTTGGGTTTCAGACACCAGGCCCAAGTCCACCACTTGCTCCTCAGGTTCTATTCATTTGCTAGAGCCACTCGCGCGACCCGGAGAAACCGCTGACTTACTAGATTACTGGTGTGTGATAAAAGCACGCAGCTCAGGAAAGCCTAGCTGGATGGAGGAGAACGCACATGTCCTCTCCAGCCGCGCCACTCTCCCCAAATTTCCACACGTTCACTTGCCTGGAAGGTATCCAAACTCTGTCCTTTTGGGTTTTTATGCATGCTCTGTTACAGGGGCAGGACGACATTAACCCATTGGCCATTGGTGATAGAACTCAATCCTCAGACCCTCTTCCCTCTCAGAAGGTCTAGGAGTGGGACAGAAAGTTCCAACCCTCTAATCACAAGGTTGGATCCTCTGGCAACCAGCCCCCTACTGACTTGTGGTCCAAAAGCTGCCTCATTAACATAACAAAAGATACCTTTGATTGCTTGCATCACAGGAAATTCCAAGGATTTTAGGAGCTCTGCGCCAGAAACTTTATCATTCTTCATAAGGAGGAATTTGCTATAAATATCACTGTCTGTAAGTAAGTTATTATTCATGTGAAACATTTAAAAGCTGTTCATTCAAAAAATATTTATCGAACACCTACTATGCACCTGGCACATTGCCAACTGTTCCTGCCCACCCCCCCCCACCCCCACGAGCTTTCAGGGCAGCCTTTCTGATTGGAATTCCTAATCTCCAAATGCATGCAGAGGAGAAAATTTATTACACACAATGGATGCCCTAGGGCTTGAGGGCTTCTTAAAAGACTGATGTAGGGTGCCATACAAGTTAAAAGGAAATTATTGTAAGATTAAAAAGGTTGCTTTTAGTAAGGTCAAATTCAATGGTTAAACCAAGCAGTGTTTGGGCAGGTGGGGGGTGGGCGGGGATAGAGGGAATAGGTGAAGGGGATTAAGAATATACTTAAAATACTTATCTTGATGAGCATGGGGTGATGGATAGAGGTGTTGAATCACTGTATTGTACGCCTGAAACTAATATAACACTGTATGTTAACTACACTGGAATTAAAAATAACCCAGCCATGTATGAACTACCTGGTAGGAGCCAAGATGCACAGACTATTTGTAAGGCTGGTGTGAATGCAAAAATACCGCAACACCCATATTTGGATAAATTTCTAAACATAATAAAATGAACTCATCAATATTTTCCACGCTCAGTAATGTCAGGCCAAGGTTGTTAGCAATGGGAAGTGGGAGAAGAAAAGCTTAACTACCCTGATAACTAAAGGAGGAAACCGAGAACTTTCTTGCTTAAAAAAAAAAAAAAAAAAAAAAGATAAAACAGCAATTACCTGAATTATTTTATTAATTGATTAACTGCCTCCAATATGGCTTGACTAGACTGGCCTCGCCTTAGACTCAAAATAAAAAATTAGCTACCGATTTCATTAATTATTCTTAACATTTTTGGTCTTACTTTGAATTTTCATTCTACCTTATTCAGTCTAATTTCTTCCCAGTCCTGGGCGTCTTTGACTGATTCGGCGACATTTTCTGTGTGACATGACTATATGCTGCATGCTTCCTGGAACCAGAGCACTTTGAGAGCTCCTAGAATCAGAGACAAATTTTTTTCCAGTATTTCACACTCATAATTTAAGCTTTCATTTATCAATGACCTAGAAATTCATGCCTGTTTAATATCACTCTACTTGGCCACCCCCCCGAATCTACTTTATCAAGCAATGTCTTCTTTTGAATCTTGAACATGAAATAATATCAAAAAAGGGGTGAGGTGCGGGCACCTGGCTGGCTCAGCCGGTGGAGTACGCACTCTTGATCTTGGGGTTGTTGAGTTTAAGCCCCATGTTAGGTGTGGAGATAACTCGAAAATAAAATGTTTTAAAAAGAGGTGGGGAGGGGCGCCTGGGTGGCTCAGTCGGTTAAGCATCCGGCTTCGGCTCAGGTCACGATCTCACTGTTCCTGAGTTCGAGCCCCGCGTCAGGCTCTGTGCTGACAGCTAGCTCACAGCCTGGAGCCTGCTTCGGATTCTGTGTCCCCCTCTCTCTCTCTGACCCTCCCCTGCTCGCACTGTCTCTCTCTGTCTCTCAAAAATAAAAAAAATAAAAATAAAAACATAAAAAGAGGTGGGGAGGGGCGCCTGGGTGGCTCAGTCGGTTAAGCGTCCGACTTTGGCTCAGGTCATGATCTCACGATTGGTGGGTTCGAGCCCCGCATTGGGCTCTGTGCTGAATGCCTGCTCAGAGCCTGGAGCCTGCTTCAGATTCTGTGTCTCCTCTCTCTGACCCTCCCAGCTCATGCTCCATGCTCTGTCTCTGTATCTCAAAAAATAAATAAATGTTAAAAAAAAATTTAAAAAGGGGGGGTATTCTTGTTGTTTGGACTGTCATTAAACCTTTAAACCCATGTGAAAATGCAATTGTACTCACTTGAGATTTATGAAGAATAAAAGGATAACATAAAAGTTCCTGACCCCTAAATATCAACTAGTCCAGACTTCCAATTAAACATACCATTAAAGGAAATTAATTGTATAGACAAAGCTGACATTTTTTCTTATTTATTGCATTTCTGGAAAATGGAGATGTTGATTGGGAACAGGGGGTGCTTTTATTATACTCAGACGTCCAACTCTTAGATCTTGGAAGACACCCCCTACATGCCTAAACCCCAAAATCCTATACCAAAGCCACCAATTTCTTTCTACCTCAAAACTGTCAGAAGGAAAGTCATAACTCATCAGAAAAAAATGTCAATTATTAATGCCAAGGAATTCAAGGCCATGTCTTTAAGAAATACAATGAAGTGCTATTTCTTTTAGCTTGAAACTGGAGAACCTTGGGGAAACCAATGGCATTTTTAAGACGATTCGGCAAACACTACAGAGCCACAGAAGACGATGCTACGTCGAAGAAATATTCACTCCCCACGTCAGGTTTAAAATGTAAAGCCCTGTCCTAACACATATCCAATTTTCGGTGACCAACAACCACAATCAACACCTCTGTAATTTATGTCACGCTCAAAGTCAATTTTAGACACGTATAGGTACACACAAAAAATACCGCTTGATTTTTAAAGGAATTCAGAGCCCCACCTCTGAAATATAAAAGCGATCCTAAGATAGCACACAACTTGCACTGTACCTACAATGGTGTGCAAGTCTCAAAGTCCAACCGAAATCCTTAACTGTAGCCTTCTAGTGATTTGAACGGGAGCGCTCTTCAAAGAATCTCCATCAGGCAAAAGAGGAGGACAGCAGACTCACTGATCTAGGGAGGACAAAATTTGCCCCCTCAATTCTGAAGTTATTCTTTAGCAATGAGTATTCAACAGCATAGTTCACCTTCAGTCCAGTGCCTTGCAGATTAATTCCTTGCCCTGGGCCTAGGGCTCAGATACAACTCCTGAGAGCCTTCCAGCTTATTGCACTGGTACAAATTCCCCGAGACTTACCATAGTCATGGTTGCACAGGAAAATGTGAGCAGGCGGATATTTCAGGCAAACAATGAGGTCAAAGCTCATTTCAAGTGTGAGCGAACGTAAGGGATTCTCTGCAGGGATCTTGGTCAGGGATGCAAAGCACTAGCCTCAAACCTGCAGGCTGGCACTCCACAACAAAATGCTGCAAATTCCACTGCATGTCCTAGCTTCCCTGGCCAGCACCGCTTAATTACCACACTCCAATACAATGCAGATCATCGCTGCGAGCACCAGAAAAGCAAAGGGGGCTCTGCCACCAACACTTGGGTTGTACGGTTTCGAATGTTCAAATCCTGTAAAACATTGGGCATGCCAACATCTCAATTTTAAGCTAATGAATGTATTATGAACCAGAGTCCGGTTGTTTTCCCCATACTAGTGCCATGTGAAAAGATTTTCCTTCCCCAGATATTACCATTAGCTCTCCTTGTCACCTTTCCCCAACCAACACTCCAAGATCACGGGAATCTATGTGAAACAGAACTATGAAGTACAGTGTTTTTTGTACCTTCTCAGGCTCAATGTGAGGGACCAATTTCAGCTCTTGTGTTAGCAAATCACCCAGTACAAGCCGATTCCTATAGATTTCAAGATCCTTGAGATGTACAACCTCTACTGCTCTGTGCCACAGGTAATCTGCCCCAATTTCATAAGACATGCTTCTGGATGAGGTAAACATTTGGAAAAACATTAACAAAGCACTGCTGTGATAATACCCTCAAAAGGGATATGCAATTATTTCTTTTAGCCAGGGTACATTTGTGAAAGTTTCAAACGCAGAAAAACGAGAGCAAATGCCTCCGACGCCTGAAAAATGTTAGCAATGCTTTGATTAGTAATAATCACATGAAAAGGGCCGAAGGGACAGGTTCTCAAAACACCTATTTCCATGGCGGAGGGGCGGGGGGGGGGGGAAGGATCGCCCAGCGCCGAACCAATTTTCTGAACGACTGAAAAATCAGCGTCTACAGAGAAGCCCTTCCTTTCACATCGTTGGCAGAAATAAAATCCTATTCCCGCCACCTCCTCTCGCAATTAAGGAAGTTGCTACAAATAGCAGCACAGAAGTAAATGGTCGCTGCTTCGCTCCATGCTGAATGTACTCTCCAGGAGTAAACAGGTTACTCAAAAAAACTCAGTAGCCAGAAATCGCTTTCCCCTAATGCCAAAGTCCCACGGAAATGCAGTTCCCTTTCCTGGGGACGAGGAAGGGGTAAACGTGGACGCTGGAGTCCAGCCGGAGCCTGCCTTCTCCCCCCGGCTCGGCGTCCGGGGCGCTCGGGGCTCGGCGAGGCTCCAGACCCGGCGCTCGCGAGCGGCGGTGCAGCCTCCTCGCGGCTCCACACCCACCCGGCCCACCCTGACGTTCGCCTTCGCTTTCACTGCAGCCTCAAGGTGGGCTGCTTAGGCGGGGTCTCCAAAGTTCGCCCGGCCCCTGGTCAGCAGCCCCCCACCCCCCGGCCCGGCCGATCCCCGGGCAAGGCTGAGTCCTGCCCTCGCCTCCAGCTCCCAGGTCTTTTTTAGGGACCCAGTGACAGGTCTGGGTTTACCTCCATGTGCTCGTGGCAGAGGAAACAAAAGAAAGCAACCTCCCTGATAATCAAACGCCATCTTCGACTAATTGGCAAACAGAGGGGCCCCTAGACCGGTCCCCACCCCCACCCCCCGCCCCGCGGATCCCACCGCCGTCCGGCTGGAGGGCGACCCCCCGTCGGAGACGGAGTTTGCGACAGCCCCGGGAAGCTCCGGTTCAATGGTCCAGGGGGAGGGGGACTCCGGGCGCCCCACCTGCCTCCCCACCCCGGCCGCCCGGGCAACGTGGTTCAGTTAAAACCTACGATGGGGTGGCGGCGGCGCCTCCCAGGGATGCACTTCCCCCCTCAGAAAATTGTTCCGAGGGAGCCGGCGCAGGGCGGGCGAGCAAGCAAACCGCACGCGTGGAGCCGCAGCGCGTGTACTTACAAAACGATTAAAGCTCCGGCGGAACATCGCGACGAAGGCTTGCCGGGCGCCGAGCTGGGCTCTACCGCGCTGTCCGGGAAGGCGCCGTCCACAAAACACACTGCGGCGTGGGCCGGCGGCGTGAAGCGGACGGCGAGGCGGGCGGCCCCGCCACCAACTGCCCTCCTAGGCTCTCCGCGCTCCCCCCCCACCCCCCTCCCCGGCCCCCGCGGCCCCCCGCCCGGCTCCCGGCCCGCCCCCGGCCCGCCCGTCCCGGGGGCGGCGGCCCCGCCGCTCGCCCTGCTCTGGCCCCGGCCCCGCCGCCCCGCCGCTCCCGCAGCAGCCCGCCGGGAAGGCGAGCCCGGCGCGCGGGGGAGGGATGGCGGAGGAGCGCTAGGCTCCTCCCGCGGGGAGGGGGGCGCCCCGATCTCTCCGCCCGCGCCGGGCTCGGCACCCCGCGGTCTGCACTCTTGCCCGGCGCAGCGCCACCGCCCGCCCTCCCCGCCGGCCAGCCCGCGCGTGCTTCCCCGCCACTCGGGGGCACGGGGGTCCCTCCCGGGGCACCCCGCGCCTCACCTCACCTCAGCCCCACGCTACTCCCCTGCCCCGGCCCTAACTCGTCCGCGGCGCCGCTTCGCTCGCGGCCCCTCCTCGGTCCGCGGCAGCCGCTCCGCCCCGCGCTTTCGTCCCGCACCCGGGCTGGGGAACCACCGCGCAGTCCGCCGGCCCGCCCCGAGCACGCGAGGCAGCCTGGCTCCCCGCTTGGCGGCGGGGAGGAGCCGGGCTCGCAGCGAGGAGTAGGGGACAGGCAGGGCACTGTGGAGACCCCAGCGCGGGCGGGGCGGGGCGGGGGGGGGTGGTTAGTTATGAAAACCGGCCCCCCTCATCTGCAAAGGCGCGGGTCTCCCCACTAGCCTAGCTTCGCTCCTCTCCCACCTACGCGGCTTTCCCTCCTCCAGTTCGGTTCTCGGGTCCTGCCTCCCCACCTAAGCCGTCTTACTTCCACTTTCTCTGTGAGGTTGTAAAGTCAGGCTTTGTGTCGCTGCTGCTGCGCAGCGGGGCGGGATTTCCCTGCCACCCCCCCACCCCAAGCCCCGCCCCCTGGCCCCGCCTCTGCGCGCCTCCCAGAGCATCCTGGGAGTTGTAGTCCAACCGGGCCCGCGCTCTGCCTCTTACTGCGGGCCGGGAGCTCCCCCACTCGCCCGGACGGGGTTTGCCCAGAGGGTTGAAAGAGGAAGAGGCTGAGGTCGCGGGGCGGAACGGCGGTTCTCGGCACCGGCAGGATGCAGGGGCCAGGAGCGCCCGGTAGATTCCCAGCGGTGAAAAACGTGAGAAGGATCGATGAGGCAAAGCCCCGAATGCTGGGAGCCTTCCCTAGGACGGAAAATCTATGCTCCAGGAAACCCTCGACCCCCTCGACCCCTAGTTTAGACCTGGAATTGGTAAAACTTGAAGCATTCAGTATAAAATCTGAAGCCAGAATTGCCACGAGATCGGGCATCCCAACCTCCCCCGCCCCCCGCCCCCGGTCTGCGCAGCCCTTTTGGCTCGCCCCGAGGCCGCTGGCGAAGAACTTTCAGATTCCTCTATGAAAGTAGAGGAAATAAGCAGAGGGGTGAGAAATCTTTACGGGAGCCTCCTGCCGCGCCACACTCTCCTGCCAGTGGAGAGAGCTGGGGACGGGGTCCAGCTGCTACACCACCGGCCTCCCCCGAGGCCGTGGAGGGCCTTTGCTACTGGGCGCGGGCCCTTCTTTTCCCCTCTGCGGTTAAGATCCATTTTAACAAATCTCTCCCGGGCATTTTCTTCGTACCAGGCGCCGTGCGAGGGGCTGGACACGGCGGCTTCTTGAAAGACCTCCCCGACGGGTGGTCGCGATCCAGTCGGGGGATAGCGACATGTACCGCCCCCCCCCCCTTAGAAAGGGATGGATGCTAGAGGACAGGCTCCCAGAGCTAACGCATCCGAAGGGGGGCTGGGGAAGGTTTCCAGAAGGCCTTGGAGATTGAACTGGACCTTGAAATGTGGAAAGGTTTTAGAGGGAGGGACCGAAGGAGCCCAGTGGGCAAAGTCCAGGCGAAGGGAGAGGTAGGTGAGAGGGACGGAGCTAAGAAAAAGAACAGGCCGTCTGGGCGGACGCCCAGGGTGTGTGGGTGGGGCGGCCCAAAGGACGCCAAAACCCCAAAGGATCTTCAGAAACACCCTATGAAGTTTGAACTTGATTCTGTGAGCAATGAGCAGCCCATCCTCAATGAAGTGCCAATGCAGGAGAACTAAGGTATGTTCGCCAACTGTCCTGATTGCCGAGAAGGAAAACGGTATGTTTCCAATTCTTTCCTCCTTATGGTGTCTTCTGTTGGTTCATACTTGAGGCTGTAGCTAACGATTTTTAAGATTTACGTTAAACGTATATTAATCAGGTAGTAGGATATTTTATTTTATTGGCAAAGTGGATCTAAGGTTTGGCTCTCTATTTCAAAGATTTATTTTCGTTTTCTTTTTTAAAAATTTTTTAAATGTTTATTTTTAATTTTTTAAAATGTTTTTTTATTTATTTTTGAGAGAGAGAGACAGACAGACAGACAGCGTGAGCAGGGGAGGGTCAGAGAGGCACAGAATCTGAAGACAGGCTCCAGGCTCCACGCGGTCAGCACAGAACCCCACACGGGGCTCGAACTCACCAACTGTGAGATCATGACCTGAGCGGGAGTCAGATGCTTAACCGACTGAACCACCCAGGTGTCCCTCAAAGATTTATTTTCAAATAGATTTTATTTTCAAATAGATTTTATTTTCTGGCTTTCTTGAACACCGCAACTAATGTGATTTAATTCACTAATTATTTGTTGAACACCTACTATGTGGCAAGCACTGTTCTAGACACTGGAATTTGGAGGTCAAAGAGATTATTAGCATTTGTTCTGGGAATAAGTCTAGAATTCTTATCAATAAAATACATCCTAATCAATAAAATAGGTGATAGAAAATGAATTTAGATGTTTGGAGATGAAAGTACTTACTAGTAAACAATAAATAATATCTTTCTATATACAATTTTGTTGAACGAATGGAAAAATTGTACTTACAGATTCAAAAAGATCAACTTTTTAAAAAAAGTTTTTCCTTTTTTAAAGTAATTTCCACATCCAACGTGGGGTTTGAACTCACAATGCCGAGATCAGTACTCACATGCCGAACTGACTGAGTCAACCAGGTACCCCTAGATCTCTGTTTGTGTTATTTTTTGAAGTTGATCTGTTTGAGGGGCACCTGGCTGGCTCATTCCGTAGAGCACGTGACTCTTGATCTCAGCATTGTGAGTTCACACCCCCCGTTGGGTGTAGAGATTGCTTAAAAAAAGGAAAAAAAATTTTTAATGAAATAATAGAGAACTAGAATTATTTCGTAGTATTCTCTCACACACCATTGTGCGAGTATCATCTCACATGCCATTGCCGTGTCCAGCTTAAGAGCAAGGCATTTAGGAGCGCCCAAGATATAGCGGTATTGTTGGTCAAATTTTCATTTACTATTGCGATTCCGCGATCTCTGTGTCCTAGTTATTTCATCACATCACCTCTACTCAAGAGTCCAGACTCATTCGCTTGACTCTAAAAATGCAATCCACACAAATCAAAAGACGCTCAGCAAACCACGCAGTCTATGCAAGGTCATTTTTTTCTGTATCCAAACCCCACCTGAAATTGGAGTTGCTCTCCCAAGCGCCCTTTAGAGTTACTTTCCTTTGTGAGCTTCTTTAAGACCAGAAGACATTATTTTTCTTCTTTTCAGTAGCTCTTCACAGTTTCCAAAGAAAACCTAGGTGTCGTAGAAAGCTGTTGTCAATGACTATGAAAAGCAAGCCATTAGCCAGCATTCTCATTTGGCCCACTGCATAAACAGAACTGCAAATGCAAACTTCCTCCTGCCTAAAGCCGTGGTCTATAACACCAGCTCTTGTGGTATATCAGCTGACCTTGGCCAAAGCCCCAGTCTCCGGCAGGAATTCTGGGGAAGCAGTCTTCTGTCCTTATTACATTTTGACGACACAGAACGCTTACTGCCAGGCAAAGGGAAAGGGGGTCTCCCTCCACCATTTTCATTCTGCTGCCCCAGTCTATGCAAGCCCCCCAGAAGCCCTTCTCTCTTGCTTCCCCTACTCTTTCCCACCTTTTACCTCAAGCCCTCCGAAATCTCACACTGGGCAGGACAGCCAGTAGGGCATGGGAGGCAGTCCATCCTTGGGGAGGAGGGGAGCCCGGTGCTCCCGGGATCAGTGGGTCAGCAGTTCATGGATCCAGAAGGAAGGGAATGGTGAGAAGGGGACACTTTTTCTATCCAATACTTAAAAATGGGAAAAAAAAAAAGAGAGAGAAAGCGAGAAAAAAATGGAAGCTGTTATATCAGCATCTAAATCACTGCCATCAGCAAGTTGAAGAAATTTAACCTGTCTCTGCTGAGCTTTCAAACACACTTCATAAGGCTACCTTTTGCCCATTTGAAATTCCTCCCTTCCAAGTCTGGCCTTAACACTTCTTTAAGGCAGATTTTATCCATATCGTCTTAATTATTGGTTCTCTCCAAAGCATTCTGCACACCGCAACCCCAGAAATATTTGGAAGGCAGATCAAATCACTTCCCTGCTTAATGACTTTTCAGTAGCTTCTCATCGCTCTTAGGAAAAGTCCCCAGTCGTGCCTTAACATCACCTACGAGGCCCTGAATTCTCTGACCCCTGCCTTCTGCCCTAGCATAAAAGGTTGGGCCTGCGCTCCCTCTCAGGCACCAAAATCCACCCCACTGGCCACCTTTCATCCCTGGAGTTCCCAAAGCTTCTGTTCTCCGGACAGCTTTTGCACATGTACCCATCTCCACTGGGATGCTTTTCATGAACTTTGCTATTCATCCTTCGGATCTCAGCTTAAATGTCACTTTGTCAGATAAGATCAGGGCTCCCTGTTTTAATGCTGCAAATAGCCCATTTTAATTACATCGAGGGCACTGACAAATGAGGTTAGTAATCATGGAGAACAGCAGAAGTCCAAAGGGATTGTGGATGATCTCATATTGTTTTGCTTTTCAAAATGGGGAAGTAGGTGTATTCTCGTAATCATGATACCAAAGGCATACAAGCTAGAACTGACTATTAAAAGGATGGGGTATTTTTTAAAAAAAATTTTTAATGTTTATTTTTGAGAGAGAGAGAGAGACAGCATCAGCAGGGAAAGGGCAGAGAGAGAGAGAGAGAGACACAGAATCCGAAGCAGGCTCCAGGCTCTGAGCTGTCAGCACAGAGCCCGATGTGGGGCTTGAACCCACAAACTGTGAGATCACGACCTCAGCCGAAGTCAGACGCTTAACTGACTGAACCACCCAGGTGCCCCGGGATGGGGTATTTTACTGTAGTGGAAGAGAAGAGGCAATGTCTAGGGACCACAATGAATTCACTGAGATACGGTTTGGCCTTCAAGGTTCTGAGAAAATGATCTCTAATTCAGAATTCTGCATCCTCCCAAACTATACTGTGAGGATAGACAGAGAAGAGGTTAGAGACAGAGAAGAAGATACAGCATAAGAACAGTAAATCTTTACCTTCCATAATAAGAAGTCATTATGTCAAAATATATCAGTATAGTTATACTATTTAGAAATAAGGAGGTAAATACCAGAAGAAATAGCTAAAATAATGAAAAGTACTTGCCTCTAGGAGCATAGATTGAGAATGGAAAAGAATGGAATAAGGGGCTTCTCTATTTTCTCTGTATACGTCTTATAACTTTTAAACTGTGAGCATGCATTATTTTCATAAAAATAAAAATAAATTTGAGGGGCTCCTGGGTGGCTCAGTCAGTTGAGCATTCCACTCTTGGTTTCAGCTCGGGTCATGATCCCAGGGTCGTGGGATTGGGCTTTGCACTGAGTGTAGAGCCTGCTTGGGATTCTCTCTGTCTCTCTCTGTCTCTGTTCTGTCTCTGTCTCTCTCCCTCTCCCTCTGCCCCCTCCCCCCATCATTTGCTCTTACTCAAAACTTTAAAAAAAAGTTTGAAAATACAAATAGCATTTGGATATTCAGACAGGAAGTAAGAGAACATTCTAACCAAGATAAATGGCAAAGATGTGGAGATGAAAGGTTGCAGTAAATGGTAAGTGGACCTGCCTACAGGAGCAATGGGCCCGTGCTGAGGAGTCATAAACGATATGAAATTTAAACGTCCCTTCTCAGGAAGCCACTAGAATATACATTCCATCATATGAGGGAGTAAACCAAGAAAGAGGAAGGCGTGAGATCCAGAAAATGGGATAAACATAAAGGAGAGGTGAAGGGAATTCCCTATATGATAATGAAAGAAGTTTGAGGTAGACAGCTGTGTGGCCCACCTAAAAAGCAACCAGGCTAGTGGAGAGTTGGAAGACGGGGGAATAATTTTTGAAAATTAACTGATGGATTGATTACCCGATGTGTTTGACCATGTGCAGAATAGTATTCAGAAAGGTGTTACAGTTGTTTGGGAAATTAGTGAAGAATTAGTGATTGATACTTAGAAAATAAAGCCAACTAAGAAAAACCAAGGCAGTTTGTAACTCCGGGAAAAACTAAAACTTGCACAAAAAAAGTAAATGAGTCATGATAAAATGCTGCTTGACTCCAAAGTGAAAGACATTTACCTAGCCATAAGAATTAAAACACTGTCTTAGTGATGTACAACTCTTTTGTAGAACAAAGGGAAAACAAGTTGGAAAGGATGGTCTCGTAAGAGGTCTAAATCTGTATCTTCCATAATGAAAAGGCAATAAGCACTATCTAAACATCAGTATAGTAAGTACATCATATAGAAATAAGGAAGTAAATACTAGAAGAAACAGCTAAAATTATTAAAAGTGGTTGCTTTAGTAGTATAGATTAGAAGTTGGGAGAGATGAAGTAGGGGTCTGCTTTTTTTCTTTACAAGTCTTATTAACCTATTTAACTTTATGAATATGCATCCCTTTCAAAAAATAAAAGTTAATAAAAAGAATAAAGAGCATTTTGAATGGGCAGAAAGGAAGGAGAGCATTCCAGCCAAGAGAAAGAGCAAAGATATAAACTAGTAAGTAGACCTCCCTAGGGGAGTGTGGGTTCACACTGGGAAACAGTGAAAGATAATTTGAATAACTATTATTTATTGAGCACTTGCTATGTTCCAGACACGGTGTTAAGCACTTTATATACATTATCTCATTTATTCTCACTAACCCCATATGGTACCACTATTATCCTCATTTTATAGGTGAAGAAACTGAGAAGTTAGGGAACCTGCCCAAAGTCACAGCTAGAAAATAGCAAAGAGTCGAACAGATCTACTAGATTTTAAATCCATACCCCTTTTTAAAAAAAAGTTTATTCACAGGGGTGCCTGGGTGGCTCAGTCTGTTAAGCATCCGACTTCGGCTCAGGTCATGATCTCACAGCTCGTGAGTTTGAGCCCCTTGTTGGGCTCTGTGCCGACAGCTCAGAGCCTGGAACCTGCTTTGGGTTCTGTGTCTCCCTCTCTCTCTGCCCCTCCCCCGCTTGTGCTCTGTGTCTCAAAAAAGAACTTAAAAAAAAAAGAAGTTTATTTATTTATTTTGAGAGAGAGAGAAAGAGGGAGTCGGGAAGGAGCAGAGAGAGAGCTTCCCAAGCAGGCTCTGCACTGTCAGCTCTGAACACAACGCGGGGCTTCACTTGGGCCTCAAACCCATGAACCGTGAGATCATAACCTGAAGCCAAGAAGTTGGACAGACACTTAACCGATTGAGCCACCCAGGCATCCCTGCAAATCCATACCCTTAACCACCATATTTTGAAGGCATAATTTACAACATTTGATCACTGATGTAACTTTTGGGACAAAGGAGAGAGGTGAATTCAAAATGACTCTAAGGAACTAAGGCTCTGTGAGTGGGAGAGTGATGTTTATTCATTTTAACAATCGGCCACATCTGAGCAGCGTGACGAACTATCTAATGAATGTGAGCGATGTGATCCCTGTCTCGTAGAGCTTGCCATCGGTCCTACATAGGAAAATCATTTGTGGGAACAGCAGTGGAGGAAATTGGGAATTCAGTTTTAACTACGTTGAAGTAACGAGAGAACGCTCAAAAATGTCCAGTATGCGTGGAAAATGTGATAGTAGAGCTTCATATAAAGAGGCCCTAAACCTCAGAAATCTATCCCTGGTCAAAGGAAATCAGAACTAAGAAAAGCCATTTCATTTAACGCTTTGGATACCTTGCTTTAGGAGGGCACTTTCCCTGATAGTTGGTCTGGAAGCCAGATTGTAGTTTAGAGGTATAAACCATTCATTCTCAAAGCTTGATGGCAGAAGAAGAAAATAAAAGCTTGCACCATAACTAGGAGGACCGTCAGGATAAACAACTTTGTTTCCAAGGGAAAGAAGACCTATACATGTGTAAAAGCAGAGAGGGAAGGATTCCGTGGAAAGGAGGAGCTAAATCTTCCAGAAAGGGAAGATAATTGAGGAAGCTGGGCGTGAAACCAGGGAAGTGGGTATGAGCTGGAGAACACGAGGCTCAGGTTTGAGGGGTGAGGAGGGACCCTTTGCCTTCTAAAGAAAGAAAGCTGAGAGGGGAGAGAGAGCGAATCCAGTGGTTTTCGGTCAAGAGGGTGCACGGGAGCGAGCAGGCTAGTTTTGAGCAGAACTTCGTTTTTGTGACAAAGGCCAATTGGGAAAGGAGATGGAACTTCATAAGGAATCAAAGAAGAGAATCTGAAGTTTAGTTCCGAAGATTAGCAAGCCTTTGGGGTACCCAGCCGTTGTATTTCACGACTTTCTACTGTTTAAAATAATTGCAGATTGCACCAGCCTTCAGTCTTCCTGACCAATTTATTCACATTTTATCTCACCCAGGCTAACGTTTAGGTACTAAGACTCAGGCAGGATGCCTTCAAAATCCATTCAAAATGGCTCTCTTCCCAGCAGGGAAAGTGATGCAAACTCCCCTTAACAATCAAATCCACCCTTGATTTAATTAATATCTCTGTTGGCGTCTGTTTTAAGTCATATAGTTCTTACTGGCTCACTTTCTAGCATTTTGCATTTCATTTGGCACTCTTCAGCAAGTATTTAGTCTGTCCCACTTGAAAAAGTATTTGCCATTTTGGTTTCCCTTATTTCTTGGCCCAGGATATGATTATGATAAACCAACATGCGCAAAACGTAACAAACATAAAAGCTTCTTGAGGGCAGGACCGTGCCGTATTTATCTGTATCCCTGTTGCCCAGGGAAGAGCATGACACACTGTAGAAGCTCAAGAAATACTGACAAAGGAAGGAATGATCATTTCTGTGCTGTTATGGGGAGAGCCTGAAACTGAGATCCAGGAGATGTCAATTCTGACTGTTACCTAAAGTTCCCCTTGGACCAATTCACATACATTCTCTGGACCTTATTTTCTCCATGAGAAGATGAGGGGATTAGATAATGGATGAAATTACTTCTGACTTATGAATTTTACATGCCAGTTTTAAGCAGGTAAAATTTCAGGTTTCCAAGGGGCAATGCTTAGACCACTGTTTGAAACTTGTTCTGAGTCCCTGGCTGAGCCATTGGTCACTGCCTGTCAACCAGGGTAGACCTGCACTTCAGGTCATCTCTCCTAGAGATAACAGACAATCAGATGTGCTATTCAAAGCTCTGTCCACCGGCAGGATTTCCCTTGCCTAGTATGTTTTCGGGGTACCCCATGGTGGGGTTGTAGTGCTGCAGTCATCTACTTTCACATGGTGCCCGGTATTAACTACACAAAGTTGTGTGTAAACCAGGCTCCTGTATTTCTGTTTTACCTTAAGTCATTTGGTTGTAGGTGACCAACCACGAGGCCACAGGTATGGGATTGAGGAAGGGGCAGCAGTATGGCAGGAGGAGGTACCCTGGGAGAGAGAGACAGAGCCCAAGCAGGGGAGGGGCAGAGAGAGAGAGGGAGACACAGATTCCGAAGCAGGCTCCCAGGCTCTGAGCTGTCAGCAAAGAGCCCCATGTGGGGCTCGAACCCACCAGCCGTGAGATCCTGACCTGAGCCAAAGTCGGACGCTTAACCAACTGAGCCACCCAGGCGCCCTCCAGCTTATCTCTTAAGAGTAGACCCGAAGGGCATAGCATCCTGTGATGGAAACCAAAACTACCCCTCAAGCAATAGCAACTGTCCAAAGAGTTCCGGCCAGCTCAGAACACCCAGACCAGTTTGAACTTAACCCCAACTCACACCTGCACAGATGGACCATGGAGTGACTGACAGTTATCTTTACCTCCTCCTTCTACTAAAAATCTCTGTGCAAGGAGGAGCAAAAGCCTCATTTACATACAATGTATGTATAAGCATGCTTCCTTAAGGCACATGCACAACCTTATGCCCACCTCTACATCCCATGACAAGGTTCCCCACTCTAAATATTCATCCTAGGGGGCATCTGGGTGGCTCAGTCAGTCGAGCGTCTGACTCCTGAGTTAGGCTCGGGTCATGATCTCTCATGGTTCGTGGGTTCAAGCCCCACGTTGGGCTGTGTGCTGACAGCTCAGAGCCTGGAGCCTGCTTCCGATTCTGTGTCTCCCTGTCTCTGTCCCTCTCTGCTTATATTGTCTCTCTCTCAAAAATAAATAAACATTTAAAAAATTAATATTCATCCTAACCTTAAATAAAAGGAACTCATTCACCCTTGCTCAGGGAGTCACAGCTTTGGAAGTTATTCCCTGTGATCTCCTTATTTGCTGCAAATAAAGTTTCCCTTGTGCTACCACCCCACCTGGTGTAGTTTCTATCTGTGACTCACCAAGGAACAAATTTACATTAGTTGGGTTACAGCTCTGTCTCACACATACACCTTCCCCAAGTCCATGCCACATACACACCTTCCAATTGGAGGACAGAATAGGTTTCAGCACACCAGACTTCAGGGGCAGGAGAACCTTATCCTCACCCAGTCAGGCATTTAGTCTCCCCCAGAAAACTAACAGCCAATCAGGAGATTGCTCTCAAAAGGAGGGCTTCCGGCAAAATAGGAAATCAATGGAGGTGAGCAACACAGACATCCCAACAGGTGTCTACTAGACCTTCTCAAACTCCCATGCCCCTCATTTCCCCACTGCCCTTTTCCAAGCCCCTGCCAAATTCTCAGATTGGAGAGGTCATCTCATTCCCCTAGTCATAAGGGAGGATTATAGATGACTAGAGGAATGAGATAAACCTCTTCAATCTAAGAATTTGGAGGCTTTTTTCTTTATAAAGAAACACAGGGAATGAGCAATGCTGAACCCAAGTAGCGAGTCTATGGTGATGGGGTTTAATTACCAATAAACTATTTGGGCGTGTAGTGAGGTGTCACTCCTTGCCTTTCAGATCACACCTTGTGACTGCCAGCTACTCTGCCCGATACCTTCTGCTTTACAGCTGTGGGGAGAATCAGGTGTTCTCTTCACCCCAATCGGCCTACCTTTCAATATTCAGTACCTCGTTCTTCCCCCCTAATACCACACTACCATATCTGTGGTTCATGGGAATCTTCCTAATCGATCCTGATTCAAAGATTCAAACGGAGAATATCCGACAAAAAAAGACTAAACCCACCAAAAAAAAAAAAATAAGAATTTACACTGTACATTTCATTATCATTCCGATAAAGCTGCTTCCTTCTCTACATGTGTACACACATAAAGATGGTCCAGAATCACCAGGCAACCAGAAAGAATATGGACTTCAAAAAAAAAATGGTCTTGTCATTCTTCACAAGAAGTTAATTAGCTCCTCTCCTACAGAACACTTCTTAGACTATAATTGGTAACATCTCAACTCCTGCTCAGCTATAAAGTCATAATTAATAATTAGTCTATTTCTCTGGTAACTGTCATTTCATGACTACTGGGCAATCTCCTATCATTAATGATCGCTTTACCTTCCCATGGGGCAGGCATAGGTTCTGACCCTCAGGCTTGCGTAGGAAGTTTTAGCCAGATCTAATCACTGTGAGGCGCCATCAGATACATTCCCCTCCCTGTCCCAACATGATTATGCAAATGAAATTCGGTTAAAGGAATAGAAAACCTACAAAAGGGTTGGTAAACCAATGGACCAAATGTTGGCATATATTTTGTCAGGCAACAGTTTTTCTTTCTAAGCACTCACTAGATCATTATCTCCTTTGGGCTGCTTCTATCTTTGGGCTCAGTCTACCACAAGTTTGGTATCCCGTAAAGTAATGTACAGGACTGTTGATAATTGCCCTCTTTCACTCCCATTTAGGGATGGTGCTTCCTGGATGGTGCATTCGTAATATGTACAGAGTCCCTGATATCAGTAATTTTGTATTTAGTAGAGGGATAGGAGACTCTCACTTTTTGGCAGTCCGTCAAGTGCCATTTTTGTCAACAATGAGCCCCTTTTCTGCCTCCATGCTGACCTTGGTTCTTGAGTTCCGCCAAGAAAGAATTCAGAGCCAGACTCCCCAGTAAGCAAGAGTTTAATAGCAGTTCAAGAGCAAATACACTCTCAAGATAGGAGAGTGAGCAGGCCCGGGGGTCGCAACTGCACCGGGGGGTCAGGGAAGTCTTTTCTTTTTGTGTTTTCCTTGGTTGTGGTTCATAACTAGAGTGGTCTCTGACTGAGGTTGCTTCCAATCATCTAAACGACTCCACCTACCTGTCGGGAGGGAGAGTTTTTGGCCCTATATGGTCCTTGTCTGAACTGTCATGGCAGCCGTGGGGGGGGGGCTCTGTGGGGAGTGAGTGATGTCAAAACTGCAATGTAAACATATTATAATGAAGCTATAGGTTACTGTACGGTAGTAGTTATGGAGAACAACACATGCATATCCCCCGAGGTCTTTCCCTGCTGTTTAGAACTTGGTTTCCTTCCGTTTTTTTTAAAGTTTTTTAAATGTTTATTTATTTTTGAAAGAGAGAGAGAGAGAGAGAGAGAGACACAGACAGACTGTAAGCTGGGAAGGAGGCAGTGAGAGGGAGACACAGAATCCGAAGCAGGCTCCAGGCTTTGGGCTGTCAGCGCAGAGCCCCTTGGGCGGCTCGAACTCACGAGCGGAGCCATATGATCATGACCTGAGCCAAAGTCTGACGTTTAACTGACTGAACTACCCAGGCGCCCTGGTTTCCTCCCTTTTTATCAGTCAGACAGCATTTGTTCTCTGTTCATATCTAACTCACTGCCCACTCTCTCATGTTAATATTAGTTTTTATTATCAATTATTATTATTTAGTTGGAAAAATCAATATCTTCTTTGGTTTAAACCAAAGCTGTCTTGGGAATATATGGTAATTTCCCTAATTGCTTTTTGTTCTTGGGCCAGATCATAAACAATATTCATGATCTCGAATGTATAGAGAATTTATTTATAGCTTTGACATACTTTTTCATGAACTGTTTAAATATCAACATAGTTCAAACGAAGCCTGCCAGGAAAATAAATGATTTATATTCATTTCTGTTGGTGACCTTCCATAAAAGAAATTAAGGGTTGTGTAACTATAAAGAACAGATTAGAAACAGTCAAAAGTTCAACAAACTGCTGTGATTATAGGTGATGGAATTACATATATTTTGAGTTTTTCTGTGTGCCTTCTATTTCCTTAGTGTAGTTACACCATGACCTTTGGCCTATTTTAAAGGAAGACGTAAGCTTATTTCAATTTCCTCCTCAAGTGCAGGGATGGCAAATCTATGGCACATATGTTGCCACTCCCCACTTCCAAGTTCATAGCAGACGGTGCTAGTCAATCTTGGCACTCTTTGTCACTGAATTTGGAAGTAATCCCATAATCTTTTGCAATCCAGCCCTCTCCACAGCTATGTGAATAGATCAGTGATCACCTGAGATGGAAGCCATTTGCCATTCTCATTCTAACCTTAGGGGTTCACACCATGTCTTAGTCGAGGATCAATGGTAACAAGGAGCCGCAACTCATTCAAACCAGTTTAAGAAAGGGAAGTTTATGATAAGAATACAACAGACAATATTACACACGTTTGGGCTATGAAGAACAGCCAGGCAATAATGTGATTAAGAGTTGCTCTTTCTCTCAGTGACCACGTAGTGTCTCTCTTCTATGCCTCTGTGTCTCTTCTTTCTTTTGACTATCATCTACTTTCTACCTAACATACCTTCCCAGATCCACTCTACATGTTTTTTAATTCAAGCATCCACATAGTTCTCTCACTAGAGTCTTTGTGTCTCTTATTGAAAATTCTCAAGAAACCAAGATGGATGGCCAACTAATTTATGGGCTCCTTGGAGGTCAGTTGTCTACTTTTGGTTCTTCGGAAGTAGGGGAGTAGAATCACACCGGATGAAGGGCTGTCCCTCTCAGAGCTATGGATACACCAGGTTAAACCTGAAGAAGTTGGCAACTTGACTATCCAATCTGCTCACCTATGTTCTTCTATTTGTCCTCCTTGAATAGAATTGCCAGAGAAAATAGAGGATGCCCAATTAAATTTGGATTTCACATAAATGATGAATATCCTTTGACAGATGCTTAACAAAAATTGTTCATTGTTTATATGAAATTCACACTTTACTGGGCATCTTATATTTTTATTCGCTACTTCTGGCAATCCTATCCCAGAGTCCCCTTTTGGACTCACCCCTTGATCTGGTCCACTGATATTTTTTCTAGTAAGTCAATAGCTGTTACCCTTACAGTGTGGGTAAAAATCCTAAACTAAAATATCTCGATTAGAGATTCAGTGTAGCCACAGTAATAGTGCAAGTTTAGATTGTTGCATGTTTTACTATTATTGACTCTATTTTTGAAGACTTGCTATTTTCTTTCAGGCTGACTTTAGTAGAGTTTTTTTTTTGGGGGGGGTTATCTCTTCCACAGAGTAGAACCTGTTTCAAGGCAGATTCTGACTAATGTTATGTCTACGTACCTCACTCAACAGTGTTTGGAGAGCCATGAATATATAACAAATGTCACAGTTTCAAAAAATAACTTTCCTGTAAGAGTTTCTTTTTTTTTAAGTTTATTTATTTATTTTGAGAGAGAGAGAGAACATGAGCAGAGGAGGGGCAGAGAGAGAGGGAGAGAGAATCCCACAATTCCAAGCTGTCAGCACGGAGCTTGACGAGGGTCTGGATCTCATGAACCACAAGATCATGACCTGAGCCGAAATCCAGAGTGGGACGCTTAACTGACCCACCCAGGTGCCCCTCCTGTAAGAGTTTCTTAAAAGAAGTTGAAGTGGTGTTGACCAGGGCTCGTGGCTTTGGGGTAGGATTTGTTCAGGGTTTTCAGTACTATTTATTCCTCTTCAGTAACCAAATCAAAACAATGTACTGACTACAGAGGACTGATTTATTTATTAGTGGCTGGCCAAGACCCAGTAACCCAACACAGGGTGCTCTTATGAGGTCGATCGTAGATGCCACTTTTACACTTTCCGCTTAAAAATGGGGCCTCCAAGTTTCCACTGGAATTGTCATCTTGGGACCAACCTGCTTATTCATGTATGGAGAGAGCGAGTGTCTACTTGTGTCACATACCCAGTCACACGTGTGCAGATAGCATGGCAAACATGGGTCACCCTTCAAGGGACCTGCGACCTTATCTACCAAGTATAAGGGACCCATAACTGTATCTACTTACTAGGTAGGTATGAGTGACCTAATGCAAGCTTAACTCTGTACAATCAGATTAGTCTCTCCTTTTCCTGGGCAGGGAGGAGTCAGTGCAACTGATGGGGTGTAAAGGACACTTCGTCCCTAGCACTCCCCTCATAGTTGTCTATTATTTGATCTTAACTATCTTTGCGGCAATAGCAATCTTCACCAAGTGTATTAGTTTCCTAAGCTGCCATAGCAGAGTACTACAAACTGGGTTGCTGAAACAACAGAAATTTATTATCTTACAGTTCTGGAGGCTATAATTCTGAGAATCAAGGTATCAGTAAGGTCATGCCCCCCTCTGAAGGTGCTAGGGAAGGATCTTTTCCCGGCCTCTCTCCCAGCTTTTCGTAGTTTCGTGGCTTGTAGGAGCCTAACTCCAAACATCACATGGCATTCTCTCTGTTTGCACACGTGGGTCTGACTTTCCCCTTTTTTTAATAACACCAGTAATATTGGATTAGGGGCCCACTCTACTATGCTATGACCTCATCTTAACTAATTATACCTGCAATGACCTTATTTCCAACTAAAGCCACACTCTGAGGTACTGGGGGTTCAACATATAAATTTGGTGGAGAGGCATAACTCAACCCATAAAGGTATTCCCTCATTCATAAACCACGTATCTCTTGCCGCATTTCCTGGATTTGTTTCTCCTCTTATTTGAGTACTTCTTACGGAAGTGTTCCAATGTGCATGTTTGTGCTGCAGACCTGCTGAGGTCTTATATGTTTGAATAAAACTTAATCCACGTTACCTGTGGTAGTACAACGAGGTGGACCACAAAATGTGAGCTTTAGAAAAAAAAACTAAAGGGGCGCTTGGGTGGCTTGGTTGGTTAAGCGTCTGACTCTTGGTTTCGGCTCAGGTCCCCGCATTGGGCTCTCTGCTGTCAGTGCAGAGTCCACTTTGGATCCTCTGTCCCCGCTCTGTCTCTGCTCTTCCCTCTCTCTCTCAAAAATAAGAATAAAAAAAAAAAAACATTAACCAAAAAAAAGAAAAAGAAACTAAAGGGGCACCTGGGTGACTCAGTTGGTTAAGGGTCCGACTTTGGCTCAGGTCATGATCTCACAGTTCAGTTTGTGAGTTCGGGCCCCTCCCCCATCCCCACGTCAGGCTCTCTGCTATCTGAGCAGAGCCTGCTTCAGATCCTCTGTAGCCCTCTGTGTGTCCCTCCCTTGCTTCCACACTTGCACATGCTCTCTCTCTCTCTGTCTCAAAAATAAACAAAAACACTAACAAATTTTTAAGAAAAAAAGAAAAGAAAAAGAAACTAAATAACAAAATATGGTATATATACAGGACCCATGGGATGTCATAATCACACAAAAATGTTTTTTTCCATCCCGTTCGGCATCGAGTACCTACTCAATGAATAGGCGAGATGTTCTTTGGAAGACTGGCTACAACATAGAAGTGGTTTGAAGCTCTAGAGTAACATAAACCTCTGTTTTAGACATGCACAGTTTAGTGCGTGGTAACAGGAAATGCAACCAGAAAAGTGGGTTGAATTAGTGGGTGCTGACCGTCTACTAGTCTAGCAATTGTCATACGGATCCCGCCATAGCTTACCCCCCATCACTTCAATATTTTAAGTGGGTGTGTAATGTGTTCTTATTGTTTCCTAAAGTAACCTCAAGAGATCAGCATAGAAAGCTTTATTTTTGACAACTTCACTCTGTTAGTGCTGTTCTTTCAACAAAACAAGTATCACTTTCAGAAGCGGACTGCCCTTATTGCTAATAATCTATAATATCTACCATTAGTCTTGTAGTACATTAGAATTTTATTTAACTTTGCCATGACTGCCTTTATACTTCTTTAGATGAACATGTAGAAATGAAAGGTAAGGAGCTCAGCCACATTCTTGTGTTCCAGTTTGTAGCCAAGCAATTTGTCATTGATTTTCTTATTTTACTTATCTATTTTTTAAGATTTAAAAAAATTTTTACATCATCTCCACATCCAACGTGGCGCTTGAACTCACAACCGTGAGATCAAAAGTCGCGTGCTCTACCGCTGAGCCAGCCAGGCGCCCCTTGATTTTCTCATTTTGCAAAATGGCAGAGAAAGTCTAGATATGATAGGATACAATCCACTCTTAATATTTCCAGGACTAATTATTCCAGCTATTCATTATCATAGGCCTTTGTTTCTTCTTTTACTCTCTGCAGTTACCTGCTTTTGGTCATTTCAGTAAGATATTGAAAAATAGGGGGGCACCTGGGTGGCTCAGTCTACTAAGCACCTGACTCTTGATTTTGGCTCTGGTCATGATCTCACGGTTTGTGGGATCGAGCCCCAGATCTCGCTCTGCACTGGCAGCACGGAGCCAGCTTGGGAATCTCTCTGTCTGCCCCTCTCCAACCCATGTGTGTGTGTCCTCTCTCTCTCAAAATAAATAAAATAAACTTTAAAAAATAGTCTATGTTACTAGGAAAGTAGATGACTAAAGGAAGAGTTTGATGATAGAGGATACACGTGAATTTTTTTATTATCAGCAAATTTCTACTATTCAGAGAAAAATGGCTATATTGTTTCCGTATTTTGTTTTAAGTAAAATACTTAATATATAACATTGATGGCAATTTGTTTTTTTCTCCTGCAGCAGTCTTTTCAGTGTGTTATTTTGATTCAGGCACATAAGGGGATAATTCTAAACAAGGAGACCAATCTGAAAGTTCTTAGATGTAAGCTATAATTAGCCCTTGCTTATTTCAAAAATGGCCCTTTCCATGTGTTATATAAATAATTGCAAAACTAATTAATCATGCGTAACCTTTGTTTTCTAAGGTCGCAGCAGCACAGGGATAATTGAGGGTTGTGTATGAGTTACAGTTAAGGAGACAACTTGGCGGTACGTCCAACAGAGCCTTTTCTGACTTCTATTTTCCTTCTTTTGCTGCTTTTAATTTTTAGGGATTGCACACAGTGTGGTGGGGACTGTAAGATTTGGGGAATCGATAAAGATGAAGACTGTCACTAAGTCCCTGCTTGACACCACCATAAACATCCCCCCTGTGGTGTATCACTTCTTTGTGGCCACGCTCAGCTGGCCTTCCCCAGTTGGTAAAAAGAGGTCTTTTTGCTGAATGAGCATTTCTTTAGCTCTTCCCAGACCCCCCTTCCCACAGGAGGGTAGAAGAGAGGATCTCTAAGCCACCTTGAAGTTCCGTGATTATATAGTTTCATGTAGACAATATATGTGAGAAATGTTTGAAATCTGACCTCTTAGCACCTTTTTTTAAGTGATGGGTTTTATTTTTTTTTAATCTTTTAAAAGTTTTTATATATGTATTTTTGAGAGAGAGACAGAGTGGGGGAGGGGCAGAAAGAGAGACAGGGACAGAGAGAGAATCCCAAGCACTGATAGTGTGTAGCTGGATGTGGGGCTCCAACTCACGAACCCGTGAGTTCATGACCTGAGCCGAACCCAGGAGTCAGATGCTTAACCTACTGAGCCACCCAGGTGCTCCAATCATGGGTTTTTAGAAAGAGCTGTACTAAATGGAAGGAGCCAAATATAATTCATTTCAGTCCCCTCATCAGGAGTGAGGTAGGAGTTTGGGAAATGAGTGTAAGGAAGGCGGATTCAACAGAAGAGAATGGGGATGGTCTGAGAGGGGAGCGCCATGCTTGAAGCTGGCTTCACAGAGCCTTCTGGAGAATGGAAATGTAAGGAAGCCACGGGCCCACTGAGCATATGATCCTGACTTGCTCAAGAGTGGAAAAGAAAAAAGAGCGAGAGAGAAGGAAGGAGTAAGGTGCCATGAGAGATGGGACAATGCTGCAAGAAAGCCTGGAAATAGGAATTTGGGACCCTCTTCCTTAAATCAGGACATTTCCAGGAAGTACTAGAGACTATCTATTGTAGTGCTAGGACTTAGTTATCTTATTTTATTTTATTTTTTAAAGATTTTAAAAATGTTTTTTTAATTTATTTTGAGAGGGAGAGAGAGAACGAGCATAAGTGGGGGAGGGGCAGAGAGAGAGAGGAAGAGAGAGAATCCCAAGCAGGCTCGGTGCTGTCAGCACAGAGCCCAGTGAGACACTCAGTCTCACAAACCCTGAGATCATGACCTGAGCTGAAATCAAGAGTCTGACACTTAACTGACTGAGCCACCCAGGCGCCCCAGGACTTAGTTATTTTAATTATTAGCTTGGGGAAAGTTTCTACTGGTAAACTTTTGGGGTTTTTTTGGCTGAAGTTCTTCTCTGACTCATGGTACATATTTTTATTACTTATTCTATACTGGCTTTATGTGTGAAGCCCCCATTAATGCATTAGACTTTTACATATTGAATGAACTTCAAATATTCTGCAGACTCCTACTCCATAATTAAGTGTGGTTTAGAAAGGAGCATAGAGAGTCATGCAGATAACTTGTTCTTAAGATGTCATTATCATTGGTCGTCACTGGCAGTTAGTCATTTTAATTAGATATTAATATTCACAGCTTTTAAATTATTACAAATCTCTAGTCTTCAAAATGAGAAAGGGAATAGGGCTCAGATTATTTGGTTTTGCCTACTAAGACACTGGCTGAATTTATTTTATTTATTTATTTATTTATTTATTTTAAACTTTATAGTTTATTGTCAGGTTGGTTTCCATATAACACCCAGTGCTCTTCCCCACAAGTGACCTCCACCAAGACCATCACCCCCCATTACCTTTCCCCCTTCCCCTTCCCCCCTCGGTTTGTTTTCAGTATTCAAAAGTCTCTCGTGTTTTGTCTCCCTCCCTCTCCCTAACTCTTTTTCCTCCTTCCCCTCCCCATGGTCCTCTGTTGACACTGGTTGAATTTAAGCTGAAGGCCATACAATTTCAACTTTTACTATTTTCCAGTCTACTAACAGCTGAGATGAACTCTAAAATCATTGTACGACATGAAGCCAGATTGGCTGGTGACATTTTAATTTTAGTCTTAGATGCTGGCAAATGTTGATGATCATCATTTAACAAAGCAGCCATAAAAAAAAAATCAGGAGATAGATGGGGAAATTGGAAAACTTACTAGATAATTGTCATTAAAGAATTATTAATTTTTAGGTGAGATAATGCTATTGAGGGCATATGTATATTTTTTTAAATATTCTCTATGCCCAACGTGGGGCTCAAACTCACAACCCCCAGATCAAGAGTCTCATGCTCAGGGCGCCTGGGGGGCTCAGTCGGTGAATCGGCCCACTTTTGATTTTGGCTCAGGTCATGATTTCATGGTTTGTGGGGGCAGGCCCTGAGGTGGGCTTCGGGCTGACGTCGCAGAGCCTGCTTGGGATTCTCTCTCTCTCTCTCTCTCTCTCTGTCTCCCTCTCTGCCCCCCACCCCACTTGTACACACACATGCTCTCTCTCTATCTCAAAAATAATTCTTAAAAAAAAATTTTTTTAAAGACAAACTGTAAAGGGTTAGGATTTTTGCAGGTTAGAAAAGCCTGGTCTTTCAAAATTCACGAGTACAAGTTAAAGTTACGCTTAAAATTTTAAACTGATTACTATGTCAAAAAGTTCAACCATATACAAAAGCAGATAAAGCAAGTAGCATAAAGAACGCCCATGTAAGTATTGTTCACATTGAACAATTGTCATTACGTGGCAAATCTTATGTCATTTTATATTCTTATCCATTCCCCTTCCCATTCTTCTCTCTAAAAAATGACTTTAAAAATACATGCTCCCAGGGGCACCTGAGTGGCTCTGTCAGTGGAGCATAGGACCCTTTTTTTTTTTTTTTAATGTTTATTTATTTTGAGACAGAGAGAGCCTGATGTGGGGCTGGAACTCGGGAGCTGTGAGATCATGACCTGAGCCAAAATCAAGAGTCGAGTGCTTAACCGACTAATCCACCCAGGTGCCCCTGCAGTTTGTCTTTTAAAAAAGGGTAATACCAGTAGAAATCAAGTCTGTAGCTGCCGCCGGGTTTCTTATTTATTTATTTGTATTTATTTTATTTTGGTTACTGTGACCTGATTTTATTGAATTCAGTATTTTTTTAATGGAGGAATCATTGACATGCAATATTCTATTCGTTTCAGTTGTACAACATACCGATTCCTTATTTACCTACATTATGAAACGGCCACCACATGAGACAGTGGTATTAGAAATGGCTCGCAGGAGTTTCCCGAACTCTGCCAGACCTAAGCACACAGGGGCCATGTCTGTGTGCCAAGCACTGGCCACTACAGGAAGACAGTCTTCAACTGTGACGACTGTATGCAGAT
>CM053579.1:11564322-11578246 GCA_028646485.1 Cryptoprocta ferox | reverse complement strand
CTAATACCCTCCAGTTCCCTCCATGTGGTTTGCGATACCTTTTTTAGATTTGCAGGTGCATGTATGCTCATGGTTCCCATTGAAGTGACCAGATCTCAGTCAGATACGTCAAAAGAGCCTTATACCTCTAAAATGCAATAACAACTACAAGAAAATCATGTGATACATCATGCTTTTATTTATCGTTAAATAAGTTGCTTCCAAGTTGGATAGGAGTAATCTCAATAATGATTGCAAGTAGATTTCCCACTATCAGGGTTTTAAAAGACAGTGAGCGTTAATATAGTTGGTATACGTTTGCTTCTTCACCGGTGGTGTTTGTGTTCATTGAGTCCTTAATTATCTTGGATGCCTTTAGGGATGGTCTTGTTGAGTTTCATGTTGCAAAGAGTGGTGACCTCCCTGTCACTGCCCTCATTCTCATATGTCATAATATCATTGCCGTTCACATTGCCACAGAATACGTTGTCTCTGTAATCTGCCTTAAGACAGGACTGGGTAAAAGGCTTCCCTTCACTTGTAAAAAGTGGGTTTTGAGCATTTCTGTTCTTTGCCTCAGAAATATTATTGACCAAAGGCTCAGAACTTCGACAAACAAGGCATCTTTCCTTATAGTATTGGCACGGCTCGATTAATTGAGGCCTGTATAACACGTCTGCCCTATGCCCACAAACCGACCTTTTTAGTTTCCAACGTCTGAGGGACTTGGTTAGTTTCTGTACACAGGATTGCTTGGGTGGCGAGATGTGATTTTGTGGGTGGGGTGGACAAAGTGGCAGGGTGGGCCTGACTATGTATTGCAGATCGGCTGACCAAGGTGGGCTCACTGCCTTATTGGGATCGGATGCAGCTGCCTGACCAACTAGCTTCTGGCCACCAGCTGGCTTATATGGCTTTCCCAGATGGCGTGTTCTATAGAACTTTTCCAGGTGAAATAATTTCAATTTTTTGTCTGAGCATGATGGCCTTTTCTTTCCTCGACTTGATGGCTTGTTTACCTTTGGTATACTAGATGATGTACATTGGTTTTGTGGACTCGAGGGCCTGCTTAACCATTCTGCACTGGAGTGTATGGGTGACTTTTCTGGACTTGAGACACTAGATAACTTGTCTATACTAGATAGCAGGGATTGTTTTCCTAGACTGCATGGACTGGGTGTCTTGGAGTCACTGGATGACATTTTGGATGGTGGTCTGGCTGCCTTGGCTGTCACACCTTCTTTCTTGAGCCTGAAAACATAGAAAATTTAGAATTTGACCATTTAAAACAGAAGTACTATTGCTATCACCAGAAAACACGGGCTACTATGTCAATTTAGACTTTGGTCTATTTTTTTTTTCTTGCTTCTAGTAGGAAAATTGAACACAGTAAGACTTGGAGTGTGGTGAAAGCCATGACTCAGCTTACAGGTATGAAGTCATGCTGACTACTTTCTATTTTTTGTAAGAGTATTTTACTTTTTCATCCACGTTAGATAACCACATAGCCTACATACGGAAAGACACAGAGTGGTTTCAAGTCTACTGTTGAGAGGGACAGAGAGAATTTCACTTCTTCTAAGAATTAAACTTTACAAAAAGGTCACGAGTAGATAAACAACTTCTACACAGCTGTCACAACATGTCAGAAGATAAAAATAAACTCTTTAGACCAGAGTCACTCTTTCCTATCATGTTTACACGATCGCATCATCTATCTATCCCGATTTATATTCACAATATCCCTGGAACACTAAAGGGATAGAGCGCGGGTTTATTGTAGTCATCAGTCCTTGTACTGGGAAAATTTTAGGGAACTACTGTATCAGGGCCAGCCCGATCCTCCTATATGAAAGGCAGGGACTGAGATAAGAACACCAATGGTGAATAATGTTTCATGCCATTAGGTCTTAAAATGGTAGATTTTAATAATGGTAGATTATTATTTTATTGTTTTGGGTGTGCAAAGACCCAACTCCCTCTCCCTCCACTTCTCTATTCTCCGGGTCTTAGTCAGATAGTCAAGCCCTCTTTTCCTAGACTCAATTTACAAAGAAATTCATAGCCTGGGGCTCAGCTGAACCCTCAATAGGAGATAGCTTTAGAATAGGCTCAAATTGGTAATGTACTTGAGAATACTTCAGAGCCGATATTATTGAAGTGAAGGGAACCACCTACAAGATGAGCTCTGCGGACGTCTAGGGTTAACGTGAAGTAACCACAACAACAATGAAACCTCCACTCTACGTCTACACGCATCTCGCATTCTTTTTTTTTTTAATTTTTTTTTTACATTTATTTATTTTTGAGAGACAGTGAGAGACAGATCATGAACAGGGGAGGGGCAGAGAGAGAGAGAGAGAGACACAGAATCCGAAACAGGCTCCAGGCTCTGGGCTAGCGGTCAGCCCAGAGCCCGACGCGGGGCTCGAACCCACGAACCGTGAGATCATGACCTGAGCTGAAGTCGGACGCTCAACCGACTGAGCCACCCAGGTGCCCCGCATCTCGCATTCTTAATTTAAAGGTGTAAAACTTACATTCCTGCCTTGGGTGCGTCATCGGTCAGACAGTTGTAATGGATAAAATAAAAACAGGTACATACGAAAGCTATAATCATAATGCTAATTATGATCACCAGTAGAAGTCTCCAGAAGCTGTCTAGTTTGGTGTCCGTTGATTCGACGTGTTTAGCTCCTGTCAAAGAGATGAAATCACCAGAAAATGTGTTAGATAACCCAGTTTTCTTCCATTTGATAGCTGTTTGCCACTCAAGGTCAAAATCCACTCTTTTCAGCAGTGGTTCTTTTAAAGCATGGAAAGCGTTCCCCTGTCAGCTCCCTCCCTCTATCACATCCCCTGCCACAGTCTAGAAGCCAAATCTGGGAGGCATCTCTGGCTCCTCAGTGCAATTACCTGGGTGATCCCTGCATCGTGCCTTGCCCACCCCAGTACCTAGGGTTGTGTGTGTATGTCTTGCACATGTGAATGTACTTGAGTGTGAATATGTGTGTGTGAATGTGTATGTGTGTGTGTGAATGTGTATGGTGGAGAAGGGGATGGGACCAGAAAAAACTCTTGTTGAAGCCTACTCTGTGTGAAATACCATGCCACATTGAGGGCAGATTGAGGGCAGAGGTTGGTGGATTGGGTGGGGAAGGGGAGTGAAGGGGGACAATATGTCTGTACTCTTTATGCTTCTATGTTCCTTGGGTTTTTCACACAGAACTAAAACTCTCAGGTATTTTTCTAGTAACACCCAACCGACAGCAGATTTCTTAAACACGGTTAGCTTGTGTGATCAAGTGCTCGAGTGTATAAAAGGACAGATCCTAATTTCTAAAGTTTAAGCTTAGGCACATACCTGTAGTAGGAGATCCATCGCTGTGGTTCGTATCTAAACAACAGTTTGTCCAAATGGACAGAAGGAGGACATAAACGAAAAGGTTCATGTCCAGGGGTTTGTTCAAATGTTTCTTCTACCAAGGAAACTATTGTATTTGATGTGGCTCAGCCTACTGGAGGGGTTTATGACATCATTACCTTTTGTGACATCTTCTGACACATAATCTCACCATGCAGAACCACAAGCTTGTCTGTATAAATATTATCAAATGATTTTTAACAACTTATTTCTCCTTCCCATCAAATAGTCTATCAAATTCAAATCAAAAAGGTTGAGTGGGGCATTATTTTAAGCACAGAGGGAGGTATTGAGGGAAGAGAGCGGAAAGGGGATTGCCTTAGATACTGAAGAGTTCCTTTTCCTTATTCAGTGGTAAGGAGGCCCTTTGCAACCTTGCAGTAGTGGTTCTTAAGTGTATAGGGGTTAACTCATCCTGGGTATAAGTCTATAGAATCTTCTCCTTAATAAAATGAAGATATTACAAAGCAGTAGTCTTAAAAATAGTGTGGTACTGGCATAAAAGTAGACACACAGATCGCTGGAATAGAACAGAAGACCCAGAAGTAAACCCACAATGAGATTGTCAGTTGATCGTTGACAAAGGAGGAATGAAAATACAATGGGAAAAAGAGAGTGTCTTCAACACATGGTGTGGGAAACCTGGACAGACACATGGCAAAGACTGAAACTGGACCACTTTCTTACACCATACACAAAAATAAACTCAAAATGGATTAAAGGCCTAAACATGAGACCTGAAATCATAAAAATCCTTGAAGAGGGCACAGGCAATAATCCCTCTGACATGGGCCATAGCAACATTTTTCTAGATAGGTCTCCTGATGCAAAGGAAATAAAAGCAAAAATAAACTATTGAGACTACATCAAAATAAAAGGCTTCTGCATGGTGAAGGCAACAATCAACAAAACTAAGAAGTCAACCTACTGAATGGGAGAAGATATTTGCAAATGACGATTTCGATAAATGGCCAATATCCAAAATATATAAAGAACTGGTACAATGGAATATCCAGAAAACACATAATCCAGTTAGAATATGGGCAGAAGAAATGAACAGACATTTCTCCAAGGAAGACATCCAGATGGACCACACACACATGAAAAGATGCTCAACATCACTCATCATCAGGGAACTGTAAATCAAAACTACAGTCAGGGGGGCCTGGGTGGCTCAGTCCATTGAGTGTCTGACTTCTGCTCAGTTCATGGGTTCATGGGTTCAAGCCCCGGGTCAGGCTCTGGGCTGACAGCCTAGAGCCTGGAGCCCACTTCAGATTCTGTGTCTCCCTCTCTCTCTGCCCCCCCCCCTCCACTCATGCTCTGTCTCTGTCTCTCAAAAGTTAATATATGTTTAAAAAAACTGCAAAGAAATATCACCTCATACCTGTGAGAATCGCTAAAATCAAAAACACAAGAAACAATAAATGTTGGTGAAGATGTGGGTAAAAGGGAACCCTCTTGCACTGTAGGTGGGAATGCAAACTGGTGCAGCCACTCTAGAAAATAGTATGAAGGGTCCTCAAAAAATTAAAAATAGAACTACCTTATGATCCAGTCATTGCACTACTGGGTGTTTACCCCAAAAAATAAAAAATAAAAAAACAACACTAATTCAAAGGGATACATGAACCCCTATGTTTTTAGCAGCATTATCAACTAGAGCAAAACTACAGAGAGAACCCAAAAATCCATCGACTGATGAATGGTTAAAGAAGAGGTTGTATATTTGGAATATTACACAGCAGTCAAAAAGAATGAAATCTTGCCATTTGCAATGACATGGATGGAGCTAGAGTGTATTATGCTAAGCGCAATAAGTCAATCAGGGAAAGACAAATACCATATGATTTCATTCATATGTGGAGTTTACGAAACAAAACAAATGAACAAAGGAAAAAGAGGCAACCTAAAAAACATACTCTGAATTATAGAGAACAGATGATGGTTACCAGTGGGGGGGGGGGTAGGTGGAGGGAGAGAGATTAAAGAGTACACTTACCATGGTGAAAAAAAATGATAAAAAAGGATGAAAAGAAATGAACAATTACAATTCAAATCAAGGTTTGGTATGATACAAAGAATCTCCTCTTTTTTTCAAGATCTCCTCATCTTTTCATCATCCACTATGAAGTTTCAGAGTACCCCAAACTATTCTTTTATAATACAATAACTTATTTTACTTAAAGATAAATTATAATGATTAGTGTAGTTAATATAAGGATGTAACGATTAGAACTCCGTGGGTTTTTTTTTTTTAAGATTTTATTTTCAAGTAATCTCTACACCCAACATGGGGTTCAAACTCACAACCCCAAGATCAAAATTTGCATGTTCTTCCGATTGGGCCAGCCAGGCACCCCTAGACCTTGGTGTTCTTAATGCTTTGACATTAATGTTTAAAAGCTGAAATTCATTCTTTTGGTTAACTTGACTGCCACACTGAGCATACCTTTGTGTATTACTCCCTTAAAATGTTCAATTTTGGGATAGTGAATAGAAGCTGTCTATGTTCAACTACTCTATTATTTTTTTACAATATTTTTTAATGTTTATTTATTTTTGAGAGAGACAGAGTGCAAGTGGGGGAGGGGCAGAGAGAGAGAGGGAGACACAGAATCTGAAGCAGGCTCCAGGCTCTGAGCTGTCAGCACAGAGCTCCAAATGGGGCTTGAACCCACCACCTGTGAGATCATGACCCGAGCCGAAGTCGGACTCTCAACTGATTGACCCACCCAGGCGCCCCTCAACTTCTCTATTATTAATTTTCAAGTGTTCTTTGCATATTGTTATGGTGCTCATCTTCCCTTGGTTCCATGACCTGTCCTCTCTCTGTTTGTTAAATCTACCAGTTGACAGAATGAACACCAGGTAAATCAAAGCGGTGCCTTTGTTCCATGTGATTTCTGTGCAAAGCAACTTAAGCTGCTGCCACAAGCATCCAGAATAAAACCCGACTCTGCGTAGGAGTAAAACTTTAGGGGCAAGCATAACCCTCCCAGGGTGGCTATCTGTATTTTCCAACGCACAAGTCCCAAAATACACTATTTAAAAGGCAATTTAATATTTTCACAAAAAAATGAATATTACAGAGGGAATGAGTCTTGTCAATTTTCCCAAGCCATACTTCCTACTCACAAAATTTAAGTTTTCAAATAAAATAATTAAAATTAACTTCTGGGGCGTCTGGGTGGCTCAGTCGGTTGAGCGTCCAACTTCAGCTCAGGTCACGATCTCTTGGTTCGTGAGTTCAAACCCCACATCTGCTGTCAGCGCAGAGCCCGCTTCGGATCCTCTGTCTCCTTCTCTGTGTCCCTCCTCCACTTGCTCTCTCTCTCAAAAAAAAAAAAAAAACATTAAAAAAATTAACTTTTCCCGCCTTACACTTTGGTAACCTCATTTATGTCAGAAGAACATTAAGATTTGAATAGTCCCTTAACCTTTTTATTGAGCTGCTGATAACCATCAGGGTGAAGCTCAGTATAATCATTCATTGATTCAGCAAACATTTATGGAGTCCTCCTCCAATGTCCAATACCATGCTTAATGCCTCAGATCCCAAAATAGGCCAGATAAAAATTCCTGTGCACCTGGAACTTTTAGTCAAGTAGAGAATACAAGTAATTACAAGATAGTGTGAAGTGGGCTATATGAAGACTAAGCACAGTGCTTGGGGAGAGAAAGGTCATTCTAAGAATGATTGGAAAGAATGGATTAGAAGGGAACTCAGTCAGTTGGTGGAGAGACCACTTAGGAGGAACGGAAAAGATTGTTACAAAAACCGAGGTACTGAAGGTGGAGATAAATAGATGAACTTGTAGAAATATTATAAAGGTCGGGGTGCCAGGGTGGCTCAGTTGGTTGAACGTCCAGCTCTTGATTGTGGCTCAAGTCATGATCTCACGCCTGTGAGATGGAGCCCCATGTCTGGCTCTGTGCTGTCAGCACGGAACCTGCTTGGGATTCTCTCTCTCCTTCTCTCTCTGCCCCTCCCTTCTTCTCAAAAATAAAAAAAAAAAGAAAAAGAGGTTGAATTGAATATTAAAGAGATGGAAGGAATTGTCAATTCCTTCCTTTATTGTTCCAGTGAAGGAAGAGTTGAGAATAGCTTAGAATTCTGGCTCGAACAACTGAGTGACTACTGGTCCTATTCACTGAGACAGAGGACAGAGATGAAGTTGGAGCTTTGAAGAGAATGAGGGTAGTAGAAATTGATGAGTTCAATTTGGGTAATGTTGAGGTAAGGTTCTTATGAGGTATCTAAGTATACATGTCTGAAAGCCAGTTAAGTATATGGACTTGAAGTTCAGAAGATGGATTCAGGGTGGGAGTCATCAGAATCTAGAACAAGGCTTCATAACACTTTTTTTGTGCCATTGGCAGTGTGGGGAAGCCTGTGGACTGCATCTCAGAAAAATATTTTTAAATGTACAAAATGAAATGCGTAGAATTATAAAGGAAGTGAATTATACGGAAATAGTTATCTCTTACAAAACTTGTGATATAGTAATATATGTAATTATTGACTCATTAAAGAGATCTAGCGGTGGATCTAATAACTACTATAAACTGAAATAATGATAAGCATAAACAGTATTTTGAGATATTTACAAGTATAATATATTAAACTAGGGGCGCCTGGGTGGCTCAGTTGGTAAAGCGTCCAACTTCGGCTCAGGTCATGATCTCACCGTTCACAAGTTTGAGCCCCGCATCGGGCTCTGTGCTGACAGCTCAGAGCCTGGACCCTGCTTTGGATTCTGTGACTCCCTCTCTCGCTGCCCCTCCCCCACTCTCTCTGTCTCTGTCTCTGTCTTGCTGAAAAATAAACATTAAAAACATTAAAAAAAACATTAAACTATATATGATTTCTAATAATGGCAAAGTCACAGAGACTGGTTATACTACTGTGGTTTGTTGCCTACATTCATAATTGAGAGAAATACTAAATTTTCATTAGAGATGATTGGTGAAAATAAAAATCTGTTTTTACCTGTTCAAGTTTACAAATTGTCTGAATTCCATTCATGTACCCAAATCAGAAACCCAAATCTAGAAGCTAACTGAAGCCCATAGGAATGGATATGATCCACCCAAGGAGAGAGAGTATAGAGGGAAAAGTGCCCAGGACCAAACCCCGAGGAGCCTCAACATTTAGAAATTGAGTAAAGGAGGCTGATGTAGTGAAGAAAGTCAAGAAATACCATATGATTTTACTCATATGTGGAATTTAAGAAAAAGAACAAAGGAGCAGAAAGGAAGAGAGAGAGAGAGAGAGGGAGAGAGAGAGGGAGGGAGGGAGAGGCAAACCAAGAAACAGACTCTTATTATGAAGAACAAACTGATGGTTGCCAGAGGGAGGGGGTGGAGGATGGGTGAAATAGGTGATGGGGATTAAGGAGCGCACTTGTGATGAGCGCCAGGTGATGTATGGACGTGATGAATCACTATATTGTACACCTGAAACTGATATCACACTATGTTAACTAACTGGAATTTAAATAAAAACTAAAAAAAAAAAAAGTGACAGGTAGGGAGGAAAACAAAGAAAGTAAGATCCTGGAAACCATGGGAAGAGTTTTTTTTTTAAGGTATAAGCGGTAATCAACAATGAAAAATACTGCTAAATGTCTGAAAAGAAGTTAAAATGGATTTAATAACGAAAAGATCACCGGCGATCTAGGCAAGAGCACTCTTTCAGTGGAAAGGTAGAGCCAGAGGCCAGATTTCAGTGGGTTGAAGGGTAATTGAGAGCTGAGTAAGTGAAGTCCGGTGGTGTAGACAATTCTTTGAAGTTTGCCTGCAAAGGGGGAAGGTAGGGTGGCTGCTAGAGGGTGTGGTAGCCCTCAGGCGGACATTTTGTAAAGTGGAAAAGCCCAACTCAGTCAAAATCTGATGGGAAAGCTAACATAGGGGAAGAAGGTGAAGCCACCGAACATAGGAGATAAAGCCAGGCTTTGTAGGGGGCAGTATAGAATGTGACAGTTAGACCTTCTCTGCTCCCCATCCACAGAATTGCAGATCAAAACGTTGTAATCTGATATAGAGCCACTGGAGACAGGATTAGGGATGGCAATAAGGGGCTGGAGGGAGGAATCCGAAGAATTTCTATCTGTTGGCTTCTATTTTCCTAGTAAATGACAAGGGAACTCACCCTTTGAAAGGGGAAGGGGCAGAGGTTTGAGGCCTGGGGAAAGTCTGGAATAGAGGCTGTGGAGAACAGAAAGACCGAAGCAAGGGCCTGATGTGATATGGTTGGGAATTTTGCCCTTTCCCCGGCTTATGAGAAAAATATGTTTGCCTTTAATGGTAAAGTTATTTCTATGGTAGTTGATGTGTTTATTAAGCTAAAAAAGTATTCAGCGTTGGAGTGCCTGGGGGGCTCAGTTGGTTGAGCCTCTGGCTCTTGATTTCAGCTCAGGTGATGATTTCATGGTTTGTGGGATCGAGCCCCAAGCCGAGCTCTGCGCTGTCACTATGGAGCCTACTTGGGATTCTCTCCCTCTTTCTCTCTCTCTCTCTCAAAAGTAAATAAATAAACATTAAAAAAATTCATCAGCATAATGAATACTACTTGGGAAGTAAATGTTAATAAGGGCTGCTACATAGCTTCGCATTCAACTTTCTGAGGGACCATATCCATAAATATGTTGCTAAAGGCTGATATCCAGGAGATTACTGCCTATGTTTTCTTTTAGGGGTTTTATGGTTTCAGGTCTCACATTTAGGTCTTTAATCCATTTTGAGTTTATTTTTGTGTGTGGTGTTAGGAAGTAGTCCAGTTTCATTCTTTTACATGTACCTGTCCAGTTTTCCCAGTACCATTCATTGAAAAGATTGTCTTTTCTCCATTGTATATTCTTGCTTCCTTTGTCATAAATTAATTTACCATCTAAGTGTGGGTTTATTTCTGGGCTCTTTATCCTGTTCTGTTGATCTATGTGTTTATTTTTGTGCCAGCGCCATACTGTTTTGATTACTCTAGCTTTGTAGTATATGCTGAAATCTGGGATTGTGATACTCCACCTTTCTTCTTCTTCCACAAAATTGCTTTGGCTATTCGGGTCTTTTGTGGTGCTTAAAAATTTTAGGATTATTTGTTCTAGCTCTATTAAAAATACTGTGGGTATTTTGATAGGGATTGCATGGAATCTGTAGATTGCTTTGGGAAGGATGGACATTTTAACAATATTAATTCTTCCAGTCCAAGAGCATGGCGTATCTTTCCATTTGTTTGTGTTGTTTTCAATTGCATTCATCAGTGTCTTATAGTTTTCAGAGTATAGGTCATTCACCTCCTTGGTTCAATTTATTCTTAGGTATTTTATTCTTTTTGGTGTAATTATGAATTGGATTGTTTCCCTAATTTCTCTTTCTGCTACTTTATTACAGTGTATAGACACAGAACAGATTTCTGTGTATTAATCTTGTATCCTGCTACCTTATAGAATTCATTTATTCTCATATTTTTGGTGGAATCGTTAGGGTTTTCGCTATACAGCGTCTTGACATCTGCAAATAGTGACAGTTTTACTTCTTCCTTACCAATCTGGATGACTTTTATTTCTTTTTCTTGTCTGATCGCTGAGGCTAGGATTTGCAATACTGTGTTGAATAAAAGTGGAGAGAATGGACATCCTTGTCTTATTCCTGATCTTAGAGGGAAAAGAAATTCAGTTTTTCAGCATTGAGTGTGATGTCAGCTGTGGCATTTTTATATATGGCGTTTATTATGTGAAGGTATGTTCCCTCTGAACCTACTATGTTGAGACTTTTTATCACGAACAGATTTTATATTCTGTCGAGTGCCTTTTCTGCATCTACTGAGAGGATCGTATGGTTTTTATTCTTCCTCTTGTGAATATGATGTATCAGATTGATCGATTTGTGAATATTGAAGCATCCTTGGAATAAATCCTTGTTGATCGTGGTGAATGACCCATTTGTTTATTTATATTTATATTTTTATTTTTGAGACAGAGAGAGACAGAGCATGAGCGGGGGAGGGGCAAAGAGCGAGGAAGACACAGAATCTGAAACAGGCTCCAGGCTCTGAGCTGTCAGCACAGAACCCGATGCGGGGCTCGAACCCACAAACTGCGAGATCATGACCTGAGCTGAAGTCGAACGCTTAACCGACTGAGCCATCCAGGCGCCCTGATTTATTTATTTATATTTTAGAGAGAGAGCATGTGAGTGAGAGAGAGGGGCAGAGGGAGGGAAGGAGAGAGAGAGAGAGAGAGAGAAGAGAAGAGAAGAGAAGAGAAGAGAAGAGAAGAGAAGAATCGTAAGCAGGCCCCACACTCAGTGCAGAGCCCAACATGGGGCTTGATCTCAGGACCCTGGGATCAAGACCTGAGCTGAAATCAAGAGTCGGACACTCAACTGACTGAGCCACACATGCGCCCCAGTGATCCTTTTAATGTATTGCTGAATTTGGTTTGCTAATATTTTGTTGGGGATTTTTGTATCTGTGTTCATCAGTGATGTTAGCCTATAGTTTTCTCTTTTTTTGTAGTCGCTTTGTCTGATTTTGATATCAGAGTAATGCTGGTCTTGTAGAACGCATTTGGAAGTTTTTCTTACTCTTTTATTTTTTGGAACAGTTTGAGAAGATTAGATATTAACTCTTAAATGTTCCAGAGAATTCACCTGTGAAGTCATCTGGTCCTGGACTTCTGTTTGCTGGGAGAGTTTTGATGACTGATTCAATGTCATTATTTATAATCAGTCTGTTAAAATTTTCTGTTTGTTTCTGATTCAGTTTTGGAAGATTATTTCTAGGAGTTTATCGATTTCTTCTAGGTTGTCCAATTGTCATATAATTTTCATAGTATCTTCGTATAAATCTTTGTATTTCTGTGGTGTTGGTTGTTAATTTTCCTCTTTAATTTCTGATTTTATTTATTTGAGTCCTCTCTCTTTTTTCCTTAATGAGTCTGGCTGAAGGTTTATCAATTTCTTTATCTTTTCAAAGAAGCAGCTATTGGTTTCATTGATCTTTGCTCTTGTGTTTTTAGTTTCTTTTTTTAAAAAATAATATTCTAGATGCTTACCTTCAAAAAAATTTTTTAATGTTTATTTTTGAGAGAGAGAGAGAGGGAGAGAGGGAGAGAGAGAGACAGAGTGTGGGTGGGGGAGGGGCAGAGAGAGGGAGACACAGAATCTGAAATAGGCTCCAGGCTCTGAGCTGTCAGCACAGAGCCTGATGTGGGGTTTCAACCCACAAACAGTGAGCTCATGACCTAGGCCAAAGTCGTTTAACTGACTGAGCCATCCAGGTGCTGTTGTGTTTTTAGTTTCTATTTAATTTACTTCCACTTTAATCTGGATTTCCTTTTTTCTACTGACTTTGGGATTTGTTTGTTCTTCTTTTTCTAGTACTTTTAGCATAAGATTAGATCGTTTATTTGAGATTTTCTTGTTTCTTGAGATAGGCCTGTATTGCTAATAAATTTGTCTCTTAGAACTGCTTTTACTGGGGTGCCTGGCTGGCTCAGTCGGTAGAACCTACAACTCTTGATCTTAGGCGCATGAGTTCAAGCCCCACACTGGGCATGAACCTACTTTAAAAAAAGAAGGAAAGAACTGCTTTTGTTATGTCCCAAAGGTTTTGGATCGTTGTGTTTTCATTTTTATTTGTCTCTGTGTATTTTTTGATTTTCTTTTTGATTTGTTCATTGACCTATTGGTTGTTTAGTAACATGTTGTTTAGCTTCCCTGTGTTTGTGTCCTTTCTAGTTTTTGTTTCTTATAATTGATTTCTAGTTCTATACTATTGTGGTCAGAAAAGATACTTGAAATTATTTCAGTCTTCAATAGGCAGTATCTTAAAGCTAGTATTTCAGAAATAGCTTCTGAATTAATTTGAATATTAACATCCAATCCATTCTGTATCAATGGATACAGAAGCACTTGTCTTTTTTTTTTTTTTTTTTTGCTTTAACATAGATATATATGATTTTATTTGTAGGTTTACCTGACTGGCGTGTTAGAGAATTGTGCATAATAGATGTACTTTTAAAAAATATTTAAGTAATCTCTACACCCAGTATGGGGCTTGAACTCACAACCCTGAGATCAAGAGTCGCTGGCTCTTCTGGCTGAACTAGCCAGACGCCCGTAATAGATATACTTTAAAACCCCATTTGTTGCTTTGGATTTATTATTATTATTATTGTTGCCAGAACGAGGCTGATGCCCAGTGGAACATTTGCCTCTGGTACAAAATTTAAGGACTGCTCAAACGCTCAGTGATAAAGATTAATATTTTAATGCAATATTTCAAAAATCAAGGAGCACCTGGGTGGCTCAGTCGGTTAAGCGTCTGACTTCAGCTCAGGTCATGATCTCACGCTCATGAGTTCAAGCCCAACGTCTGGCTCTGTGCTGACAGCTCCGAGCCTAGAGCCTGCTTCAGGCTCTCTGTCTCTCTGCTTCTCCCCTACTTGCTCTCTGTCTGTCTCTGTCTCTCTCTCAAATATAAAATAAAACATTGAAAAATTAAAAAAATCAAAATCA
>CM053579.1:11514747-11563822 GCA_028646485.1 Cryptoprocta ferox | reverse complement strand
TGCTGACAGCTCCGAGCCTAGAGCCTGCTTCAGGCTCTCTGTCTCTCTGCTTCTCCCCTACTTGCTCTCTGTCTGTCTCTGTCTCTCTCTCAAATATAAAATAAAACATTGAAAAATTAAAAAAATCAAAATCAAAATCAAAATTAACGCAAAAAGGGGCGCCTGGGTGGCCCAGTCGGTTGAGCGTCTGACTTCAGCTTAGGTCATGATCTCGAGGTTCGTGGGTTCGAGCCCTGCATAGGGATCTGTGCTGACAGCTCAGAGCCTGGAGCCTGTCTTCGGATTCTGTGTCTCCCTCTCTCTCTGACCCTCCCCTGCTCGTGCTGTCTCTTTCTGTCTCTCAAAAAAAAAAAAAAAACTCAAAAAAAAACACAAAAAAATTAATGCAAAAAATCCATGATGTACAAAATATCAAACATTTTAAGTAAAGATAGGATCTGACCCTGAACTTGCCCCCTAATCCTGTCTCTGCATCTTCATTATCCAGGGCTATCCTTATCCTTGTCCACTTTAGCAACATTAAAAAAAAAATCCTTATCTACTTTAAAAAGCAAAGAGGCGGGGTCCAAGGACTCAGGCAGTGCTTGCAATCAGGGCTGTGTCCTCAAGATCCTTCGAAATCTCTCTAGGTCCTCTGCCCTAGGGCTCTGCTCTTGGGCTCTTATTTGACAATTCTTGGTAAAGAATACCTCTTCCTAGGGCACCTGGGTGGCTCAGTCAGTTAAGCTTCTGACTTCCACTCAGGTCATGATCTCGTGGTCCGTGAGTTTGAGCCCCGTGTCGGGCTCTGTGCTGACAGCTCAGAGCCTGGTGCCTGCTTCAGATTCTGTGTCTGTCTGTCTCTCCCTCTCCCATTCATGCTCTGTCTCTTTCTCAAAAATAAATAAACATTAAAAAAAGAATACCTTTTCCTACTTTCTTTCTGCTTGGCTCTCCATGGCCAAACCCTTGCCACTTTCCTGATTCCCCTCTTTTATCCGTTTGTCTTGCTCTCAAAGTCCGACTAGCATTGGTCCCATTAGAACCAGGAGCACCCAAGCTCGCCCTGGCTCCCACAAGGCAGGTGTGAAGAATCCTCTGCTTTTTCTTGGTGACACAGAGGAATCACCTTTCTGTGGTTTCCGCCTCACGGCTCTCTACTGCCCTCCTCTGGGCCTCAGCTGCCAGTGCAGCCCTATCTCGGGCTTTCAACCTTTTTCTCCATTAGATTTTTTTAATTACAAAAATAATATATGCGCCTTATAAAAATTTCAAGCCACACGGGGGTATTTCAGCATTCCTCTGTCCCTTCGGTTCTTCTGACCCCTTGAAAATTGCTCTGGCTATTCCTTACTCATGGTCTGCCAAGATGACTGAAATTGTCATCTTTATTTTTAATTGCATTTTAAAATTGCATGAGGAATATATTAATCTGTTCTTTATGAAAAATAAAAAATACAGAAATATGCTGAATAAAACAATGATAGAGTCCTTTTCTTTACTATCCCACTCTTTTCCCATTCTAGAGAAAATGACTCAAAGTTTCCTGTGCGTCTCTCGGATCGTTTTCTACGTGTTTACGTGCATGCACACATGCTAAACATAAATGGGATCGTTTTGTAGGTATTGTTTCTCAAGAGTTTAAAAATTACACCACTGTTTGCACACCCACGTTCATGGCAGCGTTATTCACACTAGCCAGAAGGTGGAAACAAGCCCAATGTTCACCAACAGATGAATAGATAAACACAAGGTGGCACATGCGTACAATGGAATATTATTCACCCTTAAAAAGGAAGTAAATTCTCAGCCATGCGACAATATGAAGGAATCTTGAAGTTATTTTGCGATGAAAGAAGCCTAGTCACAAAAGGCCAAATTGTGTGTGATTCTACTCCTTGGAGGGACCTAGAGTGGCAAATTTTGTGTTATGTGTGTTTTACCACAGTAAAAAAAAAAATAGAAGAAAGTTGCACAACTAGTACTTACATGATTTCCTTGTAAAGGACTCAAATGTCAACATTAACAGCGCAAAGCACGAGTGACTCCATTGACCACTCTCCCTCCTGCCTCTGAACTGCTCTCCGCAGGTGATGGGTTTCAGTCTGGTGTGTGTCCTTTGAGTTCTTTTTTTTGTGCCTTTACATCCATTACAGAGCGTCTGTCTGGAGCCCAACTGGGTTAATAGGGGCTTCTGAATGGAGGCAACACTGAGGATTAAGTTAAGTAATAGATACATAGGGGCGCCCCGGGAGCTCGGTCGGTTAAGTGTCTAACTCTTGGTTTCAGCTCAGGTCATGGTTTGTGGGTTCGAGCCCCATGTCGGGGCGGAGCCTGCTTGGGGTTCTCTCTCTCTCCCTCTCTCTCTCTCTGCTCCTCCCCCGCTCATGTGCTCTGTCTCTCTCTTTCTCTCTCTCTCAAATTAAATAAATAAACTGTAAAAAATGATACATGTATAGCAGGTGATGCCTGTGACATTAAAAGCAGAAAGCAGGGACTGGAAGGGAGTTGAGAATGGGGGCCAGAAAGGGCAGCAGAAGACCCCAAGAAACAAAAGTGAGTGGCTGCCAATCAAATCTGGCATTCGCCTTTATGGAAGCAAAACGTAGAGGAGACACAAGGAACCAGACGTGGAAGCATGGTTCTAAAGGAGACTGCGATACACTAGTCTCATTACAAGACACATCGAATAGACGCAGAGTTAGTAAGGAGATGGGGGACATAAACAACGGAACGGACTCGATCTTACAGATCTATAGGGGAACTTTGCACCCCTCAGTTTTCTCACAAGCATGATGACTTTTGTTTGCTTGTTTCTTTAAATCTGCGTGGAACAAAGACTCCATTATTGTGGAAAAGCACTTCTCCACACCTCAACCCAGTCCTGATAAGGTCCAGCAGCCTTAAAATTCCTCGCTCCAAGCCAAGAGGGTGGGCATTTGGGTCAGGCGGGGCCAGTAACAGTTTTCTCGCTCTGGCCATAGAGACTGGTTTGTGGTTGGTCATATGATCAAGGAGAGGCCACTCAGAGGCCTTCACCTAGTTTTTTTAAACAGGCTAGACTAAGAAGTTCCTTTACCACCACTGGTGGTAAGCCTGGCAAGGATGTGAATTCAAAATTGCCCCTATTGGCAGGGTCATGTCTGCAAAGAGGAGTATGTGCCCCTGTTGGCAGGAGTAAGCTAATTTGAAAGATTTTGCTCATTGGAATTGGGCTTAGTCATTTGCAACCGCAGGATTTTGAACTGATATAAATTGTTGGGGTGTGCGTGGAAACAATCGGATAATACCACAGGGGTCCCCGAGCTGTAAGTTCTGATCAATGCGTCAAGGGCAGACCCAGTGTGCTTGGTCTCAGGACCGAAGCCCCGCACCACACCCCTGCAGCACAGGGCCGGCCGCTGAGGTAGAAGGAGACTGAGGCCAGCGTTCACCAGAATTTCAGTTCCTTCTACCAGCACTTACCAGCACACTTCCTCTTTGCAGACTTGAGCTTTTCGGAAGAGAAGGCGATTATCAGCTTTCGTGCCTTATGCCCCGTGCTTACCAACAAGACTCCCCTGCTTGTGCAAACGTGTTCTCACCTACACACACTCACAACAACTCAAGTGCCTTCACAAACACGTACATAAATACACGACACCTCAGGTGACAACTTGCAGGAAGCATCGGTAGGACCAGTAATTAATGTTTTGTTTGTGTTTTGATCTCATATGCCTGTTAGTGTGCTCTAGTTATTACCACACAAGGAGTGAAAAGCAATTTTTTTCAAATGTTTATTCATTTATTTTTGAGAGAGAGAGGTAGAGAGCAAGCGGGGGAGGGGCAGAGAGAGAGAGGGAGACCGAATCCCAAGCAATCCACACTGCGCACAGCCCGATGCAGGGCTCGAACCCACAAACCATGAGATCATGAGCTGAGCCGAAACCAAGAGTAAGACGCACAACCAACCCACCCACGATGCCACCCGGGCACCCCAAGGGTGAAAAGCAATTTTGATCTCAACTACCTGTCCAATCTCAATTTATTCAGTCTCAGACATTAATGAAATTGATAGGTTGCTTTCTAGAAGGTCTTGAACATCCTCAAAATGTTCAGTCCAGTATCCACTTAACTGTTCTTTGCCTGTTCTGCTATCATGTGGGCAAGGAACACCAATGCTATGGAGATAATGATCCAGCTTTCATTTGAAAAGAGTTCTTTTTTTTTTTTTAAGGTTTATTTATTTTAGAGACAGAGACACAGAGCAAAGCTGGGGAGGGCAGAGAGAGAGAGGGAGACCCAGAATCCGAAGCAGGCTCCAGGCTCCGAGCTGTCAGCACAAAGCCCGACGCAGGGCTCGAACCCACGTACCGCGAGATCATGACCTGAGCCGAAGTCCGACACTCAACGCCACCCAGGCACCCGTCATTTGACAGGAGTTCTAATGATTAGAGATATTTTTCCTTCTGGGGGTGGTGGAGAAGGGGGAAGGACACTGGGAGAAAATAGGAATCCCAAATCAAGGAAGATTAACTGCTTTCGCTGAAGCAGTACAACCAGTTCAGGCTGGAGGGTTTGCTCTTCTGCACGGAGTGTCCCTCTGGGGAGCTAGCACGCGGTGCTACCAGGTGCCAGGCAAAGAATGCCTACAGTGGTCTTCCCAGTGGCCAGCCGGCTAGGCATTATCGCTGCATTCTTTTCATGTTCAGATGAGCCTAGTGAGGCTCAGAATGGCCAAGTAGTGTGCCCAAGTTCCCAAAGCTAGTAAGCAGCAGACCAGGATGTTTCGCAAATAAACTGGGAGGACAGAGGGGAAATATACGATAAAAAAAATGTTGTGGGGCACCTGGGTGGCTCAGTCAGGCGAGCATCCGCCTTCGGCTCAGGTCATGATCTCATGGTTCGTGAGTTCGAGCCCCTCATCGGGCTCTGTGCCGACAGCTCGGAGCCTGGAGCCTGCTTCGGATTCTGTGTCTCCCTCTCTCTCTGCCCCTCCCCTGCTCACGCTCTGTGTCTCTCTCTCAAAAATAAATATTTTCAAAAAATGTTCTTAGGATCTGACATACAAAGGAATATAGGTGATGTATATATAAATTATGAAGCTAAATCATAAAACACGGGCTCATGAATCCACCAACTCACTTAAGGAAGGAATGCCATCAATGCCACTGAGTTTTCCTGTGCGTCCTTATGCTCCTGCCTCCCTGCCCTGAGATCCTGAACTTGTTTTCGTTTCCTGGAATTTCACTGATGCTTTATTTCCCGAAGTATGTGTCACCAGTCTTGCTTAGTTCTGAAATACATAAAAATAGAAAGATAGTTTACATGTCCTCCGTGATGTCCTTAACTCACTCACAATTGCTCTGACTTCCGTCTATGTTGCTGTATGTATTTGCAGTTCTTTTTTTTCACTGATGTTTAGGCCTCTGTTAAATGAATGTACCAGAATGTCTGCATCCATTCTCTTGTTAGTGAGCACTTCATTGTTTCCAGCTTTTCCTGGGTGACATCCAAAGTTGCTGTAAATGTCCACGTACCTGACTCTTGGTGCACGTGTGTAAGAGGTCCTCTGGGGGATAATACCCGGAGGGGGATTGGCTGCCTCACAGGGAATGGAAATATTCAACTTTTACACAATCTAATATTCTTCCCTGAAGTGGTGGTATTAATTAGTTTCCCACCAGAGTGTATGAAAGTTTCCACCGGTGCAAATCTTTGCTATCATTTGAAGTCGCCAGAACTTAAAGTTGTGACCAAATTGGTGGGTTCAAAATGGTATGCCAGCGTGATTTCTAGGAGTTTGTCCAATTTGTATGTTTTCAAGTTCAGTGGCACGAAGCTGGATCCCTGGATGAGGAAAGGAGACAGCATTGTAAAGAGAGGGAGCCACCTGGGAAAGTATCGTTGCCTATTCAAGTTGATATCACAAAACACTAAAGACTGGATGGCTTTTTAGAAAAAGAAATTTATTTCTCACAATTAGGTGGGCTGGAAGTCCAAGATCAGAGGGTCACCATGCTGGGGCGAGGGCCCTCTCCCAGGTCACAGACTTCTCATTGTATCCTCACACGGCAGAAGGAACTAGGGCTCTCTGGAGCCTTCTCTATGAGGGTCCTCATCCCATTCATGAAGGCTGTACCCTCATGACCGAATCACCTCCCAAAGGTCCCACCTCCGAACAGCATCATATTGGGCATTACGATTTCAGCATATGAATTTTGGGGAAAAGAAACATTTAGAGCATAGCACGAAGGGTTCTCAGTCAAGGGAGAGGTTGGTACATGTATAGAACAGAAAAAAAGTCCATACAGAAGGACAATCATGAGTACGGCTCTACCTCATTAGCTAACCTCTCAGCACCTTTCATCTTGCCAGAGTTCCCCTGTGGAATCTGCCAGCACCCACCTACCCCTCCTGACCTCTTCTGACCAGCTCTCAATTATTGCATCATTTAATATGGTGAAATTGTGTTGTACCCTTAACCAGGCCGATTCAAACGAGGTCTTACGTGCCTTATCTTTTATCAGATAGCTTTAACATTTGGATGAACTTCCAGAAGTTCATTTCAAAATATCTTTCTTATCATTCCGTCACAGGTTCATTGCCAAGTCTTCTTTGATTATCAAGCAACTTTAAAATTGACTTTTGAAATGCATTCGGACTCTCACATGGAGTTCTGAAGGATGTGTGAGAATGCATTTTCAGGAATGTATTTTAGACCTAACAATTTGTTCTTTGGGAGATTTAGGTGCTGGTTGAGTGAGTTTGATGGTATAGCTCATGTTTTGCCCATTGGATTGCAGCATATACACATAAAAAGCAAAACCCAACATAAGGATTAAAAAAAATTTTTTTTTTCAAGTTTGTTTATTTATTCTGAGAGAGGGAGAGCGGGCAAGGAGAGAGGGAGAGAGAGAGAATCCCAAGCAGGCTCTGCGCCTTCAGCACAGAGCCCAATGCGGGGCTCAAACCCACAAACCGTGAATCATGACCTGAGCCAAAATCAAGAGTCAGACACTCAACTGAATGAACCACCCAGGTGCCACTAGGATTTTAATAATCATGAACTAAGTGTTGTTTGCCTACGGCTCTCTGTGGTGACTGGATTCTGACGATGGCCCTCAGTGAAGCACACTATCTGGTATTCATGTCCTTGGGCACTCCCTGCCACATTGGCCTGTGGCTGGTGCTGACCAGTAGACTACTGGGAAAAGGATGCTGTGTTGGTTCCAGACCCAGTCTTTTTTTCTATTCAGTATGTTTCCCCAGCTTTATTGAGATATATATGTAACACTGTGTAAGTTTAAGGTGTACAATGTGATGATTTGATAAATGCGTATGTTGTAACATGGTTACCTTGTGTGTGTGTGTGTGCGCGCGCGCGTGGTGAGAACTTTTAAGATTTACTCTCCTAGTAACTTTCTAGTGTACAGTACGGTATTGTTAACTATAGTCACGTTATACCTTAGATCTCCAGAAATGATTCATCTGATAACTGGAAGTCTGTACTCTTTGACCACTTTCACTCATTCCCTCTCCCCCTCGGCCCCTGGCAAACACCAGTCTACTCGGTTTCTATGAATTTGTTGGTTTTTAAATTCCTCATGTAAGTGAGAGCATATGGTATTTTTCTTTTTCTATCTGACTTGTTTCATTTATTATAAGCCCCTCAAGGTCCACCCATGATGTCACACATGGCAGAATTTCCTTTTTTATGGCTGAATAATATTTCCCCACCCCCTCCACTTTCTTCATCCATTCATCTGTCCATGGACACTTAGATTGTTTCCGTGTCTTTGTTTTTAATGTTTATTTATTTTTGAGAGAGAGAGAGAGAGAGAGCGAGAGAGAGCATGAGCATGGGAGGGGCAGAGGGAGGGAGACACAGAATCTGAAGCGGCCTCCAGGCTCTGAGCTAACAGCACAGAGCCTGTTGTGGGGCTCGAACTCACAAACCGTGAGATCGTGACCTGAGCCAAAGTTGGACGCTCAACCGACTGAGCCACCCAGGCGCCCCTGTTTCCGTGTCTTGACTAGGGTAAATAACACTGCAATGAATATGTGGGTATAGATATTTCTTTGAGATAGTAATTTCCTTTCCTTTGGATCTATACCCAGAAGTGGCATTGCTGGAATATATGGTAATTCTATTTTTAATTTTGTTTGAAGAGCCACCCTATTGTTTGCCACAGTGGCTGTATCAGTGTACATTCCCACCAACAGTGCAGGAGGGTTCACTTTGCTGCACAGCCTTACCAGCGCTCCTTATCTCTCGTCCTTTTGATACAGCTATTGCGACAGGTATGAGATGATATCTCATTGTGGTTCTGATCTGCATTTCCCTGATGTCTAGTGATATTGATCGTGTTTTCATGTACCTATTGTCCATCTGTATGTCTTCTTTGCAAAAATGTCTATTCAGCTTCTTTGCCCATTTTTAAAAATTTTTTTATGTTTTTTATTTATTTTTGAGAGACAGAGAGAGACAGCGCGAGCAGGGGAGAGTCAGAGAGAGAGGGAGACACAGAATCCGAAGACAGGCTCCAGGCTCTGAGCTAGCTGTCAGCACAGAGCCCGACGCGGGGCTTGAACCCACGAACGTGATATCATGACCTGAGCCGAAGTCGGACGCTTAACCGACTGAGCCACCCAGGCGCCCCTCTTTGCCCATTTTCAAGTGCGATTATTTTTTGCTCTTTGGTTGTGTGAGTTCCTTATGTATCTTGCATATTAACCCCTTACCAGATACAGAGTTTGCACATATTTTCTCCCATTCCTTAGGTTGCCTTTTCATTTTGTTGATTGTTTCTTTTGCTGTACAGAAGCCTTTAGTTTGATGTTGTCTCACGTGGTGATTTTTGCTTTTGTTGCTTGTGCTTTTGGTGGCATATCCAGAAAATCATTACCAAGACCAACTTCTTCTAGGAGTTCATGTTTCAGGTCTTACATTTAATAAGTCTCTAACTCATTTCCACTTTAATTTGTTTAAAGCTTATTTATTTATTTTTGAGAGAGAGAGAGAGAGAGAGAGAGAGAGAGAGAAAGCATGAGTGAGCAGAGGAGGGGCAGAGAGAGGGAGAGAGAGAATCCCAAGCAGGCTCCGAGCTGTCAGCACAGAGCCTGACCCAGAGGTTTAATCTCATGAACTGTGAGATCATGACCTGAACTGAAGTCAAGGGTCAGACGCTTAACTGCCTGAGCCACCCAGGCGCCCCCATTTCCAGTTAGTTTTTGTGAAAGGTGTAAACAACGGGACAGACCCAGATTTTTTTTATTACAATTTTTTATTTTAAATTCTAGTTAGTTAACATATATGGTTTCAGATGTAGAATTAGGTGATTCATTACTTACATATAACACCTAGGGCTCATCACAAGTGCCCCCCTCAATACCCATCACCCATTTAGCTCATTCCCCACCCGTCTCCCTTCATCAACCCTCAGTTTATTCTCCGTATTTGAGACTCTTACAGTTTGCTTCCCTCTCTCTTTTTTTTCCTTCATCTATGTTCATCTGTTTTGTTTCTTAAATTCCATATATGAGTGAAATCATATGGTATTTGTCTTTCCCTGACTGACTTATTTTACTTAACTTAATACTTCCTAGGCGCGCCTGGGTGGCCCAGTCGGTTGAGCATCCGGCTTCGGCTCAGGTCATGATCTCACGGTTCGTGGATTTGAGCCCCACGTCGGGCTCTGTGCTGACAGCTAGCTCAGAGCCTGGAGTCTGCTTCGGATTCTGTGTCTCCCTCTCTCTCTGACCCTCCCCTGCTCACACTGTCTCTCTCTCTCTCTCTCTCAAAAATGAAACACTAGAGAAAAAAATTTAAAAAAAAAACCAAAAAACTTAATACTCTCTAGATCTGTCCATGTCATTGCAAATGGCAAGATTTTATCCTTTGTGATGACTGGGTAATACTCCATCATACATATACACCACCTCTTCTTTATCCATTCATTCAACAGTTGATGGACAATTTGGGCTCTTTCCATCATTTGGCTATTGTTGATGCTGCTGCTGTAAACATCAGGGTGCATGTGCCTCTTCAAATCAGTATTTTTGTGTCCTTTGGGTAGATACCTAGTAATGCAATTGCTGAGTCATAGGGTAGTTCTATTTTTAACTTTTTGAGGAACCTCCATACTGTTTTCTAGAGTGGCTGCGCCAGTTTGCATTCGCACCAACAACGTAAGAGGGTCCCCTTATCTTTGCATCCTTGCCAACATCTGTTGTTTCCTTTGTGGTTAATTTTAGCCATTCTGATGGGTGTGAGGTGATATCTCATTGTGGTTGTTTTTTTTTTTAATGTTTATTTATTTTTAAGAGAGAGAGAGAGCGAGCACGTGCACAAGAAGGGAAGGGGCAGAGAGAGAGGGAGACAGAATCTGAAGCAGGCTCCAGGCTCTGAGCTGTCAGCACAGAGCCTATTGCGGGACTCAAACTCACAGAACGTGAATGAGATCATGACCTGAGCCAAAGTTGTATCCTTAACCGACTGAGCCACCCAAGCACCCCTCATTGTGGTTTTGATTTGTATCTCCCTAATGATGAATGATGTTGAGCATCTTTTCATGTTTCTGTTGGCCATGCGGATTATCTTTGGAAAAATGTCCATTCGTGTCGTCTGCCTATTTCTTTCTTTTTAAAAATTTTTAAATTGTTTTATGTATTTTTGGGAGAGGGAGCATGAGCACGGGAGGGGTAGAGGTGGGGGGACAGAGGATCTGAAGCAGGCTCTGCACTGACAGCACAGAGCCCAATGCGGGGCTGGAACTCATGAACCTCAAGATCATGACCGGAGCTGAAGTCAGAAACTTAACCAACTGAGCCACCCAGGCACCCACTTCTGCCTATTAACTGGATTATTTGCTTTTTGGGTGTTGAGTTTGGTAAGTTCTTTATAGATTTGGGACACTAACCCTTTATCCAATATGGCATTTGCAAATATCTTCTCCCATTCTGTAGGGTGTCTTTTAGTTTTGTTGATTGGTTCCTTTGCTGTGCGGAAGCTTTTTATCTTGATGAGGTCCCAGCAGTTCATTTTTGCTTTTGTTTCCCTTGTCTCCGAAGGCATGTCTAATAAGAAGTTGCTTTGGCCAAGGTCAAAGAGGTTGCTGCCTGTGTTCTCCTGTAGGATTTTGATGGTTTCCTGTCTCACATTTAGGTCTTTCATTCATTTTGAACTTATTTTTGTGTATGGTGTAAGAAAGTGGTCCAGTTTCATTCTTCTGCATGTTGCTGTCCAGTTTTCCCAACACCATTTGTTGAAGAGACTGTCTTTTTTTTCCATTAGATATTCTTTCCTGCTTTTAGACACAGCTTTTAAGAGGACTGGCAAGTTCTGGGCGCTTGGGTGGCTCAGTCAGTTAAGCGTCTGACTTTGCTCAGGTCATAATCTCACGGCCTGTGAGTTTGAACCCCACATCGGGCTCTCTGCTGTCAGCGTAGAGCCCTCTTCAGATCCTCTGTCTCCCTCTCTGCCCTTCGGGTACACAGTCTCTCTCTCAAAAATAAATAAACATTGAAAAAAACAGAGGACTGGCAGTTTCTGCTTCCTGTCTCTTGTAATGCTCAGCTTTGGGGACCCAAAGCCAACACATAAAGCATCTAACTACCTTTCTGTAGAGACCATGTAGAGAGATCATGTGGAGGGGGAGAGGCCCTAAGATCAAATGGAAAGACAGAGAAGTCCAGTTGTATCAGTGCCCTAGTCAAGCCTCCAGATGACTTCAACCCTAGTCATCCTGTGACTGCGGCTACATGAGAACTCCACAGTGAGCAGAACTTCACAGCTGAGCTTTATAAACCAATGGAACCATGGTACATAATAGAATGGTGATTATGTAGAGTTACTAAGTTTTTGGGTGGTTTGTTATATCAACCAAAATAGCATCAGTAAATAAAGTCTGGACCCAATTTCAAAATGTGTGTGTTGGTTATGGGGGCCAGAGGGTTCCCAAACCACCAAGCAATTCTTGGGGACCAGTTGGGTGTCCTACAATTAAACACAATTCTGAGATTATCTTCCGAGAGAGAGCATCAGATTCCCCAGGATAGGGGTTCAGTCCTGCAAGAGTACCCCCTCCCCATTGTAACTGCACTAACGTGAGTTCACTCCTTGGTGAGTCACAGATAGAAACTACACCAGGTGGAGTGGTCTCACAAGGCAAACTTTATTTTTAGCAAAAAAGGAGATCACAGGGAATAACTTCCACAGCCATTACTCCCTGAGCAAGGGTGAGTAGGTTCTCTTTATTTAGGGTGAGGATGAATATTTAGATCAAGGAGCCTTGTCATTGTATGTAGAAGTAGGTATAAGGTGGCACATTTGCCTTAAGGGAACATGCCTACACATACGTTGTAGGTTATGTCAATGAGGCTTCATTATAATGATTTTAGTATTATAATGAGGTAAAGGTAACTGTCAGTCACTCCATGGGTCGCTCCATGGTTCATCTGTGCAGGCGTGAATTGAAGGTTAAGTTCAAACTGGTCTGGGTGTTCTGGGATGGCTAGAATTCTTTTTGTTTATTTGTTTGTTTTGGTTTATGTATTTATTTTGAGAAAGAGAAAAAGAGATAGCATGAGTGGGGAGGGGCAGAGAGAGAATCCCAAGCAGGCTGGGATCTGCCAGCATAGAACCCTGATGCGGGGCTCAAACCCAGGAACCGTGAGATCATGACCCTAGCCGAAGTCAAGAGTCAGACGCTTAACTGAACGGAGCCACCTCACCCCAGGTGCCCTGCTTGAGGGGTAGTTTCAGTTTCCATCATGGGGTACTATGCCCATTGGGTCTTTCTGAGTTAAGAGATAAGCTGAAAAGAAGAGCTTAAGGAAAAATGTGGGACAAAGGTCAGTAGGTACAAGCAGGTGAGCAGTAGAGGTCAGGTTTTGGGGTCTAGCTGGTGACAGAGTCACAAGTACAGATTATTACCTGTACTTCTGACTGACTGGCTATAAATCATAAGTTCCCATGACCCCTTCCTTGGGTTTGATTAATTTGCTAGACTGCCTCCTAGAACTGAGGCAAACATTTAACTTCCTAGATCACCAGTTTATTCTATTCTATTCTATTCTATTCTATTCTATTCTATTCTATTCTATTTTTAAAGTAGACTCCATGCCCAATATTGAGTTGAACTCATGACCTTGTGGTCGAGAGTTGCATGCTCTACCTACTGGGCCAATCAGATGCCTCAAGATCACCAGTTTATTTTAAAGGGATACAGGGACAGCCAGATGGAAGAGATGCAAAGGCCTGGGTTTGGGGAAAGGTCACAGAGCCTCCAAGTAGGTCGCTTTTCCCAAATCTCTGCATATTCATCAACCCAGAAGTTCTCTGCACCCCATCCTTTTGGGCTTTTATGGAGGCCTAATTACAGAGGCACAATTGATTAAATTATCACTCATTGGTGATTGAACTCAATCTCAAGCCCCTTTCCCCTCCCCGGAGGTTGGGGAAGTAAGACTGAAACTTCTGACCCTTTAATCACTTGGTTAGTTCCTCTGGGCAACCAGTCCTCCTCCTTAAGTGCTTTCCAAAAGTCAACTTCTTAACATAAATCCAGTTGTAGTGGAAAGGGGAGCTATGAATAAGCAGACACCCATTGCACCTTTCTCGCTTTGAAACTATTTCAGGCACTGAGGACAAGAGACCAAATGTTATGACCAAAGATGCCCCCATCGCCCTTATCGCTCGGGAGCTGCCAAGGGTTTGGGGAGCTGTGAGTCAGGAACTGTGGATGAAGACTAAATTCACGTGAGAAATATATTTTGGTCGTTGGAATGACCAAATGTCTATTTCGTATAAAGCCCAAGAGTGCAGTACTGTCATAATGAGAGTCTAAAACATGTGGCCGCAAGCGGAAGTTGAAATGGCCTTGTAGAAACTGTTCGTGAAGGCTGAAGGAAACGTTCCTTTTGGGGATTTCTTAGCCAAGATGTAAGAGGTCTACCCTGCTGGAAAGGCCACCTGGAGTGGAGAGGACTTGAGCTACAAGGAGAGGGAAGAAGGCCCAACCCTTCCAGCCCAGTTATCTAGCTATCTAACTACAAGCAAGTCAGAAACCCCAAGTGGGACCAGCAAAAGAAATGCTCCACTGAGCCAAGTTCACTCACAGAACATGTGAGCTAATAAAATAGTTGGGGTTCTAAGCCCTGAAGTGTTAGGGCCGCGTGTCATGCAAAATAGGTCGCTGAAACTCCTCTTCTGGCTTCTGGCTTTCATTGTGCATCTACTCCTCTACCCAAAATGACCTCAAGCTGCCACATACATATATTCAGGGTCCACGGCCACAAAGTACCTCTGGGAAAAATAAAAATTAAAAAAAAAAACTATATAAAAATAAAATAAAAATGAAAAATAAAATAAATGAAAAATAAAACAATAAAATAGAAAAACAATTTAGTAATTAAAAATATTAAAAAATAAATAAAGACTTTGGCAGTGCAACAGATAGTCTTAAGGTCTTGGCTGTGGAGGTAGATGGCTCTCGCATCAAATTCCTGCCGAGTTGTAAACTTGGGTAGATCATTCCAGCATTTTGTGACCTTAATTTGTTAATCTGTCAAATGGGGTGTCAACAAAAATAATACAGTTTGGTAACGAGTTTGAGGTTATTTAAGGGAAGACAGTTCATGGGTTGGGGGAGCACAGCGCCTAATAGGCAGTGGGGCACTCTTCTCTAGGGATTTGGGGCAGGAGTGGGTCTTATGGAATGTTACAAGAGGCGATGTGGAAACAGCACGATTGGCTTGGGATTTCCTGGCAAGGTTAGCAGGTCCTGTAAGGTGAACCTGTAAGCAGGTAGGGTGAGCTAGCTAAAGCTGATTTGGAGGACCATGATTGGTATATGTCGGGTTTGTGGGACAATGAGGCATCCCCGTAAGTGTGGGCTGAGCTAGATTTAGATTGATGACGTGGGCCAGGCCACTGGGGCAGCCTCCATTCTGTGGGTCTTGACATGCAAATTTCCTTTATAACGGGGAAATGCTACCTATCCTTTCCCAGGTTTGTTATTTGGATAAAATAACCATCAACATCCTGATTACTTTAAAGCCATAGGAATAAGTGTCACTTTTAAAAAGCTATAAAAGCTATAGGAATTCATTTTTATTAGATAATCAGCAATTGGCCAAGATGGCCTCTTGTGAAAGTTGAAAATTAGTCAACCTACTCTCTCTCTGAATCCCAGTTTACATACAATCTGCGAGAATGCTGGCTAACCACCGTCCACCTACAACAAGCAGGTTATGGTCAGAAGAGTGACGACCGTTTGCTCTTGTTACCGTTAGTGATCTATTTCCTACAGTCCTTGGCTTGTCTCCTTGCCTCAGACACTGCCATTTGGGGACCTGCTTCACATTCAGCTGCAGGCCATTGCCGTCAGGTTTTTCATACACCCGGTCACTCATCTGTCACTAGCTGAGACATTTTTTTGGTATTTGTCAATCTCCAAGGAAGATTGCTGTTCCGTGTTGCTATTCGGAGACAGCGCAGGCTCCCCAACGGGACTGAAAAGGCTCCTTCTGGAGTTCGTCTTCCAATCAAGATGGAGTAACATGGGCTAGATTTACACGCCCATGTGAAACAATGAAAAAAGCATGTGAAATAGTGGTCTCAAGGCATAAGACATTAGGCAACAAGCAATCTCAAAGAGTCAGAGAGATGGGAAACAAGGTAATAATTTATTTAATTTAAATAATTTATCGAATTTTTCCTTGAAGCATAGTCAACATGCAACATTATATCAGCCTCAGGTGTACGACGTGTATCCATACAAAATACTCATAATGATACAGTAAGCGCAGTTACCATGTGTCACCTATTACAATGTTATTGACTATACTCCCTATGCTGTACTTTATACAGCCCCATGATTTATTTATTTTATAACTGGAAGTTTGTGCCTCTTGATCCCCTTTACCTATTTTGCCCATCCCCCTACCTCCTTCCCCCGCTGGCAACCATAGGTTTGTTTTTTATTTACGAGTCTATTTGTTTTGTTTTGTTGTTTAGATTCCACATATAGGGTGAAATCTCATGGTGTTTGTTTTTCTCTGACTTATTTCATTTAGCATAATTCCCTCTAGGTCCACCCATATTATTGCAAATGTAAGATCTCATTCTTTTTTATGGCTAAGAGTCCATCATATATATATCACATCTTAAAAATTTTTTTATTTTATTTTAGAGAGAGAGAGCACGAGTGGGGGAGAGGGGCAGAGGGAGAGAAAGAGAATCTTAAGCAGGCTCCCCAGTCAGCACAGACCCTGATGAGGGCTCGATCCCATGACCTTAGGATCATGACTGGAACCAAAATCCAGTCAGACACTCAACTGACTGAGCCCCCCCAGGTACACATGTACCTCATCTTTTTAATCCATTTTTCTATCATTGGAAGCTTGGGTTGCTCCCATATCTTGGCTATTATAAACAAGAGCGCCTAGGTGGCTCAGTCGGTGGGGTGTCTGACTTTGGCTCAGGTCATGATCTCGAGGTTCATGAGTTTGAGCCCTGCATCGGGATCTGTGCTGATAGCTTGGAGCCTGGAGCCTGCTTCAGATTCTGTGTCTCCCTCTCTTTCTGCCCCTCTCCCACTCTCTCTCTTTCTCTCAAAAATAAATAATTATTAAAAATTTTAAAAAAATAATGCTGTAATAAACATAGGGGTACATATATCCTTTTGGATTCGTGTTTTTGTTTTTTTCAGGTAAATACTCAGAATTACTGGATCATATGGCACTTCTATTTTTAATTTTTGGAGGAAACATCACACTGTTTTCCACAGTGCTGCACCAGTTTGCATTCTCACCAACAGTGCATTAGGGCTCCTTTTTCTCCACATCATTGCCAATACTTGTTATTTGTCTTTTTGATGCTAGCCACTCTGACTGGTGTGCAGTGGTATCTCACTGTGGCTTTGATTTGCATTTCCCTCATGGTTAGTGATGTTGAGCATCTTTTCATGTGTCTGTTGGACATTATATGTATTTTTTGGAAAAGTGTGTATTCAGGTCCCCTGCTCATTAAAAATTTTTTTTATTTGAGTATAGTTGACACATAATGTTACGTTAGTTCAGGTGTACAACATGGAGATTCAGCTTCTTTGTGTTACGCTGTGCTCATCTCAAATATAGCTACCATCTGTCACCATTCGACACGATCACAATACCATTGACTATAGTCCCTACGCTGTGCCTTTTATTCCCATGACTTATTCATCAGATGGCTTCTTTGGTGTTGACTTGTATGAGTTCTTTATATATTTTGGATATTAACCCCTTACTGGTTATGTCATTTGCAAATATCTTTTTCCATTTGGTAGTTTGCCTTTTCATTTTGTCGATAGTTTCCTTCGCTGTGTATGTTCACTATTTTAAAAATTGGAAACAAAAAATATCACTGAGAAACACCACCTAGACATAGTCAAATTTCCATTTAAGATGAATATCCACCCTGGTTTTGAAAAATTTATATATATATATATATTTAATACAACTGATATCCTAGAAGTTTGAAATTTAAAGAATAGTTTTTCCGGGGGCGCCTGGGTGGCTCAGTCAGTTAAGCATCCGACTTCGGCTCAGGTCACCATCTCACGGTTTGTGAGATTGAGTCCTGTGTGGGGCTCTGTGCTGACAGCAGGGATCCTGCTTGGGATTCTCTCTCTCCTCCTCTCTCTCAAAAATAAATAAATATTAAAAAAAAAAAAGAATGGTTTTCCCTTTAACATCAATCAGCACATAGACATTTGAAGATGAAAGGAATTAGGAAGAGAAAACTGAGACCTAGGGACTGCAAATGATTTGACCAAGGCCGGGCAGAACCAGGGTGGAGACTGCAGACTTCTGCTGCATAGACTAGAGCAATTTTTTTTTTTTACATTTTATTTTTTGAGAGATTGAGTGAGACAGAGCATGAGCCCGGCGGGTCAGAGAGAGAAGGAGACACAGAATCTGAAGCAGGCTCCAGGCTCTGAGCAAGCATTCAGCACAGAACCCGATGCGGGGCTCGAACCCACCAACCATGAGCCGAGGTCAGAAGCTTAACCGACTGAGCCACTCAGGTGCCCTAGAGAGATTTTTGCTCTCCCTTCACAATGCTATCCATCATTGGAGGTCTGCTAAGTTTGTGCTTTAATTGAATATCTTTTCCTTAAATATATTTCTCTTTTCCTATCAAGTATGCTTAAGAGAAATCAGCTAGAGGTTGCCTGGCTGGCTCAGTCAGTAGAGTGTGTAACTCTTGATCTCGCGGTTGTGGGTTCGAGCCCCACGTTTGGTATAGAAATTACTTAAAATCTTAAACAAAAGAGAGAGAGGGACACCTGGGTGGCTCAGTCTGTTGGGCGTCTGACTTCAGCTCAGGTCATGATCTCACGGTTTGTGAGTTTGAGCCCTGCGTCGGACTCTGTGCTGACAGCTCGGAGCCTGGAGCCTGCTTCAGATTCTGTGTCTCCCTCTGCCCCTCCCCCACTTATTCTCTCTCTCTCTCTCTCTCTCTCTCTCTCAAAAATAAATAAACATTAAAAAAATTAAAAAACAGAGAGAGAAATCAGCTGGAAATGGGAGGGGAGGGAATTTGGTTAACACACTACTTAATTAAGCCCTAATATCGTCCATTCTTTCAAAACAGCTTTTGAGAAACTGGTTAGATGTTTTTTTCTGGCTCGCTTTTTTTTTTTATTAGAAATATGGATTGGAAGGTCAGACGCAGTGCTAGTGAGTGAAATAGGCCTAATTCCTTTATAAAATGTTTTTCATTTAATGTTCAACAAAGGCTACTTACCCTACATGCAAATTAATAAGCAAACAACCAAAGCGGATTGTCAGGCAACAAAAACCACTGCAAGTTGATTGCTGCCACCTGGTGTCCTAAGCACAGGCTACGCAACTTGAGATTAACCTTGAAGCTTTACACAAGTCTTACTGAAATGGCTATTTTGAAATAGTTCAGAACGGCCCGTAAATGATTGCAGGTAGCTTATAAATTGGGTCAAACACCTCAAAGTGCCTTTTCAAATTCTGACCATGTTCAGGCTTGGAGATAAGGCTTAGAAATACATCCATGGGGGGCGCCCGAGTGGCTCAGTCGGTTAAGCGTCCGATTTCGGCTCAGGTCATGATCTCACGGTCAGTGAGTTCGAGCCCTGCATCAGGCTCTGTGCTGACAGCTCAGAGCCTGGAGCCTGCTTCGGATTCTGTGTCTTCCTCTCTCTCTACCCTTACCCTGCTCATGCTCTGTCTCTTTCTATCTTTCCTCTGACCCTCCCCTACTCATGCTCTCTCTGTCTTTCAAAAATGAATAAATGTTAAAAAAAAAAAAGAAATACATTGATGGGTAACAGCAAGGAAAGTGGGAAGGACTAAAACTGTGTGGTGTAAGGGTCACCTGGAAGGCTTTCTTGCCCCAAAAGCTCTTTGTCATGTGTCAAGTGCCTGAAATTCTTTCATTATCGACTGGAGCCATGCGGCTAAACAGGGGCCTTAGTGGGGATTAGATATGGGAGCCTGGGAGCCTCGGTGGGGAAACCAAGAGGCCAAGAGGCGGCCTCACTGTGTGGTCTCCTCACATTCCTTGCAGCTCTGTGGAGACAAAGGTGCAGAGGCTTTTGTCTAAAGTTTCTTTTCCTTCCGGATACAGTTTGCTTCTAAAACAAGTCGCAGTTTTCTTCCAGTCGAGGTTCACTTTAACACACAACTCTCACATACCATGTAAAAATTTTATGCTTTGCAACTCAGACCGTTCAAAAATAAATGCATCGTAGGAAAAGTAAAGCATTTCATCCCTATCCGATATGACATATAATTCCGAAGTGTTAAATTGCCATCCTGAATCCTTAAAGCATCAGAATAAAATCTATCCTTACGGCAGTAATAACAGCTGGGGCCCAAGCCTCCCCTTCAGAGGGGAGAAAGTAGATTAACATCGCTGTCTAAAGGGTTAGGATGTGAACCTGTGGTCTTTTATAACTGCATTTTAATAATATATGTCCTTCCATATCTGTCTTCACCCAACTTTGATGTTTTCTTACACTGTGAAGGCATGGATTTTAAATGATCCATTGAAAAATATAATGAGTTACAATCTAGGTATGTTCAAAACGTCCGACAGCCTTTAAACTTATATGGATCATTTAGGGGCACCTGGCTGGCTCAGTCGGTGGAGTGCGTGTGACTCTTGCTCTTGGGGTCATGAGTTTGAGCCCCACGTTGGGTGTAAAAATTACTTAAAAATAAAATCTTTAAGAAAGAGTGTAAGAATAGTGAATGTGCCCATAAAATCCTGTGCCCATAAAATCCTTGTGGTAGTTGGAATGATGCCACTTGTAAACCATAAACCAAGATGCTGTGTTAGAACACTGACATTAGGGTTTATGTCTCCCCCGTGCTTTCTGTGTTTTCTTCCAGGGCTCTTATAACATTTTTGTCCGTAGCTATGTTCCTATGTATGTATGTACATCCTACGTTCATTAATAAAGATACAATGATACTGTTTTTGCAAATGACACTTTTACAAGTTGTCAGCAGGGAGACATTATGATGCAGTTGAACGAGGATTAGTTTGAGAAATCTAGTCCATGGGGACCTGGATTTTAATCCCAGCTCTGCCGCCATGGTCAAGTGATATCCCCATTATGTGTCTCGGTTTCTCCATACGTAAAATGAAGAGAGTGGACAAGAGGGTCCCCAAGGTGTCTTTTTCAGCTGTCAGACCCTTTTTCTGTACATGTGTTTAATGATTACTCAAAGTGCTTAAGATTTTATTTTATTTATTTTTAAATATTTTATTTTTATTTATTTATTTTTTAAAAAATTATTTATTTTGAGAGAGCGAATGCAAGTGGAGGAGGGGTAGAGAGAGAGAGAGAGAGAGAGAGAGACTCCCAAGCAGGCTCCGAGCTGTCAGCACAGAACCCGACACAGGGCTCGATCCCACTGTGGGGCTTGATCCCACAAACCGTGAGATCATGACCTGAGCTGAAATCAAAAGTTGGAATTCTTAACTGACTGAGCCACCCAGGTGCCCCTAAAGATTTTATCTTTAAGTAATCTCTACACCCAACATGAGGCTTGAATTTATAATCCCAAGATCAAGAGTCACACCGTCTACTGACTGAGCCAGTCAGGTGCCCCTTAAAAGGTCCATATAAGTTTAAAGACTGTCTCAGGGTGCCTGGGTGGCTCAGTTGGTTAAGTGTCTGACTTCAGCTCAGGTCGTGATCTCGCAGTGTGTGGGTACGAGCCCCGTATCAGGCTCTGTGCTGACAGCTCAGAGCCTGGAGCCTGCTTCGGATTCTGTGTCTCCCTCTCTCTCTGCCCCTCCCCTGCTCGTGCTCTGTGTGTAATCACTCTCTCTCTCAAAAATAAATAAACATTAAAAAAAACAAGACCGTCTCTACAAGAATTTTTGTTTGTTTGAGTTGGAGCCGGAAAATAAACCCCATCTTTTTTTTTTTAAAGTTTATTTATTTATTTATTTATGTGAGAGAGAGGGGGAGAGAGAGAGAATCCCAAGCAGGCTCTGAGCTGTCAGCACAGAGCCCCATGGGGGGCTCAGTCCCATGAACCGTAACACTGTGACCTGAGCTGAGATCAAGAGTCAGTCGCTTAACCGACTGAGCCACCCAGGCGTCCCTAAACCCCAGCTGTCTTCCAGCTAACGCGGCCGTCCCGGGGGCAGCTCTGACAATAGGCAAATATCCTCATGGGAGGAAACGATCGTAGGGCCTTCTGTTTATTGCATATATCCTCTGGAAATGGTAACGCTGCAGAGACGGACCGGCAGAGAGGGGAAAGGGGACCAGCGTGTGAACATCACCAAGCATTTGCTCATGGAAGAAAGGAGAGAGATGTGGGGCTGGGCATGTGGCCAGATAAATTCCCAGTAAAAGCTGCCTTCTTTGTCGGTCGTATGGAAGAGGGCGTGGGCTTTCAGCCCCAGCGCTGACACTGGAAAACTTCTCTGGGTTTAACTGCAGGAGGAAGGTAGATAGAAACCTTTCATTTAAGGATGGTAATATGTGTTAGTCCACGTCCTCTGAAAAGCAGGTGCCAATGAAGGATGAAATGTGCAAGAATTTTCTTAAGGGAAATGCCTGTATGAAAGGAAATGAAGAGAGGGATAAGGAGGGATCTTGGAGAGTCTGAGAGTGTCATCAGACCGCAATGCAATTCTGACTCCGAACGAAGGAGACAAGGAGAAAAGCTGAGTTGCTGTCTGGTCTGAGAAACTCCTTGCCTTCAGAAGGCGTTGTCTTTGAGCCAAAGTCAGTTGACAAAGGAGTTCTGCTCACTCATTCCCATACGTCATTGCGGGAGACGTGGCCTTGGTGCAAGAACCTCCCATAGATTTAAGAGTGCAGCCGCTGAGGTAGTTGGTTTATTATGTTCCCTGTAGTAGGAGGTCTGTGAGGTATATTCTTATGGCCGCCATGACTCACCCTTCGGGGTCACACAGATAAAACTTCTCCATACAGATTTGTGGAGAAGCTTCTGCATAGGTCCCATGGACATTTCTTTCTGAGGAAGAGCTCAGAAGAAGGTAGTTAGTGGGATGGAGTGCAACCCGTGATTGCAGTGGCTCTTGGGGACACAGTTGGCACTCATCCTCTCCCTCATGCACTACCCGTTCTAAATTTACCTGGCCCTCCATTGTTTGCTCTGCAGATCTTGGTCCTCACCTGGTTGGGGCCCAGACCTTTGTTCTTAAGTGGTTAGAGACTTCCTCTGCGCTTTCTGTATTTCTCCATTCACAGTTACAATGGGACAAGGGAGTAATAGGAGGTACCCACATGGATCACCTGAGACACACGTGTAATTCTTCCCTGCCGCCATTTGTAAAAGCCACCCTGCCTCCTCCAGAACACTGGGATCCATTACCCTTGCCAGGATTGTGACTCTTCCTCTCACTTTCTGGTCCCTGGGCACAAGGAGTCCAAAGTGCTCTGGAATCACCTCTGACTTGTATTTCATTGGGAACCTTGCCATGTCCCCGGAAAGAGTGTACCCACTTTGGAAAACAGGACCTCCAGCCTTACAGAGCCCAGAGCTGAGGGGCCAGAAAGCCTAAGTCCCTCAGTGGGTCACCAGGCATAAAGGTAATTGAGAGCACTCTGCTTCCAACTCTAGGTTCCTGGGCTCATGTACCCTTAATATTGGGGTAAAGCACCATAAAGAGGTCTGTGATTTAACAAATACACTATACCTTCACGGTTTGCTCTCTCTTTTCAGAGCATTTCTTCTAAACTGACACTTCAGTTGCATCTTTAGAAGGCTGTTCCAGCTACCTCTGCCTGGTAGTGGGTCCCATGGTCATTGGTCGATTCCTTCACCTCCTTTGCTATAAGGGGATAATCTGGTCAGATGCCGTGCTGTGTGGAGATCAGGCCTGTGGATCAGGAATTCCATAAGCCCCCCAGATAGTGGTGCTGGCTGAAGTTTCCCAAGTAGGAAACGCAAACTCATGTCTGCATAAGCACCTATCCCTTATCCCTTGAGAGGATGAACTGTTGGCCCTTCTAAGATGAGAGGGCCCAATATAGTCAACTTGCCACCAAGTGGCCAGTAGGTCTCTTTGAGAAATTGTGCCATACAGCGTTGGTCTGTACGGCAAATAAGTTGGCTGTTCACTACTAGATTGGGCTTCTTAAGTAGCAGTTCATGCTGCTGGGCTCATATGTACCTTCTGTCTTTGCCACTATGACCATCCCCTTCATATGTCCATCTTGGAAGTTCTGGTGTGGGCGGTGACAATGGCTGGCCAGTGTTAACTGGCAGTTATCTTGTCTACTTGGTTGTTCAGTGCCACTTCTGTGGTGCCCATTTGTACCCTTCCCCATACATCCATCCGATGCCTCCATACAGAGCCACGTATCCCTGATCTTCCAGTCCTTCTCCTTCCGGGTCCCTGACACATGGCTAGCCATGGACCACTGCCCAATAATCTGTATATATTTTCACCTGAGGCCACTTCCTCATCTATACAAATTGGTTGACCAGGTATGCGGCTTGGTCAGAGATGCTTCCTCGTGTAGGCAGTCTGGGAGGCAGTTACTTTCTCATTCTCTCTCCCATGAACCATTTGAAAGTAATGAAGACATCATGTTTATTTACGCCTAAATACTTCAGGTTGTATTTCCTAAGAACAAGGACATTCCGTACATAACCGCAGTATGATTATCAAAACCAGAAAATATAACATTGAAAAAGTACTATTATCCAGGGGCGCCTGGGTGGCTCAGTCGGCTAAGCGTCCAACTTCTGCTCAGGTCATGATCTCACGGCTTGTGAGTTCGAGCCCCATGTCGGGCTCTGTGCTGACAGCTCAGAGCCTGGAGGCTGCTTTGGATTCTGTGTCTTCTTCTCTCTCTGCCCTCCCCCCACTTGTGCTCTGTCTCTCTCTGTCTTTCAAAAATAAATAAATGTAAAAAAAAATAAAAGAAAAAGTACTATAATCTAAATTACAGTTTATATTCAAATTCAATTGTCCAAATAGTGTTCTTCAGAGTTTCTTTTTTCCGGGTTCTGGATCCAATCTAGGATACACATTGCATTTAGTTATCATGCTGCCTTAATCTCCTTTAATATGGAACAGTTCCTCAGGTTCTCTTTGCCTTTGTTTTTGGACTTCAGAACATTTGAAGAATATAGCCTTGTCATTCTGTCTCTAAATTTGCATTTTCTGCTATTTCCAAATAGTTCTATCAGCAAGAATAGCAAAGGTTATATCAAGAGGTACGTGATGTCCGTTTGTCTCAATATTGCTCCTGTCAGCCCTGATCTCTTGGTTTTGGTAGTGTTACCAGTCTGACTGTGTCTCCCCCAAATCCGGAGCCATCATGACTGGGATTAGTCCCCTTGTAAAAGAGGCTCTCGAGAGCTCCCTTGCCCTTTCTGCCTTGGCAGTTTACAGTGAGAAGGCCATCTGGGAGGAAGGAGGCCCTCACCAGACACCAAGTCTGCCAGAGCCATGAACTTAGACGTCTCAGCCTCCAAAACTGTGAGAAATAAATGTTTATTGTTTGTAAGCTACCCAGTTTGTGGTATTTTGTTATAGTCGCTCAAATGGACTAAGACAGGTGGTAACCACCAGCCTCCTCCACTGCGAAGTCACTGTTTCCCCCTTGTGCTTAATAAGTACCTGTGGGGAACTCCTTGGATAGTACCTAAATATTCTTTTTTTTAAGTTTATTTATTTATTTTTGAGAGATAGCAAGCCCAAACGGGGGAGGTGTAGAGAGAGAGGGAATCACAGAATCGGAAGCAGGCTGCAGGCTCTGAGCTGTCAGCACAGAGCCCGACGCGGGATTTGAACCCATGAACTGTGAGATCATGACCTCAGCTGAAGTTGGATGTTCACCCGACTGAGCCACCCAGGCACCCCAAAATATTTTTTTCTTTATCAGACTTTCACCCACTAGTTCTACCATCCATTAATGACTTTCTGACTCCATCATTCCTTCTAGGTTTGCATTTTACTCTAAAGAAAAGTGTTTTCCCTCTCACCCAATAATAAACAAATTAGTTAACTAATATAAGTATAGACTCGTGTTCTTATTTTATTTAATGCATTATAATCCATTAGTATTATTATTTACTTTGATGAGTAAGTTATTCCACATTTCACCATTGGAAGCCCACTGGCTTTCGTGTTCTCTTGAGACGTCCCTGTCGTTCTCTTGACATTAGCTTCTGGCAACACAAGATGCCAAGGGGAAAGGATTGTTGCTTTTCTTTGTTTTTGTTTGTTCGTTTGTTTTGTTTTTTGTTTTGGGGGGGGTATAGTTGACACACAATGTTACATTACTTTCAGGTGTACAGCTTAGTGATTTGACAAGGGTATACGTTAGGCTATATTCACCACAGCTATAGCTACCATCTGTCTCATTACATTGCTATTACCATATCCATGACTGTAGTCCGTATGCTCTGCTTTGTATTCCTGTGACCTACTCATTCCATTCCTGAAGGCCTGCATCTTCTCCTCTTCACCCATTTTGCCCATCCCCACCCCCTCGCCTCTGGCAACCAGCAGTTCTCTCTATTTACAGTTCTGATTCTGCTTTCTGTTTATTCATTTATTTTTTAGATTCCATTTATGAGTGGAATCATATGGTGTTTGTCTTTCTGAGTCACACTTATTTCACTGAGGATAATACTCTCCATGTCCATCCATGTTGTCTCAAATGGCATGATCTCGTCCTTTTTTATGGCTGTGTAATATTCCACTGTGTATATACCACATTTTCGTTATGCATTTGTCTGTTGATGGACACTTGGGTTGCTTCCATGTCTTGGCTGTGGTAAATAGTGCTGCAGTAAACGTGGGGATGCAGATATCATTTCCAATTAATGTTTTCATTTTCCCTGGGTAAATACCCAATAGCCGAATTATTGGATCATCGTTTTTTTTTTTTTGAGAAAACTATACTGTTCTCCACAGTGGCTCTACCACTTTACAATCCCACCAACAGTGCATGAGGGAGGGTTCCTTTTTCTCCACATCCTCCCCTACACTTGTTGTTTCTTGTCTTTTTGATAGTAGCCATTCTGACAGGTGTGAAGTGATAATCTCATTGCAGTTTTGATTTGTATTTCCCTGATGATGAGTGATATTGAGCATCATTTCGTGTGTCTGTTGGCTTTTTGAATGTCTTCTTTGGAGAAATGTCTATTCAGATCCTCTGCCCATTTTAAATCAGATTATTTGGGGGGGGTTCAGTTGTATAAGTTCTTTATATATTTTGAATATTAACCCATTGTTGGATAAATCATTTGCCTGGCTTCTGTGGGTGGGTTTCTGCCTTTGTGGGTAAGCTGTGGCTTGTGTTTTTTGTTTGTTTGTTTTTTTAAACCACTGACTGCTTCTATAGTACTCATTGTTCCTGGAAAAAAAAAAAGACGTATGAGAGATGGTCAACCTCATTTGTAATGGGAAAAATGCAAATTAAAACAATAGTGGAGTAGAATAGAAGGCAGAACTCTATAGTGTTTAAAAGCTTGGTTATTGGAACTAGACTGCCTCGATTCATATACAAACTCTGTATCTTACTAGCTGTGTGACTTTGGGCAAGTCACTTAACTTCTCTTAGTTTCTGTTTTCTCATCTGTAGAAAGGAGTGTAACAGTATTTGCTTCTTTTTTTTTTAAAGTTTGTTTATTTATTTATTTATTTGGAGAGAGAGAGAGAGAAAGAGAGAGAGAGAATGCTTGCGTGCAGGAGAGGGGCAGAGAGAGAGGCAGAGAGAGAGAATTTCAAGCAGGCTCCACACCATCAGCACAGAGCCCGACATGGGGCTCGAACTCATGAACCAGAGATCGTGACCTGAGCCGAAATCAGGAATTGGACGCTTAGCTGACTGAGCCACCCGGGCGCCCCCAATAGTATTTGCTTCTTACGGTTGTTGTGAGGATACAATGAGTTAATACATGTAAAGTGCTTAACACAGAGCAACTTGGCAAAAATCTAGTAAATTTGAAAATGCATATATCCTATACAATTCCTGAGTACCTCTCTGTTGAAACATGTGTGGGCACAAAAGAAATGGGCACAAAGAAACGTGTATGAGAGCGTTTTCTTCAGTACTCTTTGTAATAAAAAAATATAAAGTAATAAGTAAAATTAACCTAATTATCCCTCAGTTGGGGAATGTGCGTAGGCTGTGATTTAGTCCTATAATGGAATGCTGTTTTTTAATCGAAGTGTAATTGACATGCAACATCCTGTTATTTTCAGGTGTACGGTGATTTGGTATTTTTATGGATTATGAAATTCTTTCTACAATGTCTTCTTAGCGTCTGTCCCCATACAAAGTCATTTGAGCGTTATTGACCATAGAGTTGACCCTTGAGCAAAACAGGGGTTGGGGCGCCGACCCCCGACACAGTCCCCAATTGGCATATAGCTTTTGACTCTCCCTAAACGTAACTACTGATAGCTTACTGTCAACCAGAAGCCTTACTGATAACATAAACAGTCAACTAACATGTATTTTGTATACATATTATACATTGTATTCTTATAATAAAATAAGCTAGAGAAAAGAAACTATTATTAAGAAAATCATAAGAGAAAATACACTTTCACTACTGTATTTATTGACACCGTAAGTTTATATTGTCTGTTTACAAGATGAATTGTCTATCAGTACATACATCAATATTGTCGTATATGATACAAAACACTGTAGATATTATGCATATTATTAACACTGCACTTCAAGAATGAAAACATAATGTGAAAAAGAAATTTGTATTTATTTGCTGGTATAATTACTCATACATTGATAATGAAGCAGCAGCAATATGACTGCTTTCTAGTAGCAGGAGATATTGTAATGTAATCAACACAATTGCTTCACAGTAGCCTAGTAATGAATGAGTCATTATAAAATTTTTATGGTATACAGTATTACAGTTGTATTCATAATGCAGTATCGGAAACATTGTTATATATTTAAATAAAACTACTGGCGCCTGAGTGGCTCAGTTGGTTAAGCATCTGACTTTGGCTCAGGTCATGATCTCACGGTTTGTGAATAGAGCCCCAAGTTGGGCTCTCTGCTTTCAGAGAACCCGCTTAGGGTCCTTTGTCCCTCTCTATCTGCCCCTCCCCTGCTCTCTCTTTCTCTCTCTCTCTCTCAAAAGTAAACATTAAAAAATACTACTTACCTGTGATGGTAGTTTCTTCAATTATGAGAGGGACATACCATACAGTAATGTAATTAATTCTTGGAAAGCAAAGTTACAAAACAGAAAACACATTATTAATTTTATATTAAATCTCACTCACTTTATGCCTTCGAAAGGATACATACAAGTCTTGCACATGATATTCCACACGATGAATACTTAGGCGATGATGAGGATGACACAAAAATGTCGCATGTGATTCTTGCCATACAGTTACTAGATTTTTCACATGAAGACAGTCGAAGACAACAGATAAGTTTATGAACTATACCGCACGCATGCTGATTGTTTACTATCCATTAAGTGGAAGTGGATCATCATAAAGGTCTTCCTGTTGAGCAGGCTGATGGGGGGTAGAAGAGGAGGGGTTGGTCTCTACCCCAGGAATGGTAGACGTGGAGGAGGTGAAAGGGGAGGCAGGAAAGGGGATCCCTTGGTGTAACTTTATGGAAATACGTTGCAATTTCTGTCTGACTTTTTTGCTTGTTCATTTCTCTAAAAATGTTACTCTACGGTACCGATCCTTCTTCCACTCTTTGTTTTGGTTTCAGGGCCCGTATCGTAAAAGGGTCCATGGCGTAAAAGCAGTCTTGAGTAATCGCAACCCTTCTGCCAGATTGTCTGATGTTGATTTGTTTTCTGGCACTGCCTCTTCTGTGTCTTGTTCCTCATTGTCTGGCACTGATCCGGAAGTACTCATCTCCATCAAGTTGTCTTCTGTTAATTCTTCTGGTGTGGTGTCTGTGACCGCTTGAATTCTCCAAGATCCATAGCTTGAAATCCTTCACTTCCACCTCACTTTTTTTGCTGTATCCACAAATCTCTTTCATGATTTCCATAATTGGCTCTGTCATAGCAGGAATTTATTGTTTTGGACTTGACTGTTTTCACAGCTCTTTCTTTTCTTTTCTTTTTTTAATTTTTTAATGTTTATGTTATTTTTGAAAGAGAGAGAGAAACAGAGTGCGAGCAGGGGAGGTGCAGAGAGAGAGGGAGACACAGAATCTGAAGCAGGCTCCAAGCTCTGAGCCATCAGCACAGAGCCCGATGCACGGCTCAAACTTACGAACCACCAGATCATGACCTGAGCCAAAGTCAGAACAACCGACCGAGCCACGCAGGCACCCATTTCACAGCTTTTTCTACAACAGTGATGGCATCTTCAATGGTGTAATCCGTCTATACTTCTCTGTATCAGGGTTCTCTTCCATAGCACTGAAAATTCTTTTCTTTTCTTTTTTTTTAAATTCTTTTAAAAAAATTTTTAATGTTTATTTATTATTGAGACAGAGAGAACAGAGCATGAGTGGGGGAGGGGCAGAGAGAGAGGGAGACACAGAATCGGAAGCAGGCTCCAGGCTCTGAGCTGTCGGCACAGAGCCCGACGCGGGGCTCGAACCCACAAACCGTGAGATCGTGACCTGAGCCTAAGTCAGACGCTTAACCGACTGAGCCACCCAGGCGCCCCTGAAAATTCTTTTCATAGAGTGCCATGTGGAATGAACCTTAAAGGTCCTTATGAACCTGTGATCCAGAGGCTAAACTAGAGACATTGTGTTTGGAGGCAAGTAAACCACTTCTGTGTCTTCGCTGTTGAACTCATGGGGTTTTCTGGGTGGTCAGGGACATTGTCCAATATCAAAAGAACTCTAAATTTTTTTTTTACGTTTACTTATTTTTGAGAAACAGAGAGAGACCGAGCACAAGCTGGGGAGGGACAGAGAGAGAGGGAGACACGGAATCTGAAGCAGGCTCCAGGCTCCGAGCTGTCAGCACAGAGTCCAACATGGGGCTTGAACCCATGAACCGAGAGATCATGACCTGAGCCAAAGTCTTAACCGCTTAACCGACTGAGCCACCCGGGCACCCCAGAAGACCTCTCAGAGGCAGTCTCTTACTGGCAAGGTGCTTCCTCACTTCAGGGACAAAGCATTGATGGAATCAATCCAGAAGGTTCTCATTGTCCAGGACTTGTTGTACAACAAAAAGACTGGCAGCTAGTGTTTATCTTTTCCTTCAAGGCTCAGGGGTTAGCAGCTTTACAGATAAGGGCAGTCCTGCTCATAATCCCGACCGCATTTACACAAACAGTAGAGTTAGCCTGTCCCTTCCTGCTTTAGATCCCGTTGCTTTCTTCTCTTCCTTCCCAATAAATGTCCTTTGTGGCGTTTTGTTGTTTCAGAATAGGGCACTTTTCTCTGAGTTTCAAACCAGGTCAGGCAGCCATCTTCTCCCCTCGATGATTTTCTCAACGGCGTCTGGGAGTGTGGGTGCTGCCTCTTGGTTGGCAGAAGCTGGTTCCCCTCTTATCTTCACATTTTTGAAGCCAAACCTCTTTGTACAGTTATCGAACTGTCCTTTCCCAGCATTAAATTCCCCAGTTTTCGATCCTTCATCTTCCTTTTGCTTTAAGTTGTCATAATGGCTTTTCCTTTTGTTAATGTTTCTTCATGTTTCGAAAGAGAGAGACAGAGCCTGAGTGGGGGAGGGGCAGACCGAGAGGGAGAGGCATGGGGGTGGCAGAGAGGGAAGGAGACACAGAATCGGAAGCAGGCTCCAGGCTCTGAGCTGTCAGCCCTGACGCGGGGCTCAAACTCACGAACCACGAGATCATGACCTGAGCTGAAGTTGGACGCTTAACTGACTGAACCACCGAGGCGCCCCAAAAGCTGCATTTTCAATATGAGACAAAAAGTTATTTCAGAAGAAGTGCAAAGTTTTCATGCCGGTTGGCAGAGCTGCAGTGACAGCTTCACAAATTTCCTTCTCTTGTTTTTCTTTTTTTCTTTTTGTTTTTTTACAGTCGTCCTTACGCTGGATTCATTTATCTTGAAATGGGCAATGGCAGCTGCAGACCTCAATCTCTGGAACATATCAAGCAGTTTAACTTTTTCTTGTAATGTCATGACTTTTCTTTGCTTCTTGGGAGCACTTCCAGCATCACTAGTGGCATTTTGTGTCGGTCCCATGGTGTCATTTAAGGTTTACGGTATTGCACCAAACACGATGGAAAATACACGAGAACCGCGAGACATTACTTATTACTGCTATATGCAATTTACCGGAAAGACAAACTGCTCACGTGGAGATGATGAGCATCAGATGACATTTAAAAAAAAATTATTGATTTATTTTGAGAAAGAGAGAGAGAGAGTCCGAGCAAGCAGGGGAGGAGCAGGAGAGAGGGAGAGAGAGAATCCCAAGCGGGCTCTGCAGGGTCAGCACAGAGCCCAATGCGGGGCTTGATCTCAGGAACTGTGAGATCATGACCTGAGCTGAAAACAAGAGTCGGACACTTAACCGACTGAGCCATGCAGGCACTCAGCATCACATAGCATTTTAAGCAGATGCTCGCAATACTTGAGGTCACCACAATAGCAACAGAGGTGGCTCTGAAATGATTTCTGTCCTACAATGTGTACTACCATTACTTTTATGCCGTTATGACTTAATAATAACGCATCGTTACATTTGTTTACCTTTCTCCCGACCGTGAACAATGCCGTGTATGGCCTGTGTTTGTGTAAGTTTCGATAAATTTTAAATTTTTGTAACAGATTCCTGTGTAGTTTGTGGTAGTAAGTGATAAAATACAGACTAGTATTACGTATGTTTTATGCATTCATGACCTACCTAACTTTTTAAAAATTGAAGTATGATGAGCACACAGTGTTACATTAGTTTCAGGTGTACAATAGAATGATTCAACATTTCTATACATTACTCAGTGCTCATCAAGAGAACAAATCCCCTTTATGTTTCACTCCCCCCTCCCCCCACCTACTGCCCCTCTGACATACCTTTTTCTTAAAGTTTTCTGCTTTTTTTTCTCCAATTGTCACAAATCTCCAAAAAATTTTTCAGTATACTTCCTGAAAAAAAAATCCACACATAAGTGGGCCCATGCAGTTCCAACCGTTGTTATTCAAGAATCAACCGTGTGCTCTGTGCTGTATATTACATTCCCATGATTTGTGTATTTAAAAAATTTTTTAACTTTTATTTATTTTTGAGAGACAGAGACACAGAGCATGAGTGGGGGAGGAGCAGAGAGAGAGGGAGGCACAGAATCTGAAGCAGGCTTCAGGCTCCGAGCCATCAGCACAGAGCCTGACGCGGGGCTCGAACCCACGGACCGCGAGATCATGACCTGAGCCGAAGTCGGACACTTAACCAACTGAGCCACCCAGGCGCCCCCATGATTTGTTTACTTTGTACCTCTTAATGCCCTTCACTTATATGGTTCACCCCCACCACCCCCCCTCACTCTGGTAATCAACAGCTTGTTTCCTATATCTATGAGTCTATTTCTGTTTTGTTTTGTTCGTTTGTTTTGTTTACTACATTCCATATATAAGTAAAATCATAGAATACTTGTCTTTCTTTGACTTATTTACTTGGCATGATATTCTCTCGGTCCATATCCATGTTATCACAAATGGCAGGATTTCATTCTTTATCATGGGCTGAGTAATATTCCATTGTGTGTGTGTGTGTGCGCGCGCGCGCGCGTGTGCGTACATCTTCTTTATCCATTCATCTATGGATACACATTTAGGTTGCTTCCATATCTTGGCTATCGTAAATGATGCTACAGTGAACATAGGGGTCCATATATCTCTTCAGATTGGTGCTTTTGGTTTCTTCAGATAAATGCCCAGAGGTGGAGTTGCTGGATCATATTGTCGTTCTATTTTTAATTTTTTGAGGAAGCCCCATACTGTTTTCCATAGTGGCTGCATCAATTTACATTCCCACCAACAGTGTGGGAAGGTTTCCTTTTCTCCACAGCCTCGCCAACACTTTTTTTTTCCGCATTTTTCATGATAGCCAATCTGACAGGTGTGAGGTGATAGCTCATTGTGGTTTTGAGTTGGAGTTCCCTGATGGTCAGTGATATTGAGCATCTTTTCATGTGCCTGGTGGCCATCTGGATGTCTTCTTTGGAAAAATACCTATTTAGGTCCTCTGCCCATTTTCCAATTGGCTTGTTCTTTTGATGTTAACTTGTGTAAGTTATTTATATATTTTATTTTATTTTTTGAGATAGAGAAGGGGGAAGGAGGGGCAGAGGAAGAGGGACAGAGAGAATCTTAAGCAGGTTCCACAGTCAGCATGGAGCCTGACACGGGACTCAATCTCTTGACTGTGAGATCATGACCTGAGCCGAAATCAAGAGTCGGACACTCAACAGACTGAGCCACCCAGGCGTCCCAGATATTAACCTGTTATTGAGTGTATGGTTTGCAAATATCTTCTCCCATTCAGCAGGTTGCGTTTTCATTTCATTGATGGTTTCTTTTGCTGTGTACAAGCTTTCAAGTTTAATATAACCCATTTATTTTAGCTTTTGTTACCCTTGCCTGAGGAGACTGGTCCAAAAAATATTGCTGAGACTGATGCCGAAGAGCTCACTGCCTTTGTTTTCTTCTAGGAGCTTTGCAGTTCCAGGTCTTACATTCAAGTCTTTAATCTATTTTGAATTTATGTTTTTACATGGTGTAAGATAGTGGTCCAATTTCATTCTTTTGCATGTACTGTCCAGTATTCCCAACACCATTTATTGAAGAAACTGCCTTTCCCCCATTGTATATTCTTGCCTCCTTTGTCATAGATTAATTGACTATGCATGCTTGGGTTTTTTCTGGGCTCTCTATTCTATTCCATTGATTTATGTGTCTGTTTTACATTATTTCTTAGAGAGAGAGAGAGAGAGAGAGAGCCAAAGCAAATAAGGTAAAACAGTAACATCCAGTTAATTAGGTGGTGTGATTAGAGGTGTCTATATTTATCGTTTTTTGTATTTTTCTATATGTCTGAAATTAATTAATTTGTAAATGTAATTTCTATAAAATGTGGTTTCTAAATTGGAACACACTATACAAATGTTAGGCTATTATTATTATTAATATGAATACTACTATTATTTAGTCAACATATGGACATGCCTTGACAAGATAATGCTAAAGTCAGGAGACAGCCAAGGTGTAATGCAGGTACATAGTCCTAATGTTCTCATTTCCATTAGTTGTTTCTCTAATCACATGTGGATAATGAAGAGTGATTAACAAACAATAGAATGGTCCCAGCTTGGAAAATTTCACTTAATTCCGGAAGTAGGAATCGAGGAAACTGGGAGAAGAAGAAAACAAACACCAATATAGTTTTCCATCCTGAAAGTCTAGCTCAGCTCTCTCCTCTACGAACCCCTACAGAGGATCACCCTTCATCCTAGTCAGAATGGGCTTTCCTGTGCTCTTACAACATTTCATCACAGGCAGTGTTATTAGCTTTTTGTGAGTTCGTCTCCCCTGCTGGACTGTGGAACTGAGAGCAAGGATATTTCTATCTCACCTCTTGTATCCCCTGCTGAGATGATCCTTACTTACTCCTACTTTAAGCCTCAGGTCAGGTATCACCTTGTTCAGGAAGCATTTCCTGACTCACCTAATTTAGGTTAATCCTCTTCCTCTGTGTCCCCATATTACCGTATGCCAACTTCTTCCACAGTGTGCGTCGCACTGAATTATTATCCCGTGTTTGTCTTTCTTTTTGTTTAACTTTTAAAAACATGTTTATTTATTTTTGAGAGAGAGCAAGACAGAGCGCAAACGGGAGAGGGACAGAGAGAGAGAGACACGCACACAGAATCTGAAGCAGGTGCCCTTATCTTTCTCTCTGTAGGGACTCTGAGCTCCTTGATGTTAGGCACTGTGTCCTTAAGTGTCCAGCAAAGGGATTGGTCCATAGAAGGATCTTAATAATGGCATATTGAAGTGTATCTACTTAAATAAATATCTTATTTTTTAAAAATTTTAAAAAGTGTTTATTTTTGAGAGAGACCGAGTGTGAGCAGGGAAGGGGCAGAGAGAGAGGGAGACACAGAATCCGAAGCAGGCTCCAGGCTCCAAGCTGTCAGCACAGAGCCCGACGCGGGGCTCGAACTCACGAGCTGTGAGATCATGACCGGAGCCGAAGTCAGATGCTCAACTGACTGAGCCACCCAGGGGCCCCTGAAGTGTATCTACTTAAACAAAGAAAATGTACTAATAATGCAATTAAAAGTCTAAATTTATACATATGTAGCAGTCGCTTTGGCTGGATTGGAGTTGAGATATAGCTCATGCGTGGTGTTGAGTTCTAATCGTCATTCTTCATCTGGTTCTGAGCATAGAAGCACCTTAAAAAAACCCATAACCTAGCGGAGGGTCTATACAGAGGTGACAGGTTTTTAAATTCTCATAATGAACAGGGGAGAGTAACAAGTTTGTATGCTCTTTTGTTTTTGTGCATTTTTCTCAAGTCCTGTCTGATCACCTGTTTAGCAGTAATGTGTAGAAAACTAGCTGGTTACACTAAAGTATCTATCCCGTTAGCTTTGGAATAATATTAACGATATTTATTAAGCACTCAATAAATTCAAAGGAAGATACAGATCTTCATATCTCATCCTTCCCAAAGTATCTCCTGAGTACTATTATTACTTTATGTTAAAGATGAGGAAACAGGGGAGCCCGGGTGGCTCAGTCTGTTAAGTGTCTGACTTCAGCTCAGGTCATGATCTCGCGGTTTGTGGGTTCGAGCCCCGTGTCGGGCTCTGTGCTGACAGCTCAGAGCCTGGAGCCTGCTTCGGATTCTGTGTCTCTCCCTCTCTGCCCCTCCCCTCCTCATGCTCTGTTTCTCTCTGTCTCAATAATAAAAAACCTAAAAAAATTTTTTTTTAAAGATGAGGAAACAGACTCACAGGGGTTAATTAAGTAACCTGCCCAACGTCACTCAGCACTTAAATCTGAGTAAGCCGACCACGGCATCAATGTTCTGAAACATCTCTACTATATTACACTTGCTTTTTGGGGCGCCTGCCTGGCTGGTGAGTGGAGCATGTGGCTCTTGATCTCGGGGTTGTGAGTTTGAGCCAGGTTGGGTGTGGAGATTACTTAAAACTAAAATCTTTTATAAAAAAGTACTGCGCTTTCTTTTTAAGATGCGTGGTCAACAGGCTCTCAGACAGCCTCTAGGTGATTGCTGTCTCCGGGCAGTCACTCCCCCTTCTGTGTGGGCTGGCTTAAGTGATTTACTTCTAACTAAGAGGAAATGACACAGGCGATGAGATACTACTTCTGTGATTAGGTTACAAGAGGCTGTAACCTCTGTCTTTCTAGCCAACTCTCTACCTTGCTGGCTTTGATGAAGCAAGTCGTCATGTTTGAGGAGTCCCATGTAGCAAGGAGCTCAGGATGGCCTCTGGCCAACAGCCTAGCTATGAATTGGGCTCTCAGTCCCACAGACAATGACAGAGAAATTAATCTTGCTAACAATCACCAATTTGGGGGCAAATCCTTTCCCAGTCTTCCTTCAGAAGGGAACCCAAGCCCAGGTGAACACTTTCATTGTAGCCTTGTGTGGAACTCTAAGGCAGAGGACCCATATCCCTGACCTACAGAAATGGTGAGATAATACATGGGTGTTGTTTTGAGCTGTGAAATTGTGACAATTTTTTATGCGACAGATAATATGACCATTAAAAATATTGGCCGAACTAAGTTATATAATGAATATTGTGCTTACATGAACTTACGAGGTTATGCCCTGTTTTATGTACCTTATATGCATTAACTCACTTAATCCTTCCAACTACACCATGATGTAGGTTCTGTTACTTCCTTCATTTTCTAGGTGAGAAAACAGGAGGTACCAAGGTGTTTAGTAATTTGGTGACACGTGTCTAAAATGGCAGAACTTGGATAATTCATCCAGGCATTCTGGCTCTGAGAATCACATGCCTCACCCACTCTGCTATATTGATTCCAACATCATACTTTCTGGAAAAGGTGCATGAGGGAACTTGGCTACTAAACCTTAATTAGAAATGTTATTCGTGAACATTTATTTCGAAAGCATAATGTCTTAAAAACAGATGTCATAAGGCAATCGATTTTTATCTGTCACAGTTTTAGCAAGTAAGGTCTCCCCAGAGGTAATCATGGAATATGAGAGATTGGGATCTACATAGATGAGTCTTTGAACAAACTCTTGGATGTTTTATCTCTTCTACTCGAACTAAACACTCTCAACTAGAATGCCAGGCTCTATTGCAGTTTACTCTTGGAATTCATGTTATTCCGGAGATGAAAATAGAAATAATTCACGTATTAGAACCTTGGTGTTTCACTTTTGGTGCCAGCAGTTGGGAAAAGACGGGAGGCATTTGTATTCTAAACAAAACATTGAGATTGAAAACAGGCTAAAAGAGAGAAACGTTAGTTTAGCCCTAGGGAAATGATACATTGTTTCCCACATCTTCCCTAGTATGCTGTCAAGTTTTACACAAATTAAAATATCTTTATACTAAGAAACACTGATAGTCATCGTAAATAACATCTAGCTATTATTAGAGTCCTGTATGATGGAGAACTTCCGGGTGGCAGACAACAATGGCGGCCACCTATGTCCCAGTATTTCAACATTTCATCAAGCAATATAGAACAACAAGAAGAGAAAAATAAAACTACGCAAACCATACCCTCGCCATAACTTGAAGAGAAAGAATATCTAAACTTCAAAATAACTGTAGTAAAAGGAGAGATAACACCAAATTCCAGGGTGTTATGTTTTCTTGCCCTTCCACCCGTCCTCTTATAAGACTTTGTGGTGAGCAAGGTTGATTGAGAAAACCTGAGGGGAAAACAGAAGAGGGGAGATAGCTAACAACCCTGAAGTTGTCTAAAAACCACCACCGGGAAAACCAAGTTCACCCTAAAGGTTTTAAAGTGCTTAGGTGGAACCGAGCGTACACTACAGGAAAGAAACTTGCAAGCGTGTGTGATTGAAGGGGAAGTCTTTGGAACACATAGATTCTGGAAAAGAAACATGGTAAACAGCAATGGAGAAGAACTCTTTGTCAATGGAGTGGTGAAGGGGCAAAGACAAAAAAAAAACATGACGACGGAGAACCACAAAATCAGAGAGCACATGAACTCTCTCCTATCAAAAACAAAAGCACAAATAATTTATTAAGTATCTGGACTTTCTTATGGTGACAGAAGAGGGCGCCATTAAAGTAGGAATCTCAGAAAAAAAAAACCCCACAATATAACAAATGAACACCAATAAAAAGATTAGCATAGCTATGCAGAGTTGCTGCCGAGACAGAAAAATTTATAGCACTAAATACTTTGATTCGCGGTCCTTCCTCTTTTCTAAGTGACCACCTCAAATAAACTAGAGGAAGAATAAGATAAACCCAAGGCAAGTAGAAGAAATGAAATAATAAAGAGCTGAAATAAATGAAATTGAAAATAGAAAATAGAGAAAATCAATGAAACAAAAAGCTAGTTCCTTGAAATTATCGATAAAACTGATAATCCTTTAGCTAGACTAAAAAAGACAAAAAGAGAGAAGATACAAATTACCAATATCACATATTAAACCGGGGTTATTATTACAGATCTTTCAGCCTTTAAAGAATAGTAATGCAATACTCTGAACATCTCTACTGACATAAATTCAAAAACGTGGATGAAACAGACCAATTCCTTGAGAAACACAAGCTACCAAACCTCACATAATATAAAATAGAGAATATGAATAGTCCTATAATTATTTAAAACATTGAATTTGTAATTTAAAAGCTTTCATAAAGAAATCTGACCCTAATCATTTCACTGGAGAAGTCTCCTAAACACTTGAGAAAAATTAGAATCAATTCTGCACAATCTTTTTCAGAAAATGTCAGAGGACAGTACATTTGCCAACTAATTATATGAAGCCAGTATTACCGTAATAACAAAACCAGACAAAGGCAGTACAAAAAAGGGAAAACACACACCAGTATATTTCATGATCTTAGATGCAAATTTTCTCAACAAATCTTTGTAATTCTTTTTTAAAGTTTTTTTTTAAATTTTTACTTATTCTTGAGAGAGAGAGAGAGACAGAACACGAGTGGGGGATGGCAGAGAGAGACAGAGACACAGATCTGAAGCAGGCTCCAGGGCTCTGAGCTGTCAGCACAGAGCCTGATGTGGGGCTTGAACCATGAGATCATGACCTGAGCCAAACTCGGACGCTTAACTGACTGAGTCACCCAGGTGCCCCTGCAATTCTTATATAAAAAACGAATTATACATCATGATTAAGTGGGGTTTATTCCAGGAATGCAAGGCTGAGTCAATATTGGAAAATCAAAGCAATTCCCTATGACAGGCTAAAGGAGAAGAATTGCATGATCATATCAATTGATGCAGAAAATACATGTGACAAAATTTGACACCCATTCATGAGTAAAAAAAACCCTAGAAAATTAGATATAGAGAAGAACTTTCTCAACCTGATAAAAGTATCTATAAAAATTTTGCAGTTGTCATGATACTTGATAGCAAAAGATGGAATGTTCCCTCTGCCCTGCCCAAGATCACTAGTAGAAGTCCTAGCCAGCTCAGCCAGCTCAATAAGGCAAGAAAAGGAAATAAAAGGCATATATATTGGGAAGGAAGAAATAAAACCATCCCTGTTGTTAGATTACATGATTGATTATCTGTATAAAAAAGGAATCTAAAAAAAGTTTGAAGGGGCACCTGGCTGGCTCAGTCAGAAGAGCATGAGACTCTTGATCTTGGGGTCATGAGTTCGAGCCATGCATTGGGTATAGAGATTACTTAGATAAATAAATCAATACACTTTTTTTTTAAAAAGTGAAGATTTTTAAAGAAAGTTTATAGAATTATTGAGCGAGTTCAGCAGGTCACAGTGTACAAGATCAAAACGCACTAGTCAATCATATTCCTATATGCAGCAAAGAACTTGTGAAAACAAATATTCAAAATATATACCATTTTCATTCATTACACAAAATTGGAATAGTTGGATATAAATCTAATAAAACAATGATAGGTTGGATATAAATCTAGCAAAACATATGGTGTATGCTGGAAAGTTTAAAACACAAATGAAAGAAATCAACTAAATAAATGGAGAGATATAATGTGTTCATGGATTAGAAGACTCAACGTAGTAGAAATATCACTTCCTCTCAGATTGATCCATAGGTATAATACAATTCCTATCAAAACCCCAGTAATATATTTTGTATGTTGTTGAAACATAATCAAGCTTATTTTTAAAACTTTATGAAGAGGGAAGAGAACTAGAGTGGCTAAAAAGTAAAGTGGGAGTAATCATTATTCCTATTTTTAAGACTTACTATATAAATATAGTAAGTAAGACAGCCTGATATTGGCTTAGGAATAGACACATAGATCAATGGAATAGAATACAAAATCCAAGAAATGGTGCAGCACGAATACTCCCAGTAGGTTTTTTATGTTTATTTAAAATTTTTTTAGTATACAATTCAGTGGATTTTAGTATATTTACACAGTTGTGCAACCATTATCATTATCTTTTTTTCCCATTATCGTTATCTAATTCCAGAACATTTTCATCACCTTACAAAGAAATCTGTACTCATTAGCAGTCATTCTTCATACCCTCTTTCCCCCATCACCCAGACTCTGGCAATGATTAATTTACATTCTGTCTCTAGGGATTTGCTTATTTTGGACATTTCATATAAATGGAATCCTACAATATGGGTCTTCTGTGTCTAGCTTCTTTCACGTAGCATTATGGTTTCAAGGCTCACCCATGTTGTAGCACGTATTAGTACTTCATTCCTTCTTATGGCCAAATAATATTCCATTGTATTCCATTTTGTTTATCCATGTATCAGCTGATGGACATTCGCATTGTCTCCACCTGGGGCTATTATGGGCGATGCTGCCATGAACATTTGTGTGCAAGTTTTTGTGTGGACACATATATTTTGAATTCTCTTGGGTGTATGTATAGGAGTGGAATTCTTACATCATATGGGAACTCTGTAACTTTTGGGGGGACTGTCAAACTGTTTTCCAAAGCAACTATAGCATTTTATCTTTCCAACAGCAGTGTAGGAGTGTTTCAGTTTCTCCACATCCTCACCAACACTCGTTATTGTCCATCTTTTTAAAAAAAAACATTTTGAATAGCTGACTTTATTGTGATAGTACAGTATATAATGCATAAAATGTGTGTTACTCAACTGCTTATGTAATGGGTAAGGCTTCTGGTCAATAGTAGGGGATTAGTAGTTACAGATGCTGTGGAGTCAAAAATTACACATTGATTTTTGACTGGGGGGTGGTCAGCTGTCCAGGGTCACTTGTGCTTGCTATTCAAATGTCGCTTTAACACAGTTCTCTTTTCAAACAATATTGTCCCTTAGCCTTTCGAGAATGGAATGCTGAAATTGCTTTTATTAGGGGTTGTAATTTTTTAAGCACCTTGGAAGAAGAGAGGTCCACACAAGTCTGTAGTTCAGCTGCCCATCCCAATCAGACCAAATGATCAGAATTAAAATTTAGGGTTTCCAAATACCTTATGGAATCAGGTGGAGACCCCCAAGTATTGTAACGAATAGATTTATGACTTTCATACATAGCTGAGTGAATTCATGATGAAATTTTAGTGATGGGCTGTATTTTATGAATTTAAAACAGTAAGAAGGTTTTAAGTACATGGTCTAGACGCGATTCTGAAGACATATGACAAGCACACTGACCTTTATGTAGGTGAATAGGGAGAGCTATGAGAAAAAAAAAAAAGACTCTGGCTTAGTATGTTTATTTAAAATGTGAGGGCCCCTGGGTGGCTTGGTCGGCTAAGCATCCGATTCTTGATCTCAGAGATGTGAGATGGAGCCCCATCTCGGGCTCTGGGCTGACAGCGTGGAGCCTGCTTGGGATTCTCTCTCCCCGAGTCTCTGTCTCTCTCTGCCCCTCCTCCCCCTACACACTGTCTAGCTCTTGTGTTCGAGGCACTCTTTCCTGGCCCTGGGCGTGTCCTCACTGGGTGCTGTACATTCTGGTGGTATACAGCTTTCACCCGCTTCCTTCCCCGCGGGGGTGAGGACAGTTCTCAGCTCCTCAAGCCAGCCCCCGTGGAGGAGTCTACCCTTTCCTCCCCAGCTGGGTCCCTGGAGAACCAGAAAGGCAGCATCTTTTTGGTTATAGGCATTCTAGGAGATATTCAAAGTTATCTCATTGGGGTTTTCATTTCCATTTCCCTAGTGACTAATGAAATTGAGGGGTTTTTTAATGTGCTTATTTGTCATTTGTATATCTTTAGAAAAAAATTTTTTTACATTTGTTTATTTTTGAGAGACAGAGAAACAAAGTGCTAGCAGGGGAGGGGTAGAGAGAGAAGGAGACACAGAATCCGAAGCAGGCTCCGGGCTCTGGGCTGTCAGCACAGAGTCCCTCACGGCTATCGAACCCATGAACCGTGAGATCATGACCTGATCGAAGTCGGGCACTCAACCGACTGAGCCACCCAGGCGCCCCCATTTGTATATCAAATGTCTATTCAAATCCTTTGCTCATTTTTCAGTTGGGTTGTCTTTTTATTACTGAGTTACAAGAGTTCTTTTATATATTCTGGATACAAGTCCCTTGTCAGGTATACGATTTTCAAATGTTTTCTTTCATTCTGTGAACTATCTTTTTACTTTCTTGATGGAGTCCTGTGAAACACAAAAATTTTAATTTTGACAAAGTCCAACTTACCTATTTTTCTTTTCTTGTTGCACTTTTGGTGCCATATCAAAGAAATCATTGTCTTGTCTAATTGATTTTTGATAAAGGACCAAAATCACTTCAATGAAGGAAGGACATTCATTTCAACAAAGGGTGCTGGCATTGTTGGACAACCATAGGGAATAAAAAATGAGCCTCCATGCAAACCTCACACCATATACAAAAATTAATTCGAAATGGATCATATATTTAAATCTTAACATAGGGGCGCCTGGGTGGCTCAGTCAGTTGAGCATCCAGCTTCAGGTCAGGTCATCATCTTGCGGCCCGTGAGTTCAAGCCTACGTCGGGGTCTGTGCTGACAGCTCAGAGCCTGGAGCCTGCTTCCGATTCTCTCTCTGGCCCTCCCCCACTCAGACTCTGTCTCCCTCTGTCTCTTAAAAATGAATAAATGTTAAAAAAATTTTTTTTGAAAATGTAAACATAAAACCATAAACATTTTTACAGAAAACATAGAAGAGTATCTTTGGAAAATGGGGCTACATGAAGAGTCTTAGACATAACACCAAAAGAACATTCTAGAAAATAAAACATTCATAAGTTGGACTTCATAAAAATGAAAAAACTTTGGCACGGCATAAAACCCTGTTGTGAGGATAAAAGGAAAGTTACAGACTGTGAGAAAATATTTGCAAAACACATATCAACAAAGGTCTTAATAGTAGAATACATAAAGAACTTACAAAACTCAACAGTGAAAAAAATTTAGTCGTAAAAAAATTTAGTTGTAAAATGGACAAAAGACATGAATGGATACTTTAGTAAAGAAGTAATACAGATGACTAATAAACATATGAAAAGGATATTCATGCAAAGAAAGAGTGGTTGAATAAACTATGTTATAGCCACAAAATGGAATACTATGTGGCTATAAAAAACAATGAAGGCATTTGGTGTGAACTGCTGTGGATTGATATCAAAGATATATATATATATATATTTTTTAAAGTTTATTTATTTTGAGAGAGAGAACGCACAAGCAGGGGAGGGGCAGAGAGAGAGGGAGAGAGAGAGAATCCCAAGCAGGCTCCATGCTGTCAGCACAGAGCCCGACACAGGGCTCAAACCCATGAACCATGAGCTCATAACCTGAGCTGAGATCAAGAGTTGGATACTTAACTGACTGAGCCACCCAGGGGCCCTTCAAAGATATATTATTTTTTAAAAAATGTTTGCTTATTTATTTTGAGAGAGAGAGAGAGAGAGAGAATGCTAACTGGGGAGGGGCAGAGAGAGGGAGACAGAGAATCCTAAGCAGGCTCTACCCTGTCAACACAGAGCCCAATATGGGGCTCGGTCTCATGAACCATGAGATCATGACCTGAGCCGAAATCAAGAGTCAGATGCTTAGCTGACTGAGCCACCCAGGTGCCCCTCCAAGATATATTATTAAGTGAAAAGAAAGTTCAATAGAATATCTATTATACGCTACCCTTATATAATAAAGAAGAAGATATATGAAAATACCTGTTTGCGTTCATTTATAAAAAAGGAAAACAGGAAGGATAAACCAGAAGCTAAGGAGATTGGTCACCTATAGGGGTGTGTGGGAACAGAGTGGAAAGAATGTAGGAATGGAGATGAGGTAGTAAGGACAGAAGACAGTGACACACATCAGAATATATCTTTTTATATGGCTCTGGTTTTTAGAACCATGGTAATGTTTCACATTAGTCATCATGAGTGGGTGCTGAAGTCATGTTTCTAATGTAATTTTTCCTCTGTAATTCTTCCTTTAAGAAACATTTTTTAGATTGTAAAAGTAGTATAGCATACAAAAATGTTCATAACAGCCAAAAAGTGGAAACAACACAAATGTCTTCTAACTAAAGAACGGATAAACAAATGTGATAAATTTATACAATGGAATATTAGTCCTAAAAGAGAATGATGTGGATGAACCTTGAAGATATTATACTAAGTGAAAGAAGCCATTCACAAAAGGCCACATGTTGAATAACTCCCTTTGTATGAAATATCCATAGTAGGCAGATCAGTAGAGACAGAAGGTAAACTGATGGTTGCCAAGGCCTGGCGGGGATAGGGGTATTGGAGAGTAATGGCTAAAAGGTACAAGATTTATTTTGAGGGTTACTACAATGTTCTAAATGGATTGTTGTGAGTATTGCACAACACTAGATATGTTAAAAACGTAACTGAATTGTATACTTTAAATTTTTTTATGTTGATTTTATTTTCGAGAGAGAGCAGGGGAGGGGCAGAGAGAGAGGGAGACAGAATCCAAAGCAGGCTCCAGGCTCCGAGCTGTCAGCATAGAGCCCAACGCGGGGCTCAAACTCACGAACCGTGAGACCATGACCTGAGCTGAAGTCGGACACTTAACTGACTGAGCCACCCAGGCGCCCCATGAATTGTATACTTTAAATAGGCGAATTTTATGGCATGTGAATTATAGCTCAATGAAATCGTAATAAAAAATTAGTCATTGCTTACTGTCAATACATTCTAATTAACATCCGTTTGAATGTGACCTGGTTTTTCTTGGCAAGTTTTTGGAATCTTTTCTTTATCCTCAAGGTTCTGGAATTCGCCGTGATGTGCCTTCATGTGTTGTTTCATTCATTCTCTGCGATAGGCAGCACTTGGTTGGTTCTTGTAATATGGAGAGTGAGATCTTTCAATTATGGGGAACGTTCTTGGTGATTTCCTTGATGATTTCCTCCCTTTTATTTTCTCTGCCCTTTCTTTTGAGAACTTCTTTGAGAGGTAGTATGATTAATGTTCAAGTGCAATGTTTTCGAAGCCAGGCTGCCAAGGTTTTTAGATCCTGAATTTACCACTTACTAGCTACGTCACCTTGTACAAGTTGCTTAGCCTTTCTGTGCCCCCCTCATCAGTAAAATGTGGATAATAATAATAGCATCCACCTTATAGGGCTGTCGAGAGGATTAAATGAGTTAGATCATATAAAGCACCAATGGCAGTAATCTGCACAGCATTTGCTATTATTATTCTATTAGTCCAATGTTAAACCTGGAAAGATTCCCTAAACTTCTTATAATTTCTTCCTTCTATTTTCCATCGCTTTGATATGTTTTTCCTTCCTTCCTGTCTTTTTGTTTTTTACCTTCTGGGGAAATTTTCTAGCTTTATCTTCCAGCTCTTCTATTTCAGCTATCACATTTTTAATTTTTAAGACACTTTCTTGTCCTAGAATATTCTTTTTCTATATAGTCTCCTAAACTTTTGGTATGAGTAAAATACCTTCTCTTATCTCGAATGAGGATATCAATTGTAATGTTTTAAAGTCTTCTTCTGCTGCCTTCATTGTCTGGGTCCTCAGAATCCCTTTGATTCTACTGTTTGTGCTGTTCTCTCTCTTTAGCATTGGGAATTTCCTTCAGATGTCTAATGACCGTGAGCTTATATATGAGCTTCAAACGTTAGGATCTTGGGATCTTTACTCCGGACCCATTCCTTTTGTTCCCAGAGACTTCTAATCTCTCACCTAGGGGTAGAAGGTGGGGTGGGAGAAATATCTGGGTGCTGACATTCTGGGAGAAGAATGAGAAAAAGGAGACTGAAGGTCCTAATAAGACCACCCACCCACCTTCTTCCATTTTGAAGCCTGGGACTTATACCGGCTTTCTCTTGGGTTGTTGTTCAAGTCTGTGGCTTTTCTTTCCTTTCCTTTCCTTTCCTTTCCTTTTCTTTTCTTTTCTTTTCTTTTCTTTTCTTTTCTTTTCTTTTCTTTTCTTTTCTTTTCTTTCTTTTCTTTCTTTCTTTCTTTTGAATAAATTTGTATTGGTTTTTAAAAACATTTATTTATTTATTTATTTTTGAGAGAGAAAGAGTGTGCACAGGGGAAGGACAGAGAGAGAGGGACACAGAAAAATCCAAGCAGGCTCCGTGCTGTCAGTGAAGAGCCTGACTCTGGGCTTGATCTCAGGAATCGTGAGATCATGACCTGAAGCTGAAATCAAGAGGCAGACATTTAACCGACTGAGCCACCCAGACACCCCAAGTCTGTGGCTTTTCTTGTTTGTCACCAGAAAATCAATTTCAGGTTTCTTAGATGTGGAGCTTGGTGTGGCCAGCCTATGAAGTTGGGAAAGGCACCTAAGGGTTCCACTGTTTGTGATGACATATAAGTGTCCCTTATTAGTTTGAGCCCTGTGCTTCATCCTTGTTTTTCACTGTATTCCATGCCTCCCTATTCCGAGTCTCTTCACATCCTACAGGGTGAGCAGTTTACCTTCTGCTTTGTCCCCCTCTGCAGATGGTCGAGTTGTAGTGCCCGCCATGCCCCCAGGTCAGTTACCTCTCCTCTGGCCAAAATCTGTCTTTACATTTTTTTAAGCTTATTTACTTATTTTGAGAGAGAGAGCATGGTGCACGAGCATACAGGAAGGGCAGAGAGAAAGGGAGAGAGAGAATCCCAAGCAGGCTCTGCACTGTCAGCGTGGAGCCCGATGTGGGGCTCAATGTAGGGCTCAGCTGTGGGGCTCCATCTCACGAACTGTGAGATCATGACCTGAGCCGAGATCAAGAGCGGGACGCTTAACTGACTGAGCCACCCAGGTGCCCTCGTCTTCACAATTTTTCTTAACCCTTTGTTCTGGCTGTGTCCTCTCCTATTCTATTTATCCATCTGTGTATGTGTGTATATTTGTAATTACAGAAACGACTTTAATTTTTTTTTAATTTTTAATTTTATCCTTTCAAATCTGTTCAGGTAGTCTTTCCTCTGCCTTTCAGCAAAAACTCAAATTGTCCCAGTGCCCCACTGGTTTTCTGATCTCCTTTTGAGGGCTAGATAGTTAATGTCTTTTTAACTTCTTAGTTTCATGTTTTTGGGATTTGGGGGAGGAAGGGGAGAGGAGGAGTGCAGCTGAATCATCACATTTAACCATATGTTCCCGTATTGTATTGTATTGTATTGTACCGTATTGTACTGTACTGCATTGTATTGTACTGTACTCAATTGTACTGTACTGTACTATAGTATTGCATTGCATTGTACTGTACTATATTGTACTGTACTGTATTGTACTGTACTGTACTGTATTATATTACACTATACCGTGCTGTATTGTACTGTATTGTACTGTATTATATTGTACTGTATTGTACTGTACTGTATTGTACTGTACTGTATTATATTATACTATACTGTGCTGCACTGTACTGTATTATATTGTACTGTATTGTATTGTGTTGAACTGTATTGTACTGTACTGTACTGTATTATATTGTACTGTACTGTGCTGCATTGTACTGTATTGTACTGTACTGTATTGTATTTTACTATACTGTATTGTACTTCATTGTACTGTACTGTACTGTATTGTACTATACTATACTGTACTATACTGTGCTGCATTGTACTGTACTGTATTGTATTGTACTGTACTATATTGTATTTTACTATACTGTATTGTACTGCATTGTACTATACTGTATTGTACTGTACTATACTGTACTGTATTGTATTGTACTGTATTATACTGTACTGTATTGTACTGTCCTGTATTGTATTATACTGTACTGTACTGTACTGTGCTATATTGTACTGTACTGTACTGTATTGTACTATACTGTACTGTATTGTACTGTATTGTACTGTATTATATTGTATTATACTATATTGTATTATATTGAACTGTACTGTGCTATATTGTATTGTACTCTACTGTATTGTATTATATTGTACTGTATTGTATTATATTGTATTGTTCTGTATTGTATTATACTGTATTGTATTGTATTATACTATACTGTGCTGTATTGTACTGTATTGTATTGTATTGTACTGTACTGTGCTG
>CM053579.1:11472286-11514647 GCA_028646485.1 Cryptoprocta ferox | reverse complement strand
GTACTGTATTGTACTGTATTGTATTATACTATATTGTACTGTATTATATTGTACTGTATTATACTGTACTGTATTGTACTATATTGTATTGTACTGTACGGTGCTATATTGTACTGTACTGTACTGTATTGTATTGTGCTGTATTGTGCTATACTGTACTGTACTGTATTGTACTGTACTATATTGTATTGTATCATACTGTATTGTATTGTACTACATTGTCTACATTGTACTGTACTGTATTGTATTGTACTGTACTGTGCTGTATTATATTATATTGTACTGTACTGTACTGTGCTGTATTGTACTGTATTGTATTGTACTGTACTGTGCTGTATTGTACTGTATTGTACTGTACTGTATTGTATTATACTGTATTGTACTGTATTATATTGTATTATATTGTACTGTAGTGTATTATACTGTATTGTACTATACAGTACTGTGCTGTACTGTATTGCATTGTATTGTACTGTACTGTACTGTATTATATTGTAGTGTATCGTATTGTACTGTACTGTATTATACTGTATTGTATTGTACTGTACTGTGCTATACTGTACTGTACTGTATTGTATTCTATTGTAGTATACTGTATTGTACTGTATTATATTGTATTGTATCATACTGTACTATACTATATATTATATTATACAGTATTATACTATATTATATTGTATTATTATATTGTACTGTATTGCATTGTATTATATTGTACTGTATTGTATTATATTATACTGTACTGTACTGTATTGTATTATACTCTATTGTACTGTATTGTATTGTACTGTATTGTACTGTACTGTATTATACTGTATTGTATTCTATTGTACTGTATTGTATTGTACTATACTGTACTGTACTGTATTGTACTGTATTATATTATACTGTATTGTACTGTATTATATTGTACTATATTGTATTGTATTATATTATATTGTACTGTACTATACTGTATTGTATTATACTCTATTGTACTGTATTGTATTGTGCTGTATTGTACTTTATTGTATTGTACTGTATTCTATTGTACTGTACTGTACTGTACTGTATTGCATTGTATTATATTGTACTGTACTGTATTGTATTATACTGTACTGTGCTGTATTGTACTGTATTGTATTGTATTGTTCTGTACTGTATTGTATTGTATTGTATTATACTGTATTGTATAATATTATGCTGTCTTATATTGTATTATATTGTGTTGTACTGTACTGTATTGTATTATACTGTAATGTACTGTATTGTACTGTATTATATTATGCTGTATTGTATTGTATTATATTGTACTGTATTGTATTGTGTTATATTGTATTGTACTATACTGTATTGTACTGTACTGTATTGTTTTGTCCTGTAATGTACTGTTTTGTACTGTATTGTGTTATGCTGTATTGTACTGTATTATATTGTATTATATTGTGCTGTATTGTACTATACTGTATTGTACTATATTGTATGTATTATACTATACTGTACTGTACTGTATTGTACTATATTATATTATACTGCATTGTATTGTATTATATTGTACTGTATTGTATTTTATTGTATTGTACTGTATTGTATTATACTGTATTGTATTGTATTGCTTTTCTAAAGACAGTTTTAATGACCTATAATTCACATACCATAAAATTTACCCATTTAAAGTTGTACAAGTTAACGATTTCTAGCATATTCACGGAGATGTGCAACCATCACCACTATCTAATTCCAGAACATTTTTATCACCCATAAAACAAACTCTACTCTTCAGCAGTTACTCCCATTTTTCCTATGCCCCCCCTTCCAGCCCCTGGCAAACACTAACCTGCTTTCTGTCTCTACTAATTTATTTATCCTAAATATTTCCCATAAATGGCATCATATGATATGTGATCTTTTTTGTCTGGCTTCTTTCTCTCAGCAGAATGTTTTTGAGGTTCATCCACATTGTAGCATGTATTAGTACTTCATTCCTTTTTTAAGTTGTAATTTAATTTAATTTTTAAAAATATTTATTTATTTTTGAGAGAGAGAGACAGAGAGCAAGCGAGAGCATGAGTGGGAGAGTGGCAGAGAGAGAGGAAGACAGGGAATCCCAAGCAGGCTCTATGCTGTCAGCACAGCCCAGTGCGAGGCTCGAACTCATGAACTGTGAGATCATGACCTGAGCTGAAATCAAGAGTCAGAGGCTTAACTGACTGAGCCACCCAGGAGCCTCAGTACTTCATTCCTTTTTATGGAGGAATAATATACCATTGTATGGGTATGCCATGCTTTATTTCTCCAGGTATTAGTGGATATTTGGGTTGTTTCCACTTTTTGGCTCTTGTGAGTAGTGCTGTTATGAACAGTAATGTATACATTTTTGTGTTGACATCTGTTTGAATTTTCTTGGGTATATCCTAGGCTTAGAATTGCTGGGTCATAGGGTAATTCTACTTTAATTTCTTGAAGAAATGCCAAACTGTTTCCCACAGCAGCTATACCAATTTTCCTTCCCAATAGCAGTGTATGAGGACTCTAATTTCTGTTTTTAAATTTTTTAAATTAATTAATTAATTAATTTTTAAATTTACATCCAAGTTAGCATATAGTGCAACAATGATTTCAAGAGTAGATTCCTTACTGCCCCTCACCCATGTGGCCCATCCCCCCTCCCACACCCCCCTCCAGCAACCCTCTGTTCTGCATATTTAAGAGTCTCTTATGTTTTGTCCCCCTTCCTGTTTTTATATTATTTTTGCTTCCCTTCCCTCATGTTCATCTGTTTTGTATCTTAAATTTCTCTTATGAGTGAAGTCATATGATATTTGTCTTTCTCTGACTAATTTCACTTAGCATAATACCCTCTAGTTCCATCCATATAGTTGCAAATGGTAAGATTTCATTCTTTTTGATTCTGAGCAATACTCCATTGTATATATATACCATCTCTTCTTTATCCATTCATCCATCGATGGACATTTGGGCTCTTTCCCTACTTCGGCTATTGTTGATAGTGCTGCTATAAACATTGGGGTGCATGTGCCCCTTCAAAACAGCACTCCTGTATCCCTTGGATAAATACCTTGTAGTGCAATTGCTGGGTTGTAGGGTAGCTCTATTTTTAATTTTTTGAGAAACTTCCACACTGTCTTCCAGAGTGGCTGTACCAGTTTGCATTCTCACCAGCAGTGCAAAAGAGATCCTCTTTCTCCACATCGTTGCCAACATCTGTTGTTGCCTAAATTGTTTATTTTAGCCATTCTGACATGTGTGAGGTGGTATCTCATTGTGGTTTTGATTTGTATTTCCCTGATGATGAGTGATGTTGAGCATCATTTCATGTGTCTGTTGGCCATCTGGATGTCTTCTTTGGAGAAATGTCTGTTCATGTCTTTAGCCCATTTCTTCACTGGATTAGTTGTTGCTGGGGTGTTGAGTTTCATAAGTTCTTTATAGATTTTGGTTACTAACCCTTTATCTGATATGTCATTTGCAAAAATATACTCCCATTCCATTGGTTGCCTTATAGTTTTGCTGATTGTTTCCTTCACTGTGCAGAAGCTTTTGATCTTGATGAGGTCCCAGTAGTTCATTTTTGCTTTTATTGCCCTTGCCTCCAGAGACATGTTGAGTAAGAAGTTGCTGTGGCCGAGGTCAAAGAGGCGTTTGCCTGCTTTCTCCTCTAGCATTTGGTGGCTTCCTGTCTTACTTTTAGGTCTTTCATCCATTTTGAGTTTATTTTTGTGTTTGGTGTAAGAAAGTGGTCTAGTTTCATTCTTTTATTGTCGCTGTCCATTTTTCCCAGCAGCATTTGCTGAAGAGACTATCTTTATTCCATTGGATAGTCTTTCCTGCTTTGTCAACGATGAGTTGGCCATACGTTTGTGGGTCCATTTCTGGGTTCTCTGTTCTGTTCCATTGATCTGAGTGTCTGTTTTTGTGCCAGTACCATACTGTCTTGATGATTACAGCTTTGTAGTACATCTTGAAGTCCATTTAAAAAATTTTTTAATGTTTATTTATTATTTTGAGAGAGAGAGAGAGACAGAGTGTGAGTGGGGGAGGGACAGAGAGAGACACACACACACACACACACACACACACAGAATCCGAAGCAGGCGCCAGGCTCTGAGCTGTTAGCACAGAGCCCGACGCGGGGCTCAAACTCATGGACTGCCAGATAACGACCTGAGCTGAAGTTGGACGCTTAACGGACTGAGCCAGTCCCAGCCCGGGACCAGGCGCCCCGAGGACTCTAATTTCTAATGCATCTTTGCTAACACTGGCTATTATTTATTTATTTATTTTGGTTATAGCCATCCTAGTGGGTGTGAAGCAATATCTCATTGTGGTTTTGATTTGATTTCCCTGATAGCTAATGATGTTGAGCTTCTCTTCATCTGTTTATTGGCCATTTGTATATCTTCTTTGGAGAAATGTCTATTCAAATCATTTACCCATTTTTAATTGGGTAATTTGTCTTTTCATTATTGAATTGTAAGCATTCTTTATGTTTTCTTGGTATAAGTCCCCACTTGCAAATATTTTCTCCCATTCTCTGTGTTATCTTTCACTTTGTTGATAGTGCCTTAAAAACACATAAGTTTATGGGACGCCTGGATGGCTCAGTCGGTTAAGCATCGGACTCTAGATTTCAGCTCAGGTCATGAGCTCATGATTCATGAGTTCAAGCGCTGCAGTGTGGAGCCTGCCTGCGATTCTTTCTTTCTCTCTCTCTCCAGCCCTACCCCAACTCTCTCTCTCTCTCTCTCAAAGTAAATAAATAAACTTAAAAAATAAACTTTTAAAACTTTTTAAAATTTCCATGAAGTTCCATTTACTTCATGGAAGTATTTGGTTTTTGGTTGTGTGGTCAAATGAAACCATTGCTTAACCTAAGGTCATGAAGATCCATACCTATTTTCTCTCCTAAGAGTTTAATAGTTTTAGCTCTTATATTTAAGTCTTTGATTCCTTTTGAGTTTGGTATGAGTTAAGGGTCCAAATTCATTATTCTGCTTGTGCATATCCACTTGTCCTAGCACTTGTTGAAAACACAACTCTGTTCACATTGAAGGGTCTCGGCACCTTTGCTGAAAATCAATTGACCATGAATGTCTACGTTTTTCATGGAATATGATTCTCATCTTAAAACTATATAAAATCCAATCATGCTCATGTTAAATATTAGAGTACAATATATAAGGTCTCAAAAAATTCCTCCTATGAACACTTTCTCTGGAAGCTATTGGAGGCTGCACTGTGATGAGACAGTAAACCAACAAAAAGGAAGACACAGTATAAGGCCCAGGAAACCAAGAACCCAACTCCAGAGAGTGGTGAGGAGAAGGCCCAGGAGTTCCAGGCCATCAGATCGCTGGCCTACTTTGTAGCAGGAGAACAGAGAGGTGTGAGAGGGCAATCTTCAGGGGGAATATGGAACCAGTAGATTTTAGAAGGGTTGGAGTGTTTGGAAACATTATTGATAGCTATTTTACAGAACTCTTAGAACACTTGGCTAAACATAGCATTAGAAATGCAGAAATCTCAAACAATGAAATACTGAAGCTGTTATTAACTTTGGGAAAAGAATTAAAAGACTAACAATGATAAACTAAGACTAGCAATAGTATACTACTTTGCCAGGGCGCCTGGGTGGCTCAGTCGGTTGAGCATCTGACTCCTGATTTCGGCTTAGGTCAAGATGTCATGGTTGATGAGTTGGAGCCCCACGTTGGGCTATGTGCTGACATAACGGAGCCTGCTTGGGATTCTCTCTCCCTCTCTCTCTGCCCCTCCCCCCTCAAAATAAATAGAAAATAATACTACTTTTCTTAGCAGTGACCAATAATTACGTAGTCATAATCATGTAAACTTGGCTACTCGTTTAAGCAACAATTGCGATTGCGATAGACTGAGGGAAGTGAAGGATGTGGCGCTGTGTAGGGGAAGTATAAGAAATCTAAATTCTTGGGGCGCCTGGGGGGCTCAGTCCGTTAAGTGTCTGACTCTTGATCTCGGCTCAGGTCACTATCTCATGGTTCGTGAGTTTGAGCCCAGCATTGGGCTCCTTGCTAACAACACGGAGCCTGCTTGGGATTCTCTCTCTCCCTCTCCCTCTCTCTGCCCCATCCCACTTGCGCTCTCTCCTCTCTCTCTCTCTCAAAAATAAATAAATAAACATTAAAAAAAAGAAAGAAAAAGCTAAATTCTTAGCCATTGTAAAAGAAAGTCAATAGATAGCATCTACAGTTGTGAAATACATAGCTGTTGAGGCGTACCATGTAGATGCTATATAAACCAGAAGAAACACTTAAAACCACGGAATAGGGTTGCTTCTCGTGAGGATGATGGGGAAGGATAGAGCAGGGACCTGTGCCTTTTGTGATCAGCCGTGCCTCAGTATTATTTTAACTATGTGTATGTATGACAAGAAAACATTATTCTTCTTTAATTCCCAAGAGGTCATGAACCACAAGGGGATCACCCCCTCGTAACGGGGAGCAAACCGCGCACCTAAACTTCACCAGTGGTTTTCTGAGCTGAGTTTCTGCCTGGGGGAAGTACGTGGCAGAGAGGACAGGGCCTGGAGCCTTCTAGATGCCAGCCTCTGATGAAGTGAATTATGCGTGCAGGTGGCTTTCAACTGGCCAGCTAATTTCTGCAATATAGGAAATGACTGTAATTTCTGTTTCTGCATCTGGCCTCCAAAAGAGAAAGTGGCCCCAATTGCCTATTGAATTTATGGAGATGAGATCTCAAGTATCTTAGGATAATTGTTGGATGAAGGGACAGGCTTTGCCAGAAGCAATTTTAGTACTTCCCCCTCTCGTAAGGTACTTTGCAACAATTTTTCTATTTAATTTTTTTTAAGTACCGTATCTTAAAATCTCCTTTCGCGCCTGTAACTGGCTTCTCTTTGTTAATGCAGGGCAAGCTTCCTTTCTTGTGTGCCCTGATTTTTGTTATGCGTTCATCTTTCTACCTATGCCCCACGTACATCGCCTGTTCTTGATGATTATGTTTCTGTGGCTGTTTTTCCGTTCCTCATCTATCTCTTTCATCACCTCTCTACCCCCCCCCCCCGTTTTTTGTGGTGGTTGTTTTCCTTCACACTCCCACGTTTTTCTCTCCATTGTCCATTCATTTAAGAAGTATTCATGGAGCAGCTATAATATGCATTAAAACATGACACTCCCTTAGGCACAGGCTCTTAACAGTCTAATTGAGGTGACATACAAATGATGAATAGAAATAGTAATTAACTGTACTTAATGATGTAATGACAAAATTATTTCTGTACACGATGAATGCTACAGGATTACAAAATAAAGGTAATACATGCTTGTTGTAGGAAATTTGCGAAGTACAGAAAGTATAAAAAATGAAAATTGAGTCGGACTGGCTTAACCTCTCTGAGCTCCACTTTCTTCACGCATTAAATGGGGATAATAATATTACTTCCCTACCTCAGAGGGTTAATAGGCTTACCACAGAGCCTAGTCAGTTGAAGTGGTAGTGGTTGCACTTGTCACAACCCCCACTGTTAGTTCCTTCGTATATGGCATTTAAATCTTTTTTTTTCTGATATATGACTCTTCATTGTGGTTTAACAAGTTTTTCTCCACGTTTCCATTTTTTTTCCTCGGTTATGCTTTATTTGCTAAGTTTCTTTTTTTAAGTTTTTTAGATGTTTATTTTAGAGAGAGACAGAGCACCAGCAGGGGAGGGGCAGAGAGAGAGGCAGACACAGAATCCGAAGCAGGCTCCAGGCTCTGAGCTGTCAGCACAGAGCCAAATGTGGGGCTCGAACCCACGAACTGCGAGATCGTGACCTGACCCATTTTTTGGCAAATAGACAGGCAAGAAATACTTCCTAAGCTGCTACAAAGTACAGGTGCTTTGTTAAGTCCCGGGGAGATTGGAAATAGGAGGTGAAGAAATTCATTCTTTTTTCGTAAACTTGCTCGCATAGGGAACCAGCCCTGGCATAGGAAACAAGGGAACTGGGCTCTGGTCTCTAGCTTTGTCACCTCTATCTAGGTGACCCCTGGAGGCCTCACTTCCCCATGTGTAAAAATGGGTTCATGGAGGCCAGCCCCGCATATGTCATTCGGCTGTGGATCGTGCATGGCATCGAGCTTTGTCAACTGGACACACGGGAAACATTGCAGGTTTACGGAGAAATTGGTTCCTGCCTTCTTTATTGAGTGGGCAAGGCAGTTGGGTTTTATTTCTTTTTAAAAATTTTCTTCTTGAAGGAGATCATTTTAATTAGTCTTCTTGCCTTCACTCACTTTGTCAAGAATAGTTGGATCTCGGGGCGCCTGGGTGGCTCAGTCGGTTGAGCGTCCAACTTTGGCTCAGGTCATGATCTCGCAGTTTCTGGGTTCGAGCCCCGCGTCGGGCTCTGTGCTGGCAGCTCAGAGCCTGGAGCCGGATTCAGATTCTGTGTCTCCCCCTCTCTCTGCCCCTCCCCCACTCATGCTCTGTCTCTCTCTGTCTCTCAGTAATAAATAAATGTTAAAAAAAAAAGAATAGCTGAATCTCTGGGGAGAATTATCTTCAAGCCTGGCTGGTTTAATATGCAAAACCAGCTAAACATTTGATGTTATGAATACTGTTATTATAGAAATGAGTATGCCGCCCTGTGCATAGACTGGCTAGAACTCCCTACATGCTTGTCTTCCATAGACGATTGCAATTCACTAGCCCTTGGCCTGGACTGACGAATGAATGTGTGACGCATTTAGATCAGAGATTCATTTTCAGAGACATTTTAAAAGTAGAAAGACCAAGTGAAATCAACACCAGCTTCGACTTGGCCAGATTTTAAAATAAACATTTTCCTCAGGATTCGAGAACGTCAAATAAAATTCCGTCATTCTTTTTGTCATCATAAAAATGGACCATATTCATATGCCTTAGATTTTGCTTTAAAATACACGGAAGAATAAAATACTGGGAGGCCATATCAAAAAAAGTAAGGCAGAGTTGATGTTCATTAAGGCCAGGTAACTGGCCATGGTGGTTCATTATACTAGCCTAGTTTTGTGTGTGTTTGAAAATTGACATACTGAACAATAAAAACAAAACAAATTGAAACAAAGAGGCCAGAATCATTGTTTGTGGCACCTGGTTTCCATAGGCATTTTCATGGCCCAAGGATTTTGATACCTTAATTGGGAAATCTATAAAATCACGTAGAATTTTGAACTTTCCCAACCATTTCAAATTTGCTTGCATTTTATACAGAAGACTCCATGAGCGATATGATTGTTTTCTGTTGTTATGCAGACAAGGAAACTTCGTGGTCAAGTGACTTACCCAAGGTCACAAGACCACCTGGTACTAGGAGCTGGACTAGAAGCCAGGCTTCCTGATGCCCGAACTTCAGCTCACTTTACCCGAATGTTGGAGGTACAAAATCGATCCCAATTAAGTTTTTTTAAAATTATTATTATTACTTATTTTTGATGTTTACTTTTGAGAGAGAGAGAGAGACAGAGCGTGAGCAGGGGAGGACAGAGAGAGCAGGAGACACAGAATCTGAAGCAGGCTCCAGGCTCTGAGCTGTCAGCACAGAACCTGACGTGGGGCTCGAACCCACGAACTGTGAGATCATGACCTGAGCTGAAGTTGGACGCTCAACCGACTGAGCCACCTAGACACCCTTCAAAACTCTCTTTTAAAAATGTCTGTTTTTGAGAAAGGGGGGCAGGAAGGAGCAGAGAGAGAGGGAGACAGAGAATCAGAAGCAGGCTCCAGGCTCTGAGCTGTCAGCATGGAGCCCGACCTGGGGCTCGAACTCACGAGTTGTAAGATCATGATCTGAGCCAAAGTCCGATGCTTCACTGACTGAGCCACCCGGGTGCCCCTATCTGCTCAAAACTCTTGAATGAGTCCCTACAGTCTCTCAACACTCCAGAATCTTTAACAGCCAAAAGCAAACCATTCCAAAATTTACTGCCAAATTTGAACCTTTGTGACTCTGTAGAGCATAAGGACAATGCTGTATGAAATACGTGTTGGTGATAATTTAATATCTCAGTCAAGTAGGGAAGAGCAATTCAATAAACGTGAGATTTAAAAATACACCCTCATAACTCCTATTTCACGTCAAAATTAATTCCAGGTGAATGAAAAACAGGAAACCATAAAAATGTGGATCAAAAATTGAAACCATAAAAATGTGAATATCACATTTCTTTAGAGAGGACGTGCTAAGCTTAAAAGCAGTTGGAGAAAAATCATGAAAGAAACTCCTAAAATATTTGACAATATAAAATGCAAAGCTTCTGCATATCAAGTATAATAAAAGAGCAAGCTTGGAAAACTATTTGTCATAAAGATGAGAGAAAAGTAATGTCTTTAATATCTAAAGAGCACATACAAAATAATAAGGAAATACAGAGGCTCTCAATGGGAAAATGACCTTAATGGACAAGTCACAAAAGAGGAAATGTGAATGGCTAATAAACATATGAATAAATGTTCACCTGCACTAGTAATCAAAAATGCTAATGGAACAACAAGAGACCAATTTTCACCTATTAATTAGCAAAGATGAAAAAAGACAATACTCTGTTATCGAGGGCACCGTATGAAGGCCATTCAGACGCTGATAATGGGAGGGGAAACCAACGCCGTCTTTTTGGGAAGCAATTTGGCAATATGGTTCAGGAACTAAAATATAGTTCTCCCCTTGGACCCGTAGTTCCACTGTTAATAGCAATCCCTCCCCCGGAAGTAAGCCAAAGTCTGGACCAAATTTATGCAAAGAGATGCTCATGTATAATCACCAAATTGTCAGTCAACCTAAATGTCCAACAAGGTCCATGTCGGTAAATACATTATTGTATAATCGGAACACTGAACATTACTTAGCTATTAAAAGTTGTGCCTATGGTGACCTACTGGGAAACTGCTTGTTATAGAATGTTTAGAATGTTTAGAAATACAAAGATTATATATCACTGTACATATATGTTCTCATCTGTGTGAAAAGAGATATAGATGCATAGAAACAGAAGGAAAAGCTGTTAATGTGGTAGGTGTGTCGGAGAGGCAAGATTATGCTTATATTATCCGGGGCAATTGTTCTGTGTTACAGAATTTTTACAGGAGCCATGTAGGTTTTCGTTACTTAAAAAGATGGCTGTTTAGAACAGATGTTACAGATGATAAATAAGCCTGTGATCAGTATTTAACAACTATTATTATTAGTGTGTTTCACGTCCAGCAGATGGAGCTGTATGCCTTAACATTCAGCTCAAATTCTGGGAATATTAAAAACTCCGGCCACATTTTCATGTTTTGTTTTGTCTGAAGAAAATCTCTTCCATCCTCCTAAAGGTTTTGTAAAGCATATGTTCTTTAAAAAAAAAAAAAGGGTCGTGTTTAAAATTTGTTTTGAGAATTTCGTGAAACCCCTCTGAGATAATTGGAGACACCCTGGGGTGTCACAAAAAGCAGGACTATGTAATGGATTTGGGGAACTAGGGAGTTTGAGAGATTAGCTGATTGTGTGGGGCCACACAGGGAGTCAGGGCAAAGCCAGGAAAAACAAGCCCAGGGTCCTGTTCACTGGGCTTCATTTGCTGAGTAAAGGCATGGTAGGAAATTGTATTTTGATGGGTAAGTGCACAGGCTTAGCATTTCCGCATAATTTCAGAATTGATGTTTTCATCGGTCCTTACCGCACATTTAGGGCGGTGATGAAAAACACCGGCTCTGGAGTTAGAAGGACCTGGATTCCAAACCTAATTGTACAACGTCCTAGCTGTGTGACTTTGGGCACATCGCTTCACCTTTCTGTGCCTTACTTTTCCCATTTGTAAGACAGGGAGAGTTCAAGAAAATCCCCTACCCCTGGGGTTGTTCTGAGAGTCAAATGAGATAATGCACGGAAAAGTGTTTGGCATAGTGCCTGGCACATGGTAAGTGCAAAGTAAATGTTAGCCGCGATTAACGTCCATTCATTTATTCATCTCGCATTTTGGAATACTAACAGTGCGTCAGGCAGCGGGCTCCGCGCTCGTGAGAGAGCTTGGAACCAGGATTTCTGGGTCTCTGTCTGCCCTTACTTTATTTTAAACCTCAGATAAATTGCTCAATCTGTTCTATTCTCGGTAAAACAAGGGGTTTGGATGACGTGATCTCTCAAAGATCTTCCAGCTCTGAAACATTCTATGACTGTGTTTCCAAGAACATTACTGAATGAGATCAAATCAAAGTTATTATCTTTCAAATATATTCACATTATGCAGTCTCTTCTCCGGAGGTGCAAAATCCTCATCATTAGGTAAAGGTCCAAGGGCAAAAGAATGATTACAGCAGAGGCTGGGTAAGACCCTCATCTTTGAGAGGTTGGCGTAGACAAAAATTGGTCTTCAAAAAATATATGGAAATAGTACCTTGCAAACTATTGTATTTATGGCTAGTTTCATTACCAAAGCATACAGATGGTTGATTTCCACGTTCACGGACTTCGCAGGGCATCAAGATGCCTTTGGTATTTTCAAATTACAACAAAACAGTGTATTTGTGTATGTGTGCATGTGCGTGTGTGCGCACACACATACCTGTGTGTTATATGAGCGTGTCTGTGATTGAGGATAGATTTGCTTTTGCTTTCTTGATTTTATGCACCTAAACCAGTGATGGGCAAACTTTTTCCGTAACGGACCAGATGGCAAATACTTTAGGCTTTGTGGGCCACTTACAGCCTCTGCTGCTTCTGCTGCTGCTTTTTCTTCTCTTCCTCCTCTGCCTCCTCCTCCTTTTTCTTCTCGCAACCATGTAATAAAAACTATTCTTAAACTCCAGGGTGTACGAAAATAGACTGAGGATCAGATTTGGCCTACTGGACATTGTTTTTTTGACCCTTAACGTTTTAGCCTCCTATGTCTGCTGGTTTGGTCTCATGGAATCTTTCCATTTCTGCCCCATCCCACCACACTCAGGGCCCAGGTTGTTTCTGGCTAGCTTCTTCTTGTTCTAGGTTGTGCACCCTCCTGCCTTCCTATCTCATTTGCATCCCTCTAGTTACAATGACGCTCTGGCTACCAGGGCAGCTCCAGCAGAAAGCACTACCTCCGAGCCAAAATGGTGGTCATCTAGTCCAACGGATTGACTGCTCCAAGGACAGGGACTCGTCAGCACACTTGTCCCATGAAACAGTTTGGCAGGTTTCCTGGGCCCCAGCTCCCTAACCATGGCTATGGCATGCACTTCGTTTCCACCTAGAGCCAAGCTTTTCATTAGTCTGCAGATCCTTACTGAGCATCACTTGTGTGCTTGGCATTGTGCTATAGACCGGATGTGACAAAGAACAGCATGGTCATGGTTGTGACACTCAAAGAGCTTACGCAACATAATGAGGATGACAGACGCGGAAGCATTTCCATGTAATAATGCCAGGATTTTTGTGTAATATTGAAAGAAGTACAGGGTGTTGTGGGAGCACAGAGGAGGACCCCCAGCCCATACGTGGAGGTCATGGGAGGCAGCACCCGGAAGAAGCAACACTTAACTCTTGCTTCTAAGTAGGAAAGCTCTGTGGAGCTGACCAGAGCAGCGGGCACTCTAATGTCCTTAACAAATGGCTCTCGAGCTCTGCCTAGACCTTTGCTAACGGTAATCCTGCCCGCTCTAGCCTTATTCCTTTGGACTGAGCACCTGGTTTCAGAAACACCGTATTAACAGCCCCCTGGCCACGTCCTCGAATCTAGAACACTGACCCTACGCCCATGCCGGAGGTCCACCTCTTTCAGCCACATTGGCGACAAACAGTGATGATCAACTTCATCAGCTTTCAATGATTAATATTGACACCAGCAATTACTCTTTCCAGATATTACACATTTGCCTTTTTCAGCGTGCTAGGTTGGTTAATAAAGGACGAAAGAGTAGAGCACCCGAGTGTAAGTGGATATTTTCTACGCACAACATTTTAACTTCAAATTCCGAGTCCCCAAGCAAATTGGTCAGAAAGGGTCCTCTTACTCTTCATTAACTGCGAAATGAATAAAAGGATCTCCTCCTTTTGTGCCCCCTCGTGCAGGGGCCTTCTTGGGAGGTATGTTAGCGCATTCATATGTTAATTGTGTAGAGCCCTCAATCTTTTCACGGAGGCCCTGTACAATGAGAGGGGACTCTGCATATTTCAAAAGAGCAGCATATGCTTCTTAAGGTGAACGCGCAGTCGAACACCGCAGGGGAAATACAGCGCATTATTCTTTGCCCCTTTGCTGAGAGAGTTTACAAGCAACATTTGGAAATGGATGGCATTTCTCTATATAGAGAGTGAATTTGACAATTAACCATGTTTTTTTTTTTTTATGGAGAGATTCAGGTCTTCTAGACCACTTTCCTTTCTTTTAGGTAAATGAAAGAAATAAGAGAAATGAAAATTTCAATTCCCGGAAAAGCCCCCAGAAAGGCCTTCCCCTGAAGCCATTTAACTGTTCTTTTCAAAATGAATTCTCGTCAGAAAAAATTCTGAGCTGGCAGAGAAGTGGACCATGTATATAATTTAATATTTGAAATGGCTCTCATTCTTTTTTTCATTATGAAACCTCATGTGTCCTATCACGGGGATGCCTAATGTTTACGTTATAATTTCAGATATGCAAATGATTCATTAGGAGAGTATTTGATAATCATATTTCAAAAAACTTCTGATAGACATTAATTGCTTCTTCCAGAATTATATTCTAGTGCTCAGTAATGACACTCTGTATTAATTTCACGTGTATTAGAAATAATGATTAAAGTAAAACCTATTTTAGGTAATTTACATTACCTATTTGATGTAATGACCATTAGTTCAGAGCTGTTGAACGATGCTTCGTGGCTTAAGATGAATAATAATGGCCCAGTTCTCATCACACAGATGTTACACCTTATTGTAAAAAGAAGTTACGTCATTAAAATAGAAAATGTAAAAGAAATAGAATATACCATATCGCTAAGCTTGATGAGCCAAATTGAACAATTAATGTCTGAAAAGCATTAGCATTCCCAATGCACTGCGAGCTGTTTTCATCATGTTTTCTATGGGATCGATTTTTTTAAATGTTTATTTATTTTTGAGAGAGAGAGAGAGAGAGAGAGAGAGAGAGACAGAGTTCGAGTGGGGGAGGGGCAGACAGCGAGGGAGACACAGAATCCCAAGCGGCTCCAGGCTCTGAGCTGTCAGCACAGAGCCCGACGTGGAGCTCGAACTCATGAACTGCGAGATCATGACCTGAGCTGAAGTCGGATGCTTAACCGACTGAGCTACCCAGGAGCTCCTTGATGGGATCTATTTTGGAGAATGTTTTACACAGATAAATTTTAAAATTTGAGTAGAAATCCATAACATGGCTCAGGTTTACATGGACTATGAAATGATGCAGTGTCAAACCATGGTTTTGTAAAAATATTTCTTTAGTGTTTATTTACTTATTTTTGAGAGAGAGAGAGAGAGAGCAAGTAGGGGAGGAGCAGAGAGAGAGAGGGAGAGAGAAAGAATCCCAAGCAGGCTCCATGCCTTCAGTGCAGAGCCTGACACGGGGCTCAAACTCACAAACCATGAGATCATGAACTGAGCTGAAATCAAGAGTCGGATGCTTAACTGACTCAGCCACCCAGGTGCCCCACAAAATAATGTTTTTTTAATTTGAAAAGCAACTGTCAACAGTGGTTGTGTCCTGATTGGGTTTTGGGTGGCTGGGGGACAGGAGTATGAAGGCAACTGTTTGTATTAGACTTACTTTTCACTTTTTTTTTTTTTTTTACCTTTTGCATGGTGTACCATATGCACGTTACCTATTTTTAAATAATTTCATTATAACAACAATAACAACTCATAACCATATATATATTCTATTTTTATTTATTTATTTATTTAAAATTCTTTTTTTAAATTAAAAAATTTTTAAAAAATTTTTAAATGTTTTATTTATTTTTGAGAGAGAGAGAGAGAGAGAGAGACATCATGAGCAGGGGAGGGTCAGAGAGAGAGGGAGACACAGAATCCGAAGACAGGCTCCAGGCTCTGAGCTGTCAGCACAGAGCCTGACGCGGGGCTTGAACCCATGAACCACGAGATTATGACCTGAGCCAAAGTCGGACACTCAACCGACTGAGCCACCCAGGCGCCCCCATATATATATATTTTTAAATTTAAGTTGATTTATTGATGAGAGCTAGAGACAGCACGCGTGGGGGAGGGGCAGGGAGAGCCAGACACAGAATCCGAACGAAGCAGGCTCCAAGCTCTGAGCGGTCAGCACCGAGCCCGCCTCGGGGCTCAAACTCACAAACCATGAGATCACGCCCTGAGCCGAAGTCAGATGCTTAACCGTCTGAGCCACCCAGGCGCCCCCACTCATAACCATATATTAAAGTGCAGAGGTAGTGATAGAAGCTACCAGCACAGGCTTTAGAGTCAGACACACAGACACACACACACAGTCACCCTAGACTCCAAACCCAAAGGGTTCATTTTCCGGTTCTGCCTCTTTCTACTCATGAGGCCTCGAGCAGGCTGCTTACCTTTTCTAAACTAGGAGAACCTGCCTCCTGGGCTCGATATGAGGATTTAAATGGGGTTTAATATGACACCTGGCATATGGACAAAGTGTTCCATGAATGTCATCTAGCATTATTTTACATCACACTAAAACAAGCTCATCTAATATAACTGGCCCCTAACATCTATTCTTCTTCTCAGTACCAGCAGTAGAATCATGGCTTCTTGGTGGTAAAATTTTGGAAAACCTTATAGCTTTTATAGTTAGACACACCACTATCATCCTCCTAATTCTTCTCTCACTTGTATGAAAACTTCACTGCTGATTAGTTACAATGCTTGCAATTACGACCTAGATCCCCTGACTTTCGCTACAGTGTTCCTTAGAGAGCCTTTTAAACGGAAATCTCTTGTGGGCCAAGTTGGCTGTCTTAGATTCTGTTGAACGCCCTGACCTTGTCAAGAAGGCTAACTGTGCTGAGGGCTTCATCTTGATACAAAGGGAGAAATTCCAAGAGCGCTTTCTAGGCAGGACCTAGTGCATCCTGGTCAAAGGTCCTGCAATCCGGTGGTCACCGTAGCATGGTCCGTCGTACTGAGGACAAGAGACCGGGTGAGAGCGATTCTCCATGTGTTTCCAGGTGTGCTTTCCCTCAGCAATTCTCAGCGTGGCATCTAAATGCAAAGCAGGTTTCCTTGATAGTCCCTTCAGTTTTTCAGTGAGTCCAAATTTACCACCAAGTAATTTGAATTTTCCGGTGTTTCCAACGTCCACTGGGAACAAACGCACTTCCCCCTAGTCGTTTTGTCACATCGACACGTATCAATGATCACTTATCAATACACTTATCAATACAGAGAACAAGTGATCTCAAGCTGGGTCGTGGAAATGTACGACTTCTGAAACAGATATCGGTGTCAGGGTCAAGGTCGAGTGTAAGATAGTCACAGGAATCGTTCTTCCTAGACCCGCTGTGTGGCGGGCCGGCTGAGCGAGCTCGAACTGGGGCCGCAAATAAAGGACGAGGTGCCTTTCAGTGCAGCTACCACTGGGACGGGTCTTGGGTTGGGCCAGGAGGCGGCAGCAGAGAGCAGGCCTGTCCATGAGAAGAGATGCTAAGAGAGCAGCAGTCCTATTGCCAGGTCAGGGGGAGCCTTCCTGAGGGCAGACTCATCAACTGTAGAGTCGGAGCCCGCCCAGTTTAATGGAGTGCCTGTGAACTGGATTGGAGTCAAACAAACCTTGGCATGAAATGAGCCTCCAGCTTGGGCAGGTTAACATCCCCGAGCATCGGTTTCCTCCTGTATAAAGGGGTTGGATGGGTGCCTGGGGAGCTTAGTCGGTTAAGCGTCTGACTTCGGCTCAGGTCATGATCACACGGTTCGTGGGTTCGAGCCCTGTGTCGGGCTCTGTGCTGACAGCTAGCTTAGAGCCTGGAGCCTGTCCTCAGATTCTGTGTCTCCTTCTCTCTCTGACCCTCCCCTGCTCATGCTGTCTCTCAAAAATAAGTAAAAAACATTAAAAAAAATGTTTAAGGGGAATAATAATAGTACTTACCTCATGGCATTGTTGTAAAATAATTCTGGCCTAAACCGAACAATTAAAAACTATATAATAATAACAATCACTACCTGCTGCTCCAGAGGTAACCTTCGACAAAACGGGGCCTTGAGGAGCCACTAGCTAGAACCTTCTGAACAGGAAGGCCGGTGGTGTTCCCTGCTGCCCTTTGTAAACTTGCATTTGAGCAACAGATTCATACTGCTAAGTTGCCTCTATTGCTGATGGTTTTCAGATCATTTAAAGTCTGAAGTTGCCCTATTGTCACCATAAAACATGCCAATGTTCATAGAGTTCCAGATATCTGTGTCCAAATGCTGTCCCCCAGGCTGTCATTTACACCTGGACTTGACAAAAGAGCTCTTCCTTTGAACCTCGGATCAGAACTTGTGCTTTGGGAAATCGGCTCTGCCTTTTGGGGAAGGTGATCAGCCGAGGGTGGGCTCTGGGAGATCTAGGGTGGGGAAATATTTTGGAGGAAACCTTAAGACCAGATCACAGCAGGGGTGCCCCTGAGTTTTCAGACACACTAATGGAAATGATTTTCTTCCAGTGCCCCGCCGCCCTCCCACCACCAGCTCCTCTCAGAGTGCAGACACGCCTGAATCATATATTGCGATTCTACCCAGCATATAATGCAATGGTACACACCAGAGTTCAGGCCTTGGACACGATGGTAAAGGGAGAGGGTTATAGAAAGTAGGAAGGAAAAAACGAAAGAGGAAAGTTGGGATCACTGAAGTGAACCGGGCTGAACCACCAGCTCTCCTCCAGGGCTGGCCCAAATCCACAACTGTGTGTGTGTGTGTGTGTGTGTGTGTGTGTCTCCAGTAACTCTCTTCTCAATGTTTCCAAGTTTAAAAAAGTTAAGACTGGTTACCCCTGCTTGATTAAGATGTTAAAGGACAACCTTCATGGAAGAATAAAGAGAGTGGCCAGTCTGAAATTAGAGTAGCCTCGAGGAAAAGTTCTAGAGAGGACCAAGTGGGGGTTTTGAACAGGAAGGACTTCCCGAGCACAACCTCTTATGGATGCCTGAGAACCGTGTTTGAGGAACTATTAGAATTTTTTTCCCTGCAAGCTTATCAATACAAAGTTCTGGGATATCTTTTGGAGTTGAGTATCTGTAGAACCGACATTCATGTGGACTCCTGATAGAAAGTTCTAGTACTTTCTCTCCAGGAAAATAATTATTGGGGATGCTAGTTCAACTGCAATTTACTTCTGGACGTGTACTAGTTATCCGATTGGCAATTAGGGAATTGCATTTGCTTCATGATAATAAATAAATGATAATTTACTTCACTAAACACTGTACGATGTGATAGAAAAGCTCCTTTAAATACTTTAAATTGTATAGATATTTATTACCCCTAAAATGTGCTCTACTAGATAGATATAGACAGGGAGACAGAATATAATAGTTTATCATATTTACAAGTTCACTATGGGCCAATAGCTTATAGGACTTTTTTTTTTTAACTTACAGGACTTTCAATAAGTGTTTTCATTTGTCATCTCCTCTGTGAAGCTGTGATACTCTGTCCAGGCCTCTATCCTTCATTGTATTTAAGTGATTGTTTGTATGCCCAACTCCCCCAACTGGTGAGATCCTTGAGGGCAGAACCTTCGTTTCCTTCATCTTCTTGTCCATAGGGCCCAGTGCTGGGCCTGGCATATAGCAGCCACTCATAAAATGAAAGCATATATAAGGACATCTTTATCTTTAGGATGAAAATACACTATCTGTGTAATAGCAAAATTGCATATCGTGTTTTGTTTCAGGCAGGCCATTAGAAATTTTTTTTCTGAGATTGATCAGATATTACTAAGGCCGCAAACTTTTCCCCACATTGAATATGTTTGGCCTCTAGTCTCTTATACAGGATGCCATCTGACTGTAACCAAAGAGCTTCATCTTTTGGGGGGGGTTGCCTGTCAGACGGCAGCCAGCGGCAACCTTGTGAGTTGGATGAAGTCCGTCTCTGATGTTACCGATGTTTAAGCCATGTTTAAACCGAATTTATCGAGCGCTTACTGGGTCCCCAGTATTTTGCTGGACATCGCAGCCAGAGATACCGAAGTCGAGGAGACAAGCCTAACGACCCAAAGCCGTTAGAGGGAGACACATAACAAGGGGCTACTGACAGATGCTGAATTGTTGAGGTGCAGATTCTAAGCGCTATAGGAGGTCAGAGGGAGGAGGGGAATGATGACAGAGGAGCGTTCTGGGAAGGCTTCCTGAAGGAGATGGAGTTGGAGCTGGAGCCCCAAAGATGAGGAGGATCTGACAAGGTAGAGGCCAAAGGAGGTTATTCCAAGGAGGGAGCTCAGTGTAAGCAAAGACTAGGAAGTGGGAATGAGTTGTGCAGCCTTTGGGCGTAACAAGGCCATTGCCCAACAACAGAGTACCTCTTCCGGGTTCAAAGTCAAGGCCTGCTGGAGAGGAAGGCAGGATATGTGAGTGGCAAGCACCTTGGTTGAGTCATGGTGCGTTTCTCGGACTTCTTACTCCTGCTTTCTATTGTACCTCTGCACTGTGTTTGGAGGGTAGAGCGAGATGACTGTGGTTGTCGTGAAGTTCTTTTTGCTTTTTAAATCAGCAACCTCATTTTATTTTATTTTTAAAAATTTTTATTTAATTAATTTTTTATAATTTACTCCAAGTTAGTTAGCACATAGTACAACAATGATTTCAGGAGTAGATGCCTTAATGCCCCTCACCCATGTAGCCCATCCCCCCTCCCACAGCCCCTCCAGCAACCCTCTGTTTGTTCTCTATATTTAAGAGTCTCTTAGGTTTTGTCCCCCTCCCTGTTTTTATATTCTTTTTGCTTCCCTTCCCTTCTGTTCATCTGTTTTGTATCTTAAAGTCCTCATTTCAGTGAAGTCATATGATATTTGTCTTTCTCTGACTAATTTCACTTAGCATGACACCCTCTAGTTCCATCCACGTAGTTGCAAATGGCAAGGTTTCATTCTTTTTGACTGCTGAGTAATACTCCATTGTGTATACCATGTCTTCTTGATCCATTCATCCACCAATGGACATATGGGCTCTTTCCACACTTTGGCTATTGTTGATAGCGCTACTATAAACATTGGGGTGCATGTGTCCCTTCAAAACATCATACCTGTATCCCTTGGATAAATACCTAGTAGTGCAATTGCTGGGTCATAGGGTAGTTTTTTAAATTTTGGGGGGGAATCTCCATACTGTTTTCCAGAGTGGCTGCACCAGTTTTCATCCCAACCAGCAGTGCAAAAGAGATCCTCTTCCTCCCCATCCTCACCAACATCTGTTGTTGCCTGAGTTGTTAATGTTAGCCATCCTGACGGGTGTGAGGTGGTATCTTATTGTGATTTTGATTTGTATTTCCCTGGTGATGAGTGATGTTGAGCATCATTTCATGTGTCTGTTGGCCATCTGGATGTCTTCTTTGGAGAAGTGTCTGTTCATGTCTTTAGCCCATTTCTTCACTGGATTAGTTGTTTTTTGGGTGTTGAGTTTGGTAAGTTCTTTATAGATTTTGGATACTAACCCTTTATCTGATATGTCGTTTGCAAATATCTTCTCCCATTCCATTGGTTGCCTTTTAGTTTTGCTGATTGTTTCCTTCACTGTGCGGAAGCCTTTTATTTTGATGAGGTCCCAGTAGTTCATTTTTGCTTTCGTTTCCCTTGCCTCCGGAGACTTGTTGAGTTGGAAGTTGCTGTGGCCGAGGTCAAAGAGGTTCTTGCCTGCTTTCTCCTCGAGGATTTTGGTGGCTTCCTGTCTTACATTTAGGTCTTTCATCCATTTTGAGTTTATTTTTGCGTTTGGTGTAAGAAAGTGGTCTAGTTTCATTCTTCTATTGTTGCTGTCCAGTTTTCCCAGCACCACTTGCTGAAGAGACTGTCCTTATTCCATTGAATATTCTTTCCTGCTTTGTCAAAGATTAGTTGACCAATGAAGTTCTTAATTATGACAGATTTCCTTGCCAGAACCAGCTGCTTCTCCCAGCCAGTTATCACCCCAGATGTCTTGGTAAGCTTGTTGGATGTTGAAGGAGATGGGACTGGCTAGAGCTTGAGTTTGAAGAGGTGGCAGGAGCCAGATTATAGAGTTCAAAATACTATCAGCAGAATTTAGAGGACAAAATGCATTTTTTTAAATGAAGCTTTACATCTTCTCAGAATGCTCTCCTGTCATTTGTCTCCTTTTATTCTCAGAAGAACCCTATTGTGTAGTCAAGGGAGATATTTTTATTTCTGTTTTCATAGATGGGGAAGCTGATCTCTTAGCTTCTAGGTCTGTTGCCCCTTACGGGCTCACAGGTAAGTTGAAAGAGGCCGACGTGTAAATGTATAATTTTAATAAGCACTATAATTATTCGAAACCCCTCAAAGAAGTGGGATCCCTGAGCTTTGGTGTTTGGGGGCCTTGGATACGTGTAGGAGGAGCACCATTTGCCGAGAACTGTAGTATGTAGTGCTGGGACAGCCAACCTGAGAGATAGCATCCTAGGGAGATGCCAGCTCAAGGTCACTCATCCAAATGAGGCATCAATTCAGACAGGCTAGGCAGAAAGGGAGAAGCTGGATGTGAGCCACCAGGATCAAAACAAGTAAACCAAATACGAAAAGGAGGGTTTAAACAGGAGGATGGGAGGCAGAACATGGAGATATTGTCTAAGCTGTTGAGGGCAACTGCAATAGCCATTTAAATGATTCCTGTGGGGGCGCCTGGGTGGATCAGTCAGTTAAGGTGTCTGACTATTGGTTTTGGCTCAGATCATGATCTCACGGTTTGGGAGTTTGAGCCCTGCCTAGGGCTCTGCGCTGGTGGCCTGGAGCCTGCTTGGGATTCCCGCTCTCCCTCTCTTGCTGCCCTCCCTCCCTCACACTCTCTCCCTCTCCCAAATTAAATAAACTTAAAAAAATAAATGATTCTTGTGGTCTGGGTTGTTTGTGGTGAGGGGTCACTAAAAATTAAGAATTCTGGGGGCACCTGGCTGGTTCGGTCGGTAGAGCATGCTTCTCTTGATCTCAGGGTTGTGAGTTTGACCCCCACATTGGATGTAGCGATTACTTAAAAATAAAATCTTTAAAAAATTAAAGATTCTGATGGAGCCTAGAGTACCAAAATCCCCTCATACCCTTCTTTCTGCCCTGCTGAGGGAGCTAGCTGGTGTTTTCCTACATTTGCTTGGAGAAAGGCATTGTTGTGCTCTAAAGAATACATACCTTTCCAGGAATTTGAGTTGAATGATCTAGCCTCATGGAAATTTCCAGGAAGGTGTGAGGTGGTTGTGGGGGGTCTCCATGTTGTGTACTAAACTGACCTGAATTCCAGAAACCAAGGGATTTCCCAAGTGATCTCCCAATAAAGATTACACATTTGCATAGCTATTGTGGCTGGCCTCCCATATCTATCATCTTCCATAACTATGTGAATTTCTAGGCCAAGTGGCTAAATTAATGCTACAACAATAAAAGCAACTTCATTCATCAGTTTGGGCTCATGGGTGTGCCAGGGCATTTGCTGAGTTCCACTCCATGCTGCAACCCAGTCCTTACTTTTAGAGTGCTTCTCATCCCTTTAGAGTGCCAGGTGTAGGCCTTTGGACTAAAGTAATGATAGTCTCAGGGACTCAAGGTGGCTCCATGGATCCAGCTCGGATTCACAGACATGAGGCAACCCTGTTAAAAGAAACATTAAGATGGGTGTGTATGTAGCATCCCATATGTTGTGCTAGTCTATAACACATCATCCTTGCTTCCTTTTAGTTTTTGACCTCTCCTGGCTTGAGTTCTATGATATGACCTTCTTATGAAAAACTTAAATCCTCTATTTCATGTCACTTTTCTTGCAACGACATTGCTGGTGCCTCTGCAAATTTTACCTCATGTAATAGCCTCAAGCCAAGGGTGCCAGTTTATGAAGTGTTTTCACATATGAAAGGGGCAAGAGCACTCTCCCATTTCCACTGTGATTGTGCAATAGATCTGGAACCAAGATGGTGGACTGCTCCAATGTGTGGCAATGATTCCTCAGTTCCTCTACCACCCCTGAGGGTAGCCTGCTGCTCCCACAGAGCCTCAACCTCTTGGACCAGCTGTGGGAGATTGACATCTTTACACAATTAGACCATAGAGACCCTTCAAACTCATCTTTAACAACAGGTGGTTAAAAGGGTCTCTTCTTGGAGTTAGCAAGACTTATCATTTATAATTACCTTCTTGTTCCTCAAACATCCCAAGCCCCTTACCTTCCATGGAGCTTGCTATTTTCTTGATCTGAAATGGTCTTTTCTTCTATCCTCAGATGGCTGGCTCCTTATTCTCGTTCTCAATGATCCTCCTCCTCAAAAGAGCCTCCTTTGACTACCTTCACTAATATAGCTCTTCACACATATATCATCATCGCTGTCTTTGCATTAACTCCACATAAATTCTTTTCATAACACTTATAGCTCCCTAATCTTATATACATATTTTTTTGTTCTTTGTTCATGGCCTGACTATTTAATAGAATCTAAGTTATTTGAGGTCAAGAACTTTATCTGTCATGTATAAACTGTTCCCAGCACCCAGAACAGTGGCGTAAAGCAGGTATTTGGTATTTCCTAAATTTACAATTATTATTCCTATTATTATTTTCATTATTATTATCAGGTGAGCTGAAGGAAGGTATCAAGGAAATGAAAGTCACAATAAGATTTTCCCAGGGCGCCTGAGTGGCTCAGACGGTTGAGAGTCTGACTCTTGATTTCGGCTCAGGTCATGATCCCAGGGTCATAGATGGGGCCCCACGTGGAACTCTATGCTGAGTGTGGAGCCTGCTTGAGATTTTCTCTTTTTCTTTCTCTCCTACTGCCCCTCTCCTCCACTCGCTCTCTCTCTCTCAAACTAAAATTAAAAAAAAAAACAAAATAGTAAGATTTTCCCTATCATCACCCACTGCTATTCCATCCCTAAGGACCATGAGAAAGAAAAAAGCAAGTACAAAAAAATTGAGCCTTGTGTGGTAGCATCAGGATGTCACATGCAGACCAAAATAGAATTCTTAGAGTACTGCATGCCCACCATCCTCCATGGGATTCACTGTGACTTACTGTCCCCTTAATCCTGTGAACCAGCTAATTCTACCATGCTTCAAGTCCTCTGAATTCTCATCGCCTGTTTAACAAATTCACCTCCAAACTCAACCCTTTCATAAAATAGTCATTTCATGACTTAGCCTTATGTGAAACTTGGTTCATCGGTGAAGAGACCATAACACCAGCGGCTTCTTGAGTTGGCTGCAGGTCATGTTCCCCTTCTTCATGGAACAGCAGGGCCAGTTTGATCTTCACTGTCCAAAGCCACTTTCGGCCCCTTCACACACTCATAAACAAAAGCAAAAACAACAAATAGCAATAACAACAAAACAAAACAAAACAAAAAACCTTGCTCCTTTTGAGACATGTGCCAATCAGTTTAACTTCTCTTTAACCTTCCTCGTTGCTGTCATCTACTGATCTCCTAGATACTCCTCTGTATTCACCAATGAATGCAGACGCCCTTTCTTCTCCTCTGTCCCACATCTTACCATACATCCTGGCTGAATTCGACAGCCATCAGAACAACTCACTCAACACCTTGATCTTGAAGCTCCTTGACCTCTCTACCTCAGCCACTGACATCTCCCATCTCATCTTGAAACTTTTCAGGACCCAAAATTTGTTCCATCTCGAAGACCACAATTTCAGAATTCCTTTCTGGCTATGACTTCTTAGTTTTTCAGTTTACTCAGTCAGCTTTCCCCATTGCCTCATCCCTCTACTTTCTCCCATTTTTACTTTCCTCTCCCTCTATCTTACATAATAGGGTCCATTACTGTAATTACTCTCTTGTCAATATTCCTCATGACACTATTGCCAATATACCAAACTTATTTGTGCCGAGGTGGGCCTAGGGTAAGGTAAATGAGCCTTCGATGGTACCTCTTCTTCTCCACGACCCCAAGAATCTCAGGGGGCACTCACTGTCAGGTGCCAATCCAACCCTTGCATGACCCTGAGGATGAGTGCTTCCGTAAGTTTTTTTCCAGGAGATGTGGGGTGTGGGAGGGAAGCTCACTAAGCTCACCCTACTATCTAGGAAATTCCAGAACCTGTATGAATTCAATTAAATTACCTACTTTCTTTATATCCTTCTTGGATTGGCTAACCACTGCCAGAAAAAGTCACACAACAAGGTAAATTCATTCCACTGTAAATTCATGATTATTCACCTCAAGTGGTTCTCCAAACCTAACCTAGCAATTCACCCATTTCCCATTCTGAACAATAATATTTTAAATCTTTTCCACTTTCTTCAAAGCTCTGACCCTACTATTCACCTCCATTTCCATTCTCAAATGATGACTCATATCTCTCTTCTCAGGGAAAATAGAAGCCATCAGACACAACTCTCTGTAAATCTCCACCACCATATTTATAATCTTGGCTGCATCCTTTTCCCGTGTTAGGACGATGTGTTATCTTCTTGCCACGATCTGTCTTTCCCCTTCTACCTTTTCTGGCATCTTCTTTTTTCCTTTATCTAAAATCTCTCCCTCTCTATCACCCTCTGCCCACCAGCATTTAAACATGCAACTATCTTTTGCAAATATCTTTTGTTAGTCACGTGTCTCTCTGCTGGACTACTGCCCCACCTCTCTGTTTAAAAAAAAACACACACATTTTCCACACTTTCTCATTAACACTCACCCTTCCTTCAACCACAGTCTTCTCTCTGCCCACTCCAACAACAGCCATCAAGAAACTGCTCTCCTCAATGATCTCTTTCTTGCTAAAGCTAATGGAAACTTCAAAGCTTTCACTTACTTGACTTTTCAGCAGCATTCAACATTATTGATCATGTCCTCCTCAAAATTTTTTTCCCTTGTCTTTCACAACAACACGTATCCTGGATTTTCTCATATTTTGCTGGATGTTCCTTTGTATTCTTCTTTGTGTCAGTTGTCTATTGACAGGTTGTTTCCAATCTGTTTTTATTTTTATTTTATTGTATTCTTGTTTCAAGTCTTTATTTAAATTCTAGTTTGTTAACACATAGGGTAATATTGGTTTCAGGAGTAGAATTTAGTGGGGCACCTGCATGGCTCAGTTGGTTGGGTGTCCGACTTCGGCTCAGGTCATGATTTCATAGTATGTGAGTTCAGGCCCTACACTGGATTTGCTGCTGTCAGAGCAGAGCCCTCTCTTGATCTTCTGTTCACCCCCTCTCTCTGTTCCTCCCCCGCTTGTGCTCTCTCCCAAAAATAAATAAACATTTAAAAAGGAGTAGAATTTAGTGATTCATTACTTACATACAACACCCAGTGCTCATCACAAGGGCCCTCTTTAATGCCCTCACCCATCTAGCCTATCCCCTGCCCACCTCCCTCCATCAACCCTCAGTTTGATATAGTTCTCTGTAGTTCTCTATAGGTAAGAGTCTCTTATGGTTTGCCTCCCTCTCTCTTTCTTTTTTCCCTTCTCCAATGTTCATCTGTTTTATTTCTTGAATTCCACAGATGAGTGAAATCATATGCTATTTGTCTTTCTCTGATGGACTTATTTCGCGTAGCATAATACACTTTAGCTCCATCCATGTCATTGCAAATGGCAAGATTTTATTCTTTTTGATGGCTGAGTAATACTCCATTGTACCTATAAACCACGTCTTCTTTATCCATTCATCAGTCGATGGATGTTTGGGCTCTTTCCATAATTTGGCTATTGTTGATAGCACTGCTATAAACATTGGGGTGCATGCACCCCTTCGAATCAGTATTTTTGTGTCCATTGGATAAATACTTGGTGGTGCAACTACTGGGTCGTAGGGTAGTTCTATTTTTTAACTTTTTGAGGAACCTCCATACTGTTTTCCAGAGTGACTGCGCCAGTTTTCATTCCCATTAACAATTGTAAGAGGGTTTCCCTTTCCCCGTATCCTTGCCAACACCTGTTGTTTCCTGTGTTGTTCATTTTAGCCATTCGGGCGGGTGTGAGGTGATATCTCATCGTGGCCTTGATTTGTACCAATCTGCTTTTATATATAAACTATCGCTCAGCCATTAAAAAGAAGGAAATTCTGCCGTTTGTGACAACTTGGGTGAACTTGAAGGCATTATGCTAAGTGAAATAAGCCAGACGGAGAAAGAAAAACAAAAGTAACTATGTGAGGTGAAAGATGTGTTAACTAACCTCATTGTGTTAATCATTTCACAATATATACCTATACCAAATCATCACATTTGGATACCTTAAACTTACACAAAGTTGTATGTCAATTATTAGATTTCCACAAAGCTGGAACAATATTTTAAATTTATTTTTCTTCACGTTAAAGTCTTGAAAGTACTGGTTTAGACTAGTGGTTCCTAACTTTGCCTGCATGCTAGAATATCTGAGGAGCTTTTATTTATTTTTAAAAAATGTTTATTCATTCAGGGCGCCTGGGTGGCTCAGTCGGTTGAACATCCGACTTCGGCTCAGGTCATGATCTCACCGTTTGTGGGTTTGAGCCCCACATCAGGCTCTGTGCTGACAGCTCAGAGCCTGGAGCCTGTTTCAGATTTTGTCTCCTTCTCTCTCTCTGCCCCTACCCCACTTGCTCTCTGTGTCTGTCTCTGTGTCTGTCTGTCTGTCACTCTCTCAAAAATAAGTACATGTTAAAAAAATAAAAAAAATAAAATGTTTATTTATTTATTTTGAGAGAGAGAAAGGGAGAGGGAGAGAGAAGGTGAGAGAGCAGGCCACCAGCACAGAGCCCAATTCGGGGTTGAACCCACGAACCGTGAGATCATGACCTGAGCCGAAAACAAGAGTTGGACGCTTAACCGACTGGACCACCCAGGATCCCCTGAGGAGCTTTTAAAAATGTCAGTGTCCGCTTGCTGGGATGAGCACCGGGTGTTGTATGTAAGCGATGAATCATGGGAATCTACCCCCAAAACCAAGAGCACACTTTACACACTGTATGTTAACCAATTTGACAATAAATTATATTAAAAAAATACTTCCGTGCCCAGACCAATGCACTCCAAATCTCTGGGAGTAGGACCCAGACATTTCTATTCTTTGAAGCTCCCCAGGTGACTCAATGTGCAGCCAAGGTTGAAGGATGCCTGGGTGGCTCAGTCAGTTAAGCGCCCGACTTCGGCTCAGGTCATGATCTCACAGTTTGTGAGTTCGAGCCCCGTGTCGGGCTCTGTGCTGACAGCTCAGAGCCTGGAGCCTGCTTCGAATTCTGTGTCTCCCTCTCTCTCTGCCCCTCCCCTGCTCATAATCTGTCTGTCTCTGTCTCTCAAAAATAAATAAATGTTAAAAAAATTTAAAAAACTGTGCAGCCAAGGTTGAAAGCCACTGGTTTCGATCCCTAAGCCTTTCTCTAATTTACACATTTCGAACTCTATTACCACTAGTGTCTCTCACCTGGACGCCTGCCACAGCCTCCTAACTCGTCTTCCTGCATCAATTCTTGCTCCTCCGCTTCTTTCTGTGCTGAAGAGCATCCGATTTCACAGGGTAGGCTGGTCCTTCAGAGGGGCTGGGGCATGTTTAAACACTTGGACCCTGGTTTGGTTATATGCTCTGTTTTATGAGTCTGTAAATTACTTACTTCTCCCGTGTGCCTCAGTTTCCTCATCTGTAAGGTAGGGAAAATAGGATTCACTTTGTGGCGTTGTTATAAGGATTCAATGAGTTAATCCGTGTAAAGTGCTTGAAACATCGCCCGGCCCATAGTAAAGGCTCAATAAATGTCAGTTTTTAAAATGTAAATCTAGGGGCGCCTGGATGGCCCAATAGGTTAAGCGTCCGACTTCAGCTCAGGTCATGATCTCACAGTTTGTGGGTTCAAGCCCTGTGTCGGGCTCTGCACTGACAGCTTGGAGCCTGGAGCTTGCTTGGGATTCTCTCTCCCTCTCTCTGCCCCTCCCCCGCACATGAGTGCTCACGCTCTCTTTCTCTCTCAAAACTAAATAAACATTAAAAAAATGTAAATCTGACCATGTCACTCTATTTTTTGAAAGTTTATTTATTTTGAGAGAGAGAGAGAGGATGAGCGGAGAAGGGACAGAGAGAGAGGGAGAGAATCCCAAGCAGGCTCCATGCTGTCAGTGTGGAGCCCAACACGGGCCTCAAACTCATGAACTGTAAGATCACGATTTGAGCGGAAACCAAGACTCGGATGCTTAGCTGACTGAACCACCTAGGCGCCCTGTCACTCTACTTTTTAACAGCTTTACGATAACCTCCAAAACCCTTAACGTTTCCTCCAAAGCTCTCACCAGCCTCTCACACACCTCTCCAGCCTCACTTCTGATCCAGAACTTCCCGTCTTGTGGCCCACTTTGCCTTGTAATGATTTGCTCAATGTCCATCTTCCACTCTAGAATTCAAGCTTCATGAGAGGAAGGGCCCAGGGACTGTACTCCAGGGTACCTGTGTAGGTCCTAGCATATAAGACTCACTCCAGTGAGTTTGTGGGATAAATGAAGGAATAAATTAATTGGTGATAAAAGTGAAGGCAAGGCTTGGAAGGCCAGGGGATTGGGTGAAACTTTTCTAACACTGCAGATCGTGGGGTTCCCCTGGGGAGCTTGTCAAAAAATACAACTTCCTGGGCCTCCTGGCTGGCTCAGTCAGAACAGCTTGCAACTCTTGATCTTGGGGTCTAGAGTTCAAGCCCCATGTCAGGTGTAAAGATTACTAAATAAATAAATACACTTAAAAAAATACAACTTCCCAGCCACAGCTATTCACTCCTACAAGTCTGGAGGGGATCCCGAGAGTGTTTGGGAAGTGCTGGACAAAACATTTCATTTCCATGTAATATATTTATCCATCTGAAAAATTGACGTTCTCTATGAGGACGACAATGAGAAGATTCTACTTAGCTTTCAGTTATGTGAGTTTTGCTCCTGTGACTACAGTTAGAGAATCTTATCTAAGCAGAGGATGCGTTTATTGTATGAGAGATCCAATACTCAGGCAGACATTGCACCATTATTAAAAGTTCGCATGAAGTAAAAATGACTTTTCAATTCAGTCTTCAAAAGAGTTGAACCCCATTTCCCTTTAGGTGGCTATAACTTTGCCACCTACAGGGGCGCCTGGGTGGCTCGGTCGGTTGAGCCTCTGACTTTGGCTCGGGTCATGATCTCACATTCGTGGGTTCGAGCCCCGCATTGGGCTCTGTGCTGACAGCTCAGAGCCTGGAGCCTGCTTCCGATTCTGTGTCTCCCTCTCTATCTGCCTCTCCCCTTCTCATGCTCTGTTTCTCTCTGTCTCAAAAAGAAATAAAACATTAAAAAAGAAACTTTGCCACGTACCTTTGCATACTGTCTAATAACTTACAGGGTTTAGACCTTCGTGGTCTCACAAAAGCCCCTTCGAGTACTTATAGGCTTATTGCCCCCTTTAACAGATGAGGGAACTGAGGCTTTGAGAGTTCTAAGAAATGTGTCTTACCGATGATTAATCTGATCTCTCAGAACTTGAGACTGGGATTGAATCATTTTCTCGCCCCAACATCCATCACACGATTGTTGTTGTTGTGGATATTATCATAGTTATTATTAGCTCTAAGAAGTGTTGCAAATGTGTGTTACTTTACTGAAGTGATCCTGAAAATCTTGGATCAAATAGGCGTGAGGATCCTGCTTACCCTCTCCTCTTAGACACTAGAAGGATTCAATGTTTGTCAGCATTGAGCATGGATTGTTAACAAGGCAATATGGTCCCCAAAGAGAGGAGAACATTGGTTTTTGGGTGATGAAAAAAATCACTTTATGTGTAAAACACAGATATACATGCATACAGTACATTAACAGATACACAGGTTATCTGTGATGTCAACATTTCATGAGGGGGCAATTGGAGGGAAAATGTCTGAAAATATGCCTGGGGATGGGAAGGCGATCATGGAAATAAAAGTTGGGACGCTGACAGGGGACTGAAGGAGTTCTGCCCTTCAGAAAGGCTTCAGAAAGACTCAGTTTAATTCAGCACTTTGTGTCATTTTGTTTGCCCCAGCACCCCCTTGGACCATAGTTCCTGTGAAGAACATGGCTGGGGAAATGGTGCCATGAATTGCCCAAAACAATTGGATCCGGATTCCATATTTGCAATCCGATAGATTCCATGTTGGGCGTGTCATTCCAGGCCCTGTTAAGACAAACAGGGCTAAGAGCTCAGGCCTGAGGCAGGTTGCCTGGGTTCGAATCCTGGCTCCGACATTTACCGGATGGGGTACCTTGGGCCTGGTCAACACATTGAGTCTCACTTTGCTTATCTGTCAAATGTGGCTTCTAATAGTACCTACTTCCATGGGATCTTGTCTCAATCCAGGGAGGTAATGTCTGTCAAGATGTTGGAGCAGTGCGTGACACTTGGTAAATGCCACCCAAGTGAACAGTGCCTGGTGCATAGTAACCGCTACCCAAGTGTTTGTTAAATTAAACTAACAGCTCTAGGTAAGCCATTCCCCCGCCAAGCACACATTTCATGTCTGCTATGTTGAAGACACTGTGACGTGTACAAGGGGCATGAAGACATGTCAGAAGTAGGCCCTACCCTCAGGGGTTCTGCTGTCTTTCATGCGGGTATGGGTAGAAAAATAACTAGACCATAAAGCAGTGTGTGTATAGCGAATATCATGAGTGGTGCTCAGTACTCTACAAATAGAGATGGGGAACCATGTGCAATAAGGGATTATGGAGAAAGCCTCAATTAAAGAGGCGGGATTTTATTTGGGTCTTAAGGTCATCATAGACATTGTGGTAGGTGGGGATTACTAGAAATGGGGTGGCAGATTATTAGAGTGAAGAGAATGTAAAAAGGCTGTGGGCAGGGGAAAGCCCAGTGCATGTTTTGGGGAACAGGTGGTTAATCCAAGTTGCACTAGAAAATAAGGTTTGAGTGTGGAAGTAGCAGAAAAAATCAGGGGTGAAGACTGGAGCCAGTAATGAAATCTATCATTTTTTTAATGTTTATTTATTTTTGAGAGAGAGAGACACAGAGTATGAGCAGGGGAGGGGCAGAAAGTGAGGGAGACAGAGAATCCAAAGCAGGCTCCAGGCTCTGAGCTGTCGAGCCTGATGCGGGACTCGAACTCACGAACTGTGAGATCATGACCTGAGCCGAAGTTGGACGCTCAACCGACTGAGCCACCCAGGTGCCCCTGTAATAATTTTTTTAACATTAATTTTTCCCAGAAAGAATGCAGTGTTGGGACACCAGAATCTGTGTCTGCCTTGTTATATGCTGTATCCCCAGCGCCTAGCACAGTACTTAGCAAAGGACAGGGTCTCAGGAAGAAAATGTTAAATGAATGAATGAATGAATGAATGACAAATGCATGAGCAAAGGAAACAAATGGTTTTCAAGAAAAGATCTTAAAATAAAATTTGGGCCATGGCATCAGAAGAGAGAAGCTATTGAAGGAGAGAAAACAATATTAAATTTCTTTTTTTTTTTTTTAAAAAAAGTTTATTAGGGGCGCCTGGGTGGCTCAGTCAGTTGAGTGTCTGACTTCGGCTCAGGTCATGATCTCACGGTTTGTGAGTTCAAGCCCCACGTCAGGCTCTGTGCTGATAGCTCAGAGCCTGCTTTAGATTTTGTGTCTCCCTCTCTCTTTGTGCTTCCCCCCCATGCTCTGTCTCTCTGTCTCTGAAAAAAATAAACATAAAAAAGTGTATTTATTTATTTTGAGAGAGAGAGAGACAGCAAGGGAGGGGCAGAGAGAGAGAGAATTCCAAGCAGGCTCCGCACTGTCAGTGCACCGACTGAGCCACCCAGGCGCCCCTGTACGATTAAACTTCTTAGACATAAGACATTTTGCCCAGGAGCCTAAATCCAAAAAGAGCTTTGTATCCCAAACCCACAGGCCAGAAAGAGAAGGGAAGGGGAGAGACGAATGTGGGCAGGCAGCCGTCTCCGTGATCAGTGGAGCTGGTGAGAAGCATTTTTTTTTCAGTAAAGAAGGAAAAAAAATAGCTTTATTTTCAACGATAGAAAATGCCACTTTTTAAGGAAATGTATTTATAGAAACAGAAGAGCTAAAGCATCAACAGGTGATAGAGCAGACCATTAACCTTGGGTTATAGCGTGTATTGTGCTAAGGAAGTCTGTTTGTTTCAAGATTATTAACAATTGTTGAGAAGCCTTTTGGGGGCAGACGGTGGGGGGGGACTCATTGGGGGCAACATAGGCCTTAGGAGCTATTGGTGAGTATGAGAGTCCTCTACCTTACATGGACGCAGCAGGAATTTGAACCCAGGAATCCAGACACAGCCAGTAAAGCTTGGGGCCAGATTAGAGGGCTTCTGGAAGATGGATGTGCACGGACCTAGCAGTGGCCCGGGAAATCCACTGCCACCAAGCCACAAGACTCACGCTAGCCTGAGGGGTAGGCGGCACACACGCTGGGTGTGCAGTCGGGTTGGGAGTGTGAGCATGAGGGACTGGGTGCGGAGCACAGCAAAAGTTGGGGGCATGGAAATCCTTCTGCCTCTGCATCCCTTGTTGTCCCTGTTGTTTTTTGTTCTAGTAATTGGATAGGAACATGCATCGGGTACATGATCGTGTCTGAAGTCAGATTTATAAACACACTGTATGCCACAAGTCGGATTTTAGGTAGCCTGCTGGACACTTGAAATGACGACCAAGTCGGGTGCTTTGGAAGCAGCAGCAGACCAAGATTTTGTGCCAGCTTTTCCAGTTTCTAGTCGCGGAAATCTCCAGGTCCCTCTGTGTCTCAGCTTCCTCACCTGTAGAATGCCGATAGTATTGGCATCTATCTCATAGCATGGTCAGAAGGATTAAATGAAGTAACGTTTGGCACATGCTTGGTATGTAACGATTAGGTACTGATCCCCAACCCCGCAAACCCCTAAGGTAGCTGACTTAAAGGGCGACGAGGACAGATCAACTGTGCCTTATCTGAAATCACAGAGCATCTTCCATAAAAGGAAACATTTATAAATTGGACCTCATCAAAATGAGAACATGAGTTCTGCAAAAGCCCAAGCAAAGAGGAATGAAAAGACAGTCTGGGAGGAAACATTTGCAAACTATATATCTGACAAAGGACTAGGAATTCACAACACAGTAAAAGCAAACATTCCAGCAGAAATTAGATAAGACATAGCAAGGATGTGGAGAACAAGGAACCCTTGTGCACTGTTGGTGGGAATGTGAACTGGTGCGGCCACTGTGAAAAAAAGTACAAAAGGTCCTCACAAAATTAAAAATAGAAACAAATACCAACTTCCAGGGAGGATGGTGGAGTAGGAGGATGCTAGGCTCACCTTGTCCCATGGATACACCTAGATAACACCCACATTAGTGTGAATAATCCAGAAAATGACCCAAAGCCTGGCAGAACAGACTCTCCATTGCTAAATGTAGAGAAGAGGCCATATTGAAGAGACCATATTGGTGGGGGCCAAATTGACAATGTGAGATTGTCTGTGGGAGGGAGGGATGCGGAGGCCAGAGAGAGGGGAGAGGAGCAGACCCCATGCCAGGCACCCCACGCACACCGGGAAGACATATCCCCATGACATTTGGCTTTGAAAACCAGAAGGGCCTAACTTTGCAAGTTCTTATAATCAGTAGAACTTTAAAAGTCAGCGGTCTCATTTCTGAGAGAGCCAGAGGGCGATAGGAAACTGAGTCCTTGCCCTTAAAGAGACACCACAACAGACACCACTGCTGAGATATAGCACAGAAGCAGCGGTTTGAAATATGACTAGAGTATACAGGAGATTTATTTACTAATCTCAGAGCATATGCTTGAGTCAGGGATCTGGTTAGGAGATTTCTCCAGAAAAGCAAAGCTGGAGGCATCACAGTTCCGGATTTCAGGCTATATTACCAAGCTGTAGTCATCAAAATAGTATGGTACTGGCACCAAAAGAGACACGTAGGTCAATGGAACAGAATAGAAAATTCGTGAAAACATGAAATGCTGGCAAGGATATGGAGAAACTGGATCACTTGTACATCTCTGATGGGAATGTGAAGTGGTACAGCCTTTCTGGAAAACAGTTCGGCATTTTCTTTTATGAAATGAACATGCAACTACCATGTGACCTAGCAATTTCATTCCTGGGCATTTGTTCCAGAAAATGAAGATTTATGTTCATGTCAAAACTTGTACACAAATATTCTTAGCACCTTTATTTGTAATAGCAAAAAAAACAAACAAACAAACAAACAAACTATAGAAACAGCCCATATGCTCCTTCATGTGGGAAATCCACCGTGGAATATGACCCAACGTGATATGAGTGAACTATTGATCCGTGGAACAGTGTGGATGGCATGCTGGAGCATGATGCTAAGTGAAAAGAGCCAATCCCAAAAGGCTTATACTCTATGATTTTATTTGCATAACCTTCTCATAATGACAAATTGTAGAAATAGCACACAGATTAGTGCTTTCTAGGGATTAGAATGGGGTCTGGAGCCTGGGAAAGGGGGTGTATGTAATTCTAAAAGGGCAACAGGAAGGATCCGAGTGGTGAAGGGACAGCTCAGTATCTTGACTGTGGTGATAGATACATGACCCTAATGTGATTAAAATTATATAGAACTGAACACACACACACACACACACATACACATATACATAAATGGGTACAAGTGTAACTGGGGAAATGTGAATAAGATCAGTAGATGGTACTAATATCGATATGTTGGTTGTTCTATCGTTTCTAAGATGTTACCCTTCGGGGAGCCTGGGCAGAGGGTACACGAGACATCTCTGCATAATCCCTTACATCTGCATGGGAATCCACCATGATCTTAATAAAGGTTTCAATGAAAATAGAAACACTGACAGATAAACTTAATTGTAAAACCAAATCTGAAAAAAAAAAAAAAAGCAATGAGAGAGAACCTGTCTGTTGGGCAGGCAAGTGGTAGGATTCTCAGGCCGCCTCAGGCCTTCTGGCAATTACTGTGTGGTGTACCCTGTAAAGAGGCTTTATCTGGGCTGGTGGGATAGAATCCCTCATCAGTGACGTGTGCCCTACACGCAGGAAGAGAATTCCTCAGAACAAGTGCTGTGTATTTGCCACCCATTCTTTGAGGAGTGCATTTCTTCCTTTCTTTCTTTTCTTTCTTTTCTTTCTTTCTTTCTTTCTTTCTTAATTTAAATTTTTAGTTAGTTAATGTCCAGTGTGATATTAGTTTCAGGAGGAGAATCAGTGATTCATCACTTACATACAACACCCAGTGCTCATCACCAGTGCCCTCCTTAGTACCCATCCCCCACATAACCCATGTCCCGCCCACCTCCCTCCATCAACCCATAGTTTGTTCTTTATCGTTAAGAGTCTCTTGTGGTTTGTTTCCCTCTCCTCCCTTTCCACTCCCCCCCACTTCCCATATGTTCATCTGTTTTGTTTCCTAAATGCCACACATGAGTGAAATCATATGGTATTTGTCTTTCTCTGGTGGACTTATTTTGTTTCGCATGATACGTTCTGGCTCCGTCCACGTCATTGCAAATGGCAAGATTTCATTCTTTTTGATGGCCGAGTAATATTCCATTGTGCATATATACCACATCTTCTTTATCCATTCATCAGTCGATGGACATTTGGGCTCTCTCCTTAGTTTGGCTATTGTTGATACTGCTGCTATAAACATTGGGGTGCATGTACCCCTTCGAATCTGTATTTTTATATTCTTTGGCTAAATACCTAATAGTGCGATTGCCGGATCATAGGGTAATTCTATTTTCAGTTTCTTGAGGAACCTCCATACTGTTCTCCAGAGCAGCTGCACCAGCAGTGCAGGAGGGCTCCCCTTTCTTGAGAAGTGCATTTCTAACAATAATGGTGTGGGATTGTGACATCTGGAGCTGCAGAGGGATTTGGAGGCAGCGGGGCCTGATTCATCATCTACGAATACCACCACTGTAGGCCACTCCCTACAAGTTTAGTTGGGGTCCCATTAGAGGGTAGGCTTTGACACTAGCTGGCACCTTCAGGGGTGGGGACCATGGCTCTTCTAATGGTGGCTGGTAGTCACTGAACATGTCCTAGTGGCCAGGCCTGTGCTAAATGCTTTACATGAATTACTCTATTTGATCGTCCTCACAGCCCCCATGGATGACTTTTGAAGACCACGCTTTCTGGTGCCCAGATGCCTAAACTCTGACCTATCAGGTGTTCTGCTTGCCCACTGGGTCCTTAGCTGATACCAAGTTCTTCCTAGAGCAGCTGAGAGGTCCTTGGGACTGGGCTCTGAGCATCCTTTCCTCTCAAGCTTCTGCCCCCCGCGTTCCGGGATTGCTGGCCAGTTAGGAAGTGGCCAGGTATGACTTTGCAGGGATCCTGGGCTCCCCCGCCCCCCATGTAACATCCTGTGGTCACACAGCAGTGCCATGGGGCAGGCATCTTGAGTAATTAGCTGACATCCGTGCCACACACTGTGCTCAGCTGTGTCAAAGTGCCACTGTCCTCCACTCACCCCCACCAGCATCTGCTGAAACTGGTAGGCTGGTAGGATTTCCACCCCTCCCCCCTCTTCCGATAAAAGGGACCAAAGCGAATTTGCCCACGTGCACAGAGCTGTGCGCCCGGGTCGGGCTGAGGCAGCAGCCCACGATCGCACGCGGCGGTCTGTCCAGGGCCGAAATAGGGATCCGTAAATCTGTGATAGGTGAATGAAAAGCCGCTCCATAAAGCCCGCCCTATGGCCGTGCCAGCAGACCTCGAGATAAATGTCCTGAAATTAGGCAGCAAAGCAGTCAGGTGGGGTCATGGGCGTAACCCCAGCTTATGCTTGGAAGGCCCATCTCCTCAAGGAGGGCGTTGAGGAAAGAGCTGTTGAGGTGTGCTGAGCACGGGCTGTGCACCTCGTACACACTTGCACGTACGTCTCAAGGATGAATGAGACGGGGTCCCCTGTTTTAGGAGACAGTACTGTTAGGGAGGCCAGTGTGAGTTCGGAACTTCATGGTTATACGTGTTGTTTCCATCTCGCGAGTCCCCACTTAGTCCCACCTTCTTGCCTCTGGTCGCAATCTTGACTGTGCCTGGTATGCGTTTCCATGACCTTCTGAATCAGTCTCTGGGGTGGGGCCCAGAAATGTGTTTTAAGGAGCCCTCGAAGTAATTATGTATTACGTAATTATGTATTAAGTAATTATGATGCACATTCAGGTATGAGCCACTGACTTATATAAAGGGCTTAGGGTGTGGCTGGTACTTCAGAAATGGTCCAGAGGGTTATATGGAATGGTTCTGATACTTTGTAGAACAGACTAGTCAAAAAAGTGCAGCTCCTGGGGGCGCCTGGCAGGCTCAGTTGGTTAAGCGTGAGACTCTTGGGTTTCGGCTCGGGTCATGATACCACGGTTGTGGGATCCAGCCCTGCGTCAGGCTCCGTGCTGAGTGTGGAGCCTGCTTGGGATTCTTTGTCTCCCTCTCTCTCTCTCTGTTTGTCCCACACTCACGCTCTTGCTCTCTCTCTCAAAACAAATAAATAAACTTAAAAAAAATCACAGCTCTTTAAAAAAATTTTTTTACATTAATTTATTTTTGAGAGACAGAGAGAGACAGAGCATGAACAAGGGAGGGGCAGAGAGAGAGAGGGAGACACAGAATCCGAAGCAGGCTCCAGGCTCTGAGCTAGCGGTCAGCACAAAGCCCGATGCGGGGCTTGAACCCACATACCGTGAGATCATGACCTGAGCTGAAGCTGGACGCTCAACCGACTGAGCCACCCAGGCGCCCCATGAAATCACATCTCTTGAAAGAGGTCTTGTGGACCCTGTTCCAGTTTGTCTAGGACCTTCCTGGATTTAGCACTAAATGTTTCATATCCTGGAAATCGCCTTAGTCCCAGACAGCTGCTCATCTTACTGGTAAAAGACAGTATAATACACGCCCGTGTTTCCCCCAGTGTTGTCAGGGTGCCATGATTTGCCCTGATTTTATAGACGGGAAGACTATGACAGAAAGAGGTCATACGGGAAGAAGGTGGTGGTGTCAGGATTCAAATCCGGGTCTGTCTTACTATAGATCCTATGCTCTTGGCGAAATCCTAGAAGGGGAGTTGCTATGTCAAAGAGTACATTCATGAAAAATTTCTAACTCCATTGCTGAATCACTGCTTCAGAGGCACAACACGTATTTTCACACACTGTTGCGTATTTCTGTATATATTAGTACAATGTGTTTATATGGCAACAGTATATAAAATACATGCTTTACCCATAAATCCACCAACCGGGCCTTACAAACCTGTTTAATCTTTATCAATCTGAGAGGCAGTTCTCATGTTGTTTTTGGATGTACATGTTTTGACCTTGACTGAGTGTGCTCAGTTGAGTAGCAGACCTGAGCGTAATCTGAGACAGGAAATCGAATGGGGCTCTCTCGGCTCAGTGTGACCTTCCCTGAAGTAAAGTCCTGATGCCCTTCAGAGGTTTCTAGGGGCACCGTCAAGGATGCATATGTTAAATCCTTGTGAGGGTGAATGTCGCATCTCCTTGGTCCCAGGCGGACACCAGGATTGGAGAAGCCTGGACTTCTCTGAGCCTCCAATGACATCTCCCCCTTCCAAGTTGTGGTCGCACCCTTGGGGATGGGCTGTGTCATGTGCAGGCTCATTGGGTTTCCTCGGAGGACGACATGTGGCGGTTGAGGCCCCATGCTCGCCCGCAGAGAGGCGGTGGACAAGAACACTTGAGCTGTGGTGGGAATCGGAGAGGGCAAAGGAATCCAAAAGCATGAGGGTGGGGGGAAGGATATAAATGTTAACAATGTCGAGGACCACGCTTACAAGTGAAAAATGGAAGCCGTATTCCTGGGTAGAGTCCACAAAGAATTTGTGACTGAAATGTGGGGAACAGGGAGGTGGACGGAAAAATGGAAAGGGAAATTAGGAGTTTAAATACATGTAGCTTAGGGGCGCCTGGGTGGCTTAGTCTCTTAAGCCTCCGACTCTTGATTTCTCGTGGTGCGTGAGATCCAGCTGTCAGCGCAGAGCCTGCTTGGGATTCTCTTTCTCCCTCTCTCACTCTCTGCCCCTCCCCCGCTCATGTGTGTGCACGTGCTCTCTCTCTCTCTCTTTCAAAATAAATAAAATTTAAAAAAATACATAAATACATATAGCTTAGACTCTGACGGGAGGAAGGAAGCCTTGGGAAAGACCGGGAGATGGGAGGAGGAACCATTTAGGATGGCTAACGTTTAGAAGAAAGGAAAGTTCTCCAAAGCAAAGAAGTTCACATGGGCTGTGGATTCCCCACAGGGTAGCTTTCTGGCATTATTGCCCACTTGGCCGATTTCCCCCGAAATTGACTCTGGGCAGCTAGCATGGATGGGCACTTCAGGCACAAAGGAAACATAAAATCTTTCCTTTTCAGAAAGTTTCCAACTCTCTGCAGCTGCAATTTCTATACAGTAAGATCCACCCATTTTAAGCATATCGGATGAATTTTAGGAATTGTATCAAGTCAGGGAACCACCCCCGTAATCAAGTTTCAGAACAGCTCCATGACCCTAAGGAAGCTCCTTGTGCCCTCTTATCCTCTTCCAAGCCCCCTGGCCTCAAACATCCACTGGGTTGCTTTCCGTCCCTGTGCACTTTTGCATTTGACTGTTTTACTCAGCAAAATATTTTTTGAGGCTCATTCACATTGTTGGGTCTTTCAGCTGTTTGTTTGTTTTTAATTGTGCGGTTCGTCTCTTTATCAGTTGATGCATACTTGCATTTTATCCACTTTGGGACTATTATGAGTCGTGCTACTATGAACTTTTGAGTGCATGTCTTTTCTGGACATACATTTTCATTTCTTTTGGGTAGACACTTCTAGATGTCTACCCATGCTGGGCTGTATGTTAAATGCATGTTTAATCATATATATATATATATATATATATATATAGTATATAGTATATATATGTATATATTTTATTTTATTTTTAGATAGCATGGCAGGACCCCGTGTGTGTATATATATGTATACTTATTTCTATAGTGGTTGTAACCACTTTGGATTCCCACCAGCAATTTCTAGGAGAGATTGTATGCTCCACATTGGCGCAAACTGGGAGTTCCAAGTATAGCGTCTCCTCATTGGCTCAGTTGTGACGGTTTCTTCTTGGCTGGGCCCCTGCTGGGCGAGGAGAAAACCTTTCCCTTGCTGGGGTACTCCCCTTGCAGCTCAAGCAGTGTCCACCTGCAAAGTACGTCCCTTCCTGTTGTCTGCAATGGACCACCAGCGGTAGGGCCTGAGTGTGCCCCCTTCTGGCCTCCCACTTC
>CM053579.1:11449101-11471786 GCA_028646485.1 Cryptoprocta ferox | reverse complement strand
GAAGTGGGAGGCCAGAAGGGGGCACACTCAGGCCCTACCGCTGGTGGTCCATTGCAGACAACAGGAAGGGACGTACTTTGCAGGTGGACACTGCTTGAGCTGCAAGGGGAGTACCCCAGCAAGGGAAAGGTTTTCTCCTCGCCCAGCAGGGGCCCAGCCAAGAAGAAACCGTCACAACTGAGCCAATGAGGAGCCGCTATACTTGGAACTTCCAGTTTGCTCCAGTGAACTGTTTTTTTTTTTTTTTTTTTTTTTTTTAGGTAACAGCCTTCCCAACTACCTCCTTTGCTCAATGAAAGGGCTTTCTTCTCTGTTTCCTGGACTTGCCTGGGTTTTGCAGTAGCTTGCATGTTCTGAGTTGCAGTTCTGGGCTATTCCTGGATAAACCCATTTTTGCTGGTAAAATAACTGACAGATTGATATTCAAGGTTAACAGATACTACACGTAGATCTCAGACTAATATACAACGTGCTAAACCATTCATCCTCACCTATCTTTGAAGACTGTCAAGAATACTGGGTGTGATTTAGCTTGGTGGCTATCAAACTTAGCCTCAATCAGAATTACCTGGGGTGCTTTAAAATATCCTGTGTTTTTACCATCGATATAACCTGCATACAGGTTTTAAAAAAATTGAACAGTATAGGAGAGAAAGAAAAGTTGCATGTTCAATAGCTTGTTTCCAGTCTCCAGGGGTAACCACTTGATTTCTAGTTTTGAGTTTTGCCAATGATTAATAGCATTACTCTAAATAATATGTTTATACTTCTATTTTTTTAATGTTTTACTTATTTTTGAGAGAGACAGACAGAGTATTAGCAGGGGAGGGGCAGAGAGAGAGAGAGGGAGACACAGAATCTGAAGCAGGCTCCAGGCTCTGAGCTGTCAGCCCAGAGCCTGATACGGGACTTGAACTTGTGAAACGCTACATCATGACCTGAGCCTGACCTGAGCTGAAGTCGGATGCTTAACTTCCTGAGCCACCCAGGCACTTCTATTTCTTACTTTATCAATTTTAAACTATTTTTGACTCTAAAGAAAAATGAAGGAGTTAGCATCCATATGCCACTTCCTTTACCTACTTCTGATTTTCCCCAAATTTTATTAGTAATATTTTTATGATATTCAGGACATTTTAGTGGTTACTTTTATAATTTTATTTTTTTGTTATTTATTTATTTTTGAGAGAGAGTGTGTATGTGTGTGTGTGTGTGTGTGAGTAGGGGAGGGGCAGAGAGAGAGAATCCCAGGTGGGCTCCGTGCTGAGCACGGAGCCCGATGTGGGGCTTGAACTCACGAACCATATGATCATGACCCGAGCTGAGATCTAGAGTCGGATGTTTAATCGACTGAGCCACGCAGGCGCCCCTATAACTTTACATAATATACTTTAATTTCTATTTTTGGATCCATTTATTCTACGCAATATTTATCAACACTCATTTCAGAGGTAACTTCCTATACTGTCCCTCCTTCCACTGCCTCTGTCTTCTGTCAGCTCTAATATTATGTGTACATTGTTAGGCTTATAACAGCTGCTTACGTTGAAATCATAGCTCCACCCCTTGATATCTCTGTCATCTTAGGTACATTATTGAATATCTCTGTGCCCTCAGTATCTACTTCATGGGGTTGCTGTAAGATTAAATGTTACTTGAAGTAAATAGTTCAAAGTACTTACAATAGTATTTGATACATAGTAACTGCTTTTGTTAAAACAATTTTTTAATGTCTTAATTATTCTTGAAAGACCGAGAGCGACACAGCCTGAGTGGGGGAGAGGCAAGCGAGAGAGGGACACAGAATCTGAAGCAGGCTTCAGGCTCCAAGCTGTCAGTGTGGAGCCCGACACGGGGCTCGAACTCATGAGCTGTGAGAGCATGACCTGAGCCGAGGTTGGACGCCCAACTGACTGAGCCACCCAGGCGCCCCCATAGTAAATGCTTTTGAAGTGTTCAACTAGAAAATAAAATAGCAAAAGTAAAAGTAAAATGAAATCTGGTTTGCAACTTGAATTAAATCCTCAGTATGCTCTATCTATAGCCTGGTTATAAAAAATAAAACTAGGGGCGCCTGGGTGGCTCAGTCGGCTAAGCATCTAACTCTTGGTTTCGGCTCAGGTCATGATCTCACAGTTTGTGAGTTCGGGCCCCGCATCGGGCTCCATGCTGACAGTGCGGGCCCTGCTTGGGATTCTCTCTCTCCCTCTCTCTCTCTCGGCCCCTCCCCTGCTCACGCGCGCTCTCTCTCTCAAAATAAATAAACTTAAAAATAAACAAATAAAAAATAAAACCAAAACGCAAAAGACATGAAGAGACATTTCACCAAGGAGGATATGTCGTTGGCAAACAGGCAGATGAAAATATGTTCAATATTATTAGTCATTACAGAAACACTAATGAAAACCGCAATGAGATATCGCTCCATATCTGTCAGAAGAACTGAAATCAGTGAGAATAACAAATGCTGACGAAGATGTGGTGAAACTTGATCATTCACCCATCACCGGTGGAAATGTCACATGGTACAACCACTCTGGAAAAAGTTTGGCAGTTTCTTTAATAAATGAAACATGCGAGCACTATACAAGCCAGCAGTTGTACTGCTGGGCACTTACCTCGGAGAAACGAAGTTTGAAGTTCACACAAACACCTGTACATGAATGTTCAGAGCAGCCTTATGAGTAGTAGCTTCGTTCATAAACTGGAAACAACCTAGATGTCCTTCAACAGGTGAATGGTTAAACAAAGTGTGTTATAGCCACACGAAGCAGTACTGCTCAGCAATAAAAAGGAAGGAACTGGGGCACCTGGGTGGCTCAGTCAGTTGAGCGTCTGAGTTCAGATCAGGTCATCATCTCGTGGTCTGTGAGTTCAAGCCCCGCGTCGGGCTCTGTGCTGACAGCTCAGAGCCTGGAGCCTGCTTCGGATTCTGGGTCTCCCTCTGTCTCTGCCTCTATCCCACTCGTGCTCTGTCTCTCTCTCAAAAATGAATCAATGTTAATAAAAATTTTTTTTAAAAAAGGGAAGGAACTGTTGATAATAGGCAATGACCTGGATGGGTCTCCAGAGGATGATGTTGCGTGCAGAAAGCCAATCGCAGAAGGTTGCAAACTGTCAGATTGTATTTATATTATTTACATACATTCCTGAAATTATGAAATTATAGAAGTGGAACAGTTGATTGGTTACTGTGGATTAGGGAGGGGAAAGGATGGGACGAAAAAGAAACACAAGGGATCCTCGCGGTAATGGAATTCTTCTGCATCTCGATTGTATTGATGGCAATACTCTGATAGTGATATTGTTTTCTACTTTTGCAAGAAGCTGTTGTGGAGAACTGAGTAAAGGATACGCTGGCTCTCTGTATTATTTCTCACAACTGCATGTGAATCTTTCCTACAAAACAAGGAGTTTAACGAAAGACCCAAACAAACAGCATTCCCATTATTAACTTCCATGTAAATATTATTCACAGCAGGATCGCGTCGTGTGATTGGACCTACAGAGAAAAAATGTACTCATATGGCAGTAAAAAAGTGCTGCTGGTAGGAGAACCAAATGTCAAATGTCAAAGTCAAATGGATTATCTCTTTTTACACTCCCTCAATGGCTCACAAAGATGCCACCTTTGAGCATGCTTCCTGTTCGAACTAGAATCATCTTACAGCTTTTTGTTCTCCGTAGAGTTCCTAATTGTATGTCGTTGTCAATCAAAAGCACACAGAAATAGCTTCTGGTGTCTTAGTTATATTGGTTGATTATGGAATTTGCATCCATCTTAAGGATACTCTTCACTAAACCCCTTGACTTCCTGTTCTAATTACAACCTAATGGTTTCTTGGTCATCTTGGGATTTCTTTTATTGCTTTAAAATAGAAATGTCTAAGGGCGCCTGGGTGGCTCAGTCGGTTGAGCATCCGACTTCGGCTCAGGTCTTGATCTCACGGTTCGTGGGTTCGAGCCCCGCATCGGGCTCTGTGCTGACAGCTCAGAGCCTGGAGCCTGCTTCAGATTCTGTGTCTCCCTCTCTCTCTGCCCCTCCCCCACTCGTGCTCTGTCTCCATCTCTCAAAAATGAATAAATGTTAAGAACATTTAAAAAAAATAAAAGGTTTGTTGTTTCATCCAGGATCTCTCAGGTTCAGAACCAAAATAGTGTATGTACTCGGCCACCGTTTATGTCAAACGAGGGGGCACGCATATTTGTATTTGGTGATAAATACATTAAAATCTCTGAAAGGAATAAAAAAAAAAAAGAAAAAAACCTCTGGAAGGGTACATAAGAGGAAAACAAAAGAAACATGCCCTAGTGATGGGCACAAAAATAATGTCTAAAATCGAACTTTACATTGTTAACAAAATGTGCAAAATCACTACGCACGCCCATAATGGAATAGTGAATTTTGTGCCACATTAGACCGCTGTATGCTTTCACACTGCATTGGTTGTTTTTCTTCTGTAATTTAAAAACCCAAACCAACTCTGCTAATTAAGCTCTCCCTGGCCAGGAGCTCGCTTGGATCCCTGACAGTCCCTAGTTAAAGCTTCGTTTGTCGTTATTGACAGTCAACCACAGATCCTCTTGTTTGCTTCAGGAAAACTGGCTACTTTCAGTGCCTGGCATTATTTTCGCGGTACCCTCGTCCCAACGAGTCACCGAGCCTCTTGACCATGACTCACAATTAATTGTGCCAGATTTTCTCTTGGTGGTTTTGTTGTTTCAGACAGGTAGCAGTGGTAGAAATTATTGTTAGCATGCTTTTACTGTATGACAAATTATCTTGGAAACAGGAATAAGGTGGCATATTGAGGTGGCGGAACAAGAGCAAGAGCAACTAAGTCAAATTTACTTGAACGAGTACATGTGTTTGGGGCATGTATCTGAATTCTTCCATTTATTACTTCTTCATTGGTTCCTAACTCAGAAGGTGAAAAACACCACAGGCAAGTGACATTTTTACGAAATGAATCGTCTAAAATATACTTTTTCTGATAAGGGCACTCGATGTGAATAGTATCTAGCAATTTTTTTTTTTTACAGTTTTACTTACTTTTGTTGACACGTTTGGAAATAGGTAAAAAAAAAAAAAAAAGGCCGAGTGAGAAACGTTCAGTACTTTTATTATTAAATGCACCTCATCTCTCTCTCTGTGACTCCTTACCAGAAAAGGAATGGCCTAAGGACTTCCACCTGCCTGATATGACATTTGTAACGTCTTATAGTATTTGACTTCATAAATATATTACCCAAAGTAACCAGTTTTTATGCCCCAGTCCCCTCAAGGGGCCCACAACTAAGCTGAAAAGGGAACTCACAAACCTTGCAAAATTTTGAGAAATGCGCCTTCTTTCCCCCTATATGGTCCGCTGGTGTGGCTTTACTAAAACCCCTCAGCCTGTGACCTTGGGAAACCTAGAGGCTAAATAGGAGGACTAGGGTGCCGAAGGTCATCCGGTCCACCGCTAACCCAAAAAGCAGAGCAAACGCTCGTCATAACAGGTAAGTGTTTTTATAATTATGGCAGATGGTGACTGAAGCAGAGGCGATTCAAAAGGGGAGACACGAGAAAGCAATAATTTTGCATGTTTGACATTTGTTTTGAAAACTACCTTACTACCCTATACCCTTTACCATCTGTCTGTTATCCCTCCCAACACCCACCTCTGTCTTCCCACAGGGCTCCATTGTCTGCAGTTCCTGTTTCTCAGGGGCGGAGCTGAAGGAGGCAGCCATGGGTGCCATAATAGGCACCTGCGGCCAGCACAATGGGCTGTGGGTGCTTGTGGGAGAGACAGATTGATGTATTGTGCATGGGGGAGGAGGGCTGTCACTTGAATCCATGTGAACCCAGGCTTTAGGGGCAAGGGAGATTGACAGCTTTTGTAGGTTGCATTTCTTTTTCAAAGCTTGGCTTTAATAGACAGTAAGTTTGGGGCCCCAGGCTTTCACTCCCAGAATTCTAACAGGGCAATCACGAGCATTCAGCATTTCTTTTTACCCCCCTTGTTACGCATTAAATGATTTCAGTAAAGGAATGTGCAGCATTAATTAGAATTTGTTAGCAGATACCAAGGGGAAAAGTTTCTTCACAACAACTATAGGCGGTGTCATTTGTACAAAGACTTTTTTGTTTTCTTTCCCCATTACATTATCACTGCAATATGTAAGGTAGTGATTCTTTTCATTTAAATTAAGTGGAAAGCTACTAAATCTTGTTTTATTCTCCAAAAAGAATAAGGTCCTTAACACTTATCTTTTAACTTCTTTCATTTCCTAAGGTTGGTGTTTACTTTTGCTTTCAGTCCGACCCATTTACTGATTTGTGTGGTTGTGTATCCAGTTTTGTGTACCATTTAGCTCTTACAATTACAGGCAGCCCACTACTGATATATAAGGATTGTTTCAGGTGAAAATAGCTACCAATAATACTGAAAATCATTGGCACACTGGGGCCCTTTTTGGTAACGGTACACTGAGAAATGCCCAAAATTAGACTCCTCTAGATTTGTGTCCTAACTTATTTTCTGAAACTATTTCCCCCTGGTTGATGTTAAACCTTATCTCTGACATCTAATTTATGGAAGAATAGGGCAGCGGCCAAGGAATATTTTTTCCTTAGAATGAGTTTTCCCATAGAAACCTCATTCCTAAACCATGTCAGTATTTTTAAACATCAAAAGTCCCCCCTCCCCCAAACGCACACAGATAACATCATTTCCTGACAGCTACGTAAAATAATCGTAGGGTTTTTTTGTTTTGTTTCTATTTTCTATTCTGTGTTTTTATTCCTGACATTTTAGACTTTTATGGGAACAAAATTAATCTCAGATAGGATATCTTAGAAACGTACTCTTTGCCACCTGCAAGAAATGATAAACCATGAAACATTTTTGGTGTGATTTTTCTAACACCTCTCCCTCATATACAGTCATTTTCTCTATGGAAGGAGCCGGAGGCTAATTGAATTAGAATTTTCCCCATTCATTGTTTTATTTAAATGTGTTAAGGGCAATAGTGAAAAATATTAGAAGTCTACCATTATTTCTCGGAAAGAACATATTCTCACACAGTTGTCTGGCTCTATTATAATAATTTGGTGCAATGGTTTTAAAAGTAGTGGGGTGATAATAATTAGGGTGTGCGACACAGAAATTTCAATGCTGGCTTCAACATTTCACCATGCCGACTGGGGCTAGTCAGCTCTAAGTACTAATTAACTAATTAATCAGGTGCTGAGACCAACTGAATGGAGGACACCAGCCAGACAACTCAAGCCCAAGCAGAGGCTTGTGCTCTTTCAAAGGCAGCGCAGTCTTTCTTCTTGGTTTTTTAACCCAATCAAAAATGAGGGGAGAAAATAGGATATGGTGTCCTACTGTCAGTCGTGTCAGTCTAGGTTTTTCACTTCGAGAACCTAAAATAAAAACATGTACCTCTGATGACGACTGTGACGCGCCGTGTGCCCAGCGACCCCCAAACCTCTGGCAAACTCACTGTCTCCTTGGCCATGAACTATTTCAGGGCCAGTATATGTGGGTGTGTATGGGAGGAGGGGGAAATCTGCCTTCTTGGGAGTTTTCTACACTGTATTTTTCTTTTTAACACTGGAGAATGAGAAATGTACTTCTCCTTTTGGGCTGATCTTAGGTCGTTTGCCTCATCCCTCGTTTATGTAAATGAGAAGAGTCCAATTACACATATGGAAAAAGGGTTTAATGAATCGTGAAAAAGCCTGGTTTGCAGAGAAAGGGCACAATCCCCTCTTCTTCTTCTTCTTCCCTTTTATATTTAACTTAGAAACATGTATTTCTTTTAAGGAAGATGATAAAGCTTAATGATTAGATCATTTTATTTTATATACTCATTTTCATATCTGGGAATCATGGAACATATTTGGCTAGAAGATTTAGCCTCCGTTATCATTGGAAGGCTTTATGGAGACCTGGCAAATAGTGTCTTCGACAGAAACTGTGAAATTCTAACTTTTTTCTTAAATGTAAAGAACTACTACATGCTAGTTTCTCCCATTTTTGATGTTATTCTTAGCTCGGTGATAATTTTTCTTCTGTTAACACAATTTGCTCTGGAATTGTCTGCACTGAAAAAGAAATGCATCATTATAGGAGGGTTATTACTGAACCCGGAGAAGAGACGGTAGTTATCGGAGGTTTAGCTTAATTTTAGTATTATCATGATGTTTTACCTAGCTATCTGGGTGTTGAATCAGGCAACCTTTTTTTTTTTTTCTTTTTTCTTTTCTTTCCTAAAAGGCAGTGAATTTTACACTGGAGCGTGTTTGGGATTTCATCTTCCTATTTAGTTCTGCATCTTGGAATTTTCAGTAGTTGAAACCCCAGAGACCCCAGAAAACCCCCCAACCCATTTTTTTTTCTTTTAAGGACCAAAAACCTTGCAAGAATACGGAGGGAGAACAGTCATTACCATTTCTGACGTGACTCTTAGAATCTGATAAGTGTGCAACCAGCCCGGAAGAGGTGCTTTGCAGCGCCAGCGGGAAAAGTTCTAAATCACGACCGTAAGTGCCTTCCAGAGAGACCTAATCCGACCACCTCATTTGGCCCTCGGGGAAACTGAGGCTGAGGAAGCGAGGCGAGGAGGTGGGGGAGGGCGGGTTATGATCTATGTATTTTCCTCTACAAAATACCGCGGCGATCCACGGAAAACACTGTTCTTCGGTACCTACGGAGTCGAGGGCATTGTTCGCCGGGGGGTGGGGGGGGGTGGGGGGAGCGTGTTCCTTCCACTCTATCCACCCCGCCGCCCCCCGGCCTTCCCGGATCGGCGCCCTGGATGTGATCGACACCATGAAGTTGCCCCATAATCCTCTCTGGCAACATAGGATGTAAAATTTGATCAGCTCATTGGACGATGCCGACAAGTCTCAAAAATGTGTGAAAAGGGGGCCAAGCGGTAGGCGGGCGCCGCGCTGGGGCAGCGCTGCGGCCGGTCCCCCTCCGAGGTCTCGGGGCGGCGGCGGCGGCGGTGGCGGCGGAGCGGGGGCTGGGGCCGGGCTGCGGGGCGGCGGCCGCGGCGGCGGCGGGGAGGCCGCGGCGCCGTGCGGGAGCGGGGAGGGGGGGGCGCTGGGAGCGGCCCGCGGGGCCGGAAGGGGGCAGCAAGGCGGCGCCGGCGGCTGCGGAGTTCTCTCCGCCGCGGAGCTGGGGGCCGGGCCGGGCCGGGCGGGGCGGGGCGTGCACCGGGGCCGCTGGCGGCGCGCGCCGGAACAGTTGGCCTCGGGGGCCCGCCGCCCGCGCGACCGCCCGCCGGCGCACGCGGAGGAGGTGGCGGCGGCGGCCGCAGGAGGAGGAGGGCGGCTCGGAGCAGGAGGTGAGGCGGAGGTGGAGGAGCAAGAGCAAGAGCAGGAGGCGGCGGCGGCGGCGGCGGTGGAGGAGACGAGCGGCCAGGAGGAGGAGGAGGAGGGGGAGGAGGGGGAGGATGGAGGAGCTGCCGAGGGAGGGCGAGGCCGAGGTCGCGGAGCACTGGTTCTCCAAGTGGGAACGCCAGTGCTTGGCCGAGGCCGAGCAGGACGAGCAGCTGCGCCCGGAGGTGGAGGACGAGGCGGCCGCCGAGGCAGCGGGGCTCAAGAGCGAGCAGCAGAGGCTGTGGCACCTCTTCCAGATCTCCGCCACCGCCGTGGCCCAGCTCTACAAGGATCCCGGCTGCCAGCAGCCGGGACTGTCCATGTGGGACCCCTTCCAGAACGCGGCCATGGCCGTGACCAGTCTCTACAAAGAGAGCGGGGATGCCCACCAGCGAAGTTTTGACCTGGGCGTCCAGGTTGGGTACCAGCGTCGCATCAAAGACGTGCTGGAGTGGGTGAAGAAGGGCCGGAGCACCATCCTCCGCGAAGACCTCATCAGCTTCCTGTGCGGCAAAGTGCCCCCCGCCCCGCCCCCGCCGCGTCCCCCCAGGACGCCCCCGAAGCCGCCCGCCTCGGCCGCCAGCCAGGCCGCGGCCACCGACGCCAGCGCGGCCGTCGAGGTCGACCTGCAGCCTTTCCACGAGGCCATCGCCCTGCACGGCCTCAGCGGGGCCATGGCCAGCATCAGCGTGAGGTCCGGCGCCCCCGGCTCCCCGCCCCAGGCCAGCGGTGTCCCCGGAGGCGTGGCCGGCGGCGGGCGCCGGAAAAGTGGCCTGCTCGAGGACGACCCGAACCCCTTCAACTCAGAAGAACTGGCCCTCCGCCTGGACGGCGGGGGGACCCGCAAGCGCCCCTCGGCCCAGTGCGGCGACGGGGTCACAGACTCCCCAACCCACAAGCGCAACCGACTGTTCTGAACCGCCACCGGCTGCCATCTTACTTGAGCATTAACTTGACTTCAACGTGCCCGTCGAAAGGACACTCGAGACTGTCTCACTCTTCTCCAAGTTCAACAGAGATTTCCTCCAAGTTTGCCATAAAGAAACTTTTAAAGTACTCTACTAGAGGCCTCGGATGAGTCTGACTTTCCCAAGAATATAATTCTAGCCGAGAAGAAGTATTATGTAGTAGTTAGCAAGATCCGAAGACTCCAGAGCTATCTGGTCAGAGCGGGAGCCTGGTTTATCTTGTTCACAGTTATATTCCTTAGCACCCAGCACAATTGCTGGTGCTCAATAAATGTTTGTTGAATGAATGGATGTGACCTTATTTAAAATCCTTAAAGGGGAAGGACTAATAGGTGTTTACTTGGTTATAGGACACTTGTATCCGTTACTGTTACATTCTTTGCTGTAACCGTTTTTGCCAGTTCGATGACATGGTATCCAAACGTAAAACTTGGCATCTTGGTGAAATCTGCAGCTTTCTATTTTTGCTCCACTTTACTATGCACATAATTTGTACAAAGCATCCAAGTAATACATATTAGGCCGTGAGGTGCTTTTTTCTTAAAGAAGTGGCTGCTTATTTTGGGGATTGTGTGACGGTGCAGAGGGGTCCTGGAAGGACTGGGCAGATAATAATACTTGATACTGAGTCAGTTCAGCGCTCTTTAGGAAAATTAAGCCAACAGTTGAGATCCTGAGATCAAAAGTGGTCTTCCCGGTGGCCCAGTGGTGCTCCTTTTTCTTAGGAATGCACAAGTTCCCTCTTCTGTAGTTACGACTTTTTTGGTGATCTCTGTTTTGCCTTGGAAGACGGAGTCGTCCGACTGGCCTGGGTTCTGTATAGCGGTATGGCATGATACAACTAAAAGAGCATGAGCTTTGTATTCAAAGGATCAACAGTAGAATCCCGGCCCCACAACTTCACTGCATGATTTTGGGCAAATCACTTCATGTCCGTTGACCTCAGTTTCCCATCTGTAAAATGGAACTGTGTGTCTCCTAAGGTAGTCATGAGGATAAGGTGACAGCCGTATTTTAAGTACCTAGCACGGGGTTTGGCACCTAAAGGGACTCAGTAAATGTTCTCCTTTCTCTATAAAGTCAGTAAAACGTTAAAAGCCGCTATATTTTAGAAAAAACCAGGAAAACATTAATCTAGACATCAGAAAGTAGAATCTCTGTTTGAACAGGAAGCCGCTGTTGTAACAGTTGAGGCTTGTCTAAAATCCCAGATCTCGTATTCCAAGCGTGTTTAGCTCAGGAGGACCCAGGATCATCACTCTGCATATTAGCGCAGCCTTGCAGTTCCTGAAATTGCCTGAGAGATACTCCTTACAGCTGGAGTCCTGCAAGATCTACCTCCCCTGGCTTGAGAAAAATACAGGGAGGGGGATACAAATGGAAACGGTTTGGAAATGGAAGTCCTAGGGATCCCTAAAGGGCCATCGAGGTTCTGAGTAGGGGTGGGGTGGAGGAGGCGGCAGTGAGGTTACGGAAGGGGTGGGGAGACCGTTAAAACACACGTCCTCTCCCCCAGGCTTTCCGCAAGCCAACATGTAAAATATTGTCGATAGATGAGTAATCGCTTGCCTTTAGGTTCCTATCAGAAGGTTGTTTCTGTTTCATTAGCGTGGCCTTTGCAGTAGATTTGTAAGCAAACTAATGCATTCAAATGATATAATAAAATGAAATGAGTTCCGTGATAGAATAAGAGCTTGCCATTGAGGCACTCCACAAGTACTTAAGGCACCGTACTAGGCCCTGAGAAGAGAAATAAAAACAAACACAGCATAAAAACGGTCTTTGTCCTCAAGGGGCACATCCTAACTTGGAAGGTAAATTCATGTGGTCAAAAAAGCACTTCTAGTTGTAGGAAAAGCAGCTAAGGACTGTGCGGAGCATTCAGAGGACAAAGGCCCTCCTTGCCAAGAGGGGCACAGCTTCTGGAAGAAGTAGCATTTGAACGGGGCCCAGAACAATGGGTAGAAAGGGCACGGGGAATACCGGCCAGGGGAAGGATATGTGACAGCGTGAGAAGGAGGAAAGCGTGTTTGGGGGTCACAGGAGCTAGGTAGGGGAGGCAGGGGCCAAAGGCTATCTGAGGTTCTCAAATGCCTGGCCCAGTACTTTAGGTTCTATCCTAGGGCCGGGGGTGATGCCACCCCCTTAGGAAGATGGCAGCGTGCTTGGATGTCCAGCAAGGAGACCCTGGGGAGCAGGGGTAGCACATGGTTGCCTGTAGCTGTTCTTTAAAAAAAAAAAAAAAAAAAAAAAAAGTTTATTTATTTTGAGAGAGAGAGAGAGAGGGAGGGAAAGAATCCTAAGTAGGCTCCATGCCCAGCGTGGAGCCCAATGAGGGGCTTGATCTCAAGGCTGTGAGATGAAGACGTGAGCCAAAATCCAGAGCCGGACTGACTGAGCCCCCCAGGCGCCCCTCCCCGTAGCGTGTTCTTACGGGGACATTGACCTTCGGTTAATCAGGGTTGTGGGGATGTCTGCCCTGACAGGGCTTCTCCGGGAAGCCTTCGCTCGCTCATGCCGGCCCACGCCGCGCACCCTTCCAGGTCGGACGCATCTCCAGAGCGTGTTCTGTACTGCTTCCTGAAAACTGAGAACACCTGAATCTCCTGGGAGGGCTGGTCTTGAAGTAACAAAAGAGCCGGGCCTTCCCTCTTCTCGTTCTTCCTGCTGCTTGTGTTCCAGAACCCTCCTCCGGTGGAATCATTTGGGCGTTTGGGCATGCGGGACTTGCCTGAGCAACCGCAGAAACTTTCAATGTTTTTATTATCTTAAAAAAAATTATCTTGAGAGAGAGAGAGAGAGAGAGAGAGAGAGAAAGCACGAGTGGAGGAAGGGCAGAGAGAGAGAGAGAAAGAGGGAGGGAGAGAATCCCAAGCAGGCTCTACGCTGTCAGCACAGAGCCCGACGCAGGGCTCAGTCTCACGAACCGTGAGATCGTGACCTGAGCCGAAAACTAAGAGTCGGACACGTACCCAATGGAGCCACCCAGGTTCCCTGGCACCCACAGTAACCTTAACAGGTAGGTATGGAGAGTTACAAGGGGGCGTGTCAGGATGAGGGACGGGACCTCATTTGTTTCCTTCTGTAATTCCTAGTGCCTAGCACAGTGCCTGATCCATATGGGGGCACAGTAAGTATTCATTAAATGAGTGGATAAGCAGCCGCCATCCAGACTCAGGCATAGTTATTTCCCTTCTCCCCTTCTGTTTCCATACTGCCCAGGAGGGACACCTGATCTCCGGGCTCTAATTCCTCAATGATCTCTCCCTGTGCACCTTTACCCTTATTTCTAACTATTAGATTCAGCTTTTTGAAAAGGGAGCGGTCCCATGACCACCTCCCCTGAGAATATCCCAAGGGCTTATGAAGTTAGCAGCTCCAGGTGAATTAAAATCTCAGTAGGAGGGTTCCTGAAGTGACCTGCTTTCAGGAGGAGGCCTCAGTGATTGTGATGCATTGCGAAGTCTAAAGTTCCTGTGCTCCCACTGTGAGATCTGTGATTGATGCTCGGAGCTAATTTGTCTGTCTGTCTGTTTATATATCTGTATCTATCTCTCCTGTATCGAAGGGCCTGAATGAGAAGGGGTTGTTGAGACAATCGGCAATCCTATGACCTTAACATATAATGCCACGGGCATCCCGACTCCCACAATACCGTGATTTAAAGACCCGCAGAGAAGTCTGAAACCCAAGGGGCCCCACTGTGACATTTGTGACTGATTCAAAGAGCTAATTTAAAATTGATCGTTGTCGGAGCGCCTGGGTGGCTCAGTCGGTTGAGCGTCCGACTTCGGCTCAGGTCATGATCTCGCAGTTTGTGGGTTCGAGCCCCGCGTCGGGCTCTGCGCTGACCGCTCAGAGCCTGGAGCCTGCTTCAGATTCTGTGTCTCCCCCTCTCTTCTGCCCCTCCCATGCTCATGCTCTGTCTCTCAATAATAAATAGAAATGTTAAAAAAATAAATAAAATTGATCATTGTTGGTGAAATTTCTGTGCAGGCTTAAAGCGATTCTCTTCGTTTGTACTTTTTATCATTATTGTCACTTTGCATCTCTCTCTTTTTAAAAAAAAAAACAAGTTTATTTATTTAAGTCATCTCTACATGCAACGCGGGGCTTGAACTCACAACCCCAAGATCAAGAGTTACGTGCTCTTCCAACTGAGCCAGCCAGGCGCCCCTCACTTTGCATATCTCATAAATTTTCCTTTTAGGAGTGCAGATGAGAAGACTGGGTCAAAAACTTGTTACTAAATGAAATTTCCTCATTTTTGTCCTTTTATAGGAGCCTGAGAAAAGGCTCTGATTTCCTATCCATTAGACCGCCGCCTGCTAATCAAAGTTCCTTATGAACTGAGAGTTAGGACATGTTGCAATTAGATCATTTTGCCATTTATGAAATGATGATTGAGTAGGAGATCAGGGGAGGATGGGTTGTTGATGAGCCTTGGCCTCGTGGAGGTTTCCAGACCTCTTCTAGTAGCGTATGCATGATGGGATCCTTCCTAAACTCAGAGCCAAGAGAGATCTTTAAAGATCATCTAGGGCAGAATCAACTGTTCAGTTTACAAATGGGGCAAGTGATGTCACCAGGGAGGGCCACAGTGACTACCACCCCATACTAGGTCCCAGTCCGTTGTTCACTTCGCTGCGCCTCCCCGAGTTATACTGTGTATGACCTTTTAATGAATATGCTGATGATTGAGTGCGGCTGGGAAACTTGTACTGTGAAGGCACTCTGGCATGGCAAGCACACTGTCCTTGCTGTGTTGTGTTTATTTGGGGGAGGGGCTGTTTGAGCTGTGCATTCGGGGAACATAGGTCATTCCTTGCCACCACCCCACTTTAGCCACCAGCCCAACTGGACTACTTGAAGTTTCCTTTCTATCCTCTCTGGCCTCTGGACTTTTTTTTTTTTCATTTTTTTTAAACGTGTATTCAATTTTGAGAGAGCGAGAGAGACAGAGCATGAGTGGGGGAGGAACAGAGAGAGAGGGAGACACAGAATTCGAAGCAGGTTCCAGGCTCTGAGCTGTCAGCACAGAGCCCGACGCAGGGCTCGATCTCACGAACCGTAAGATCACGACCTGAGTTGAAACCAAGACTCAGACGCTTAGCCGACTGAGCCACCCAGGTGCCCCTGAAATTGGAGGTTCGAGCCCCATGTTGGGTGTAGAGATTACTTTTCGAAAATAAAATCTGGGTGGCTCGTTCGGTTAAGCATCCAACTCTTGATTTTGGCTCAGGCCATGATCTCACAGTTTATGAGTTCCAGCCTCACATCAGGCTCTGCGCTGATGGCGCGGAGCCTGCTTGGAATCCTCCGTCTCTCTCTGCCCCTCCCCCACTCTCTCTCTGAAAATAAATAAGCATTCAAAAACGAATAAAGAAAACAATTTTGAATGCTTAAGTGGCATATTACAGGCAAATGCCCCCTTATTGAGGCATTCTATTCTTTTTCAAAACTAGTAAATTGAGCAGTAGGATGTTACACAGAGAAGAGTTCACAGACTCCTTGGACTAAAGGGGGCCTGGATGGCCATCCAGCGCCTGTGCCCCAAGTCTGGTGAGAACTGGTATGGAAACCATCCTGGATCATGAATTAGTATCTTCATCTTAAACTTTTTTAAGTTTAGGAGAGTCTTTTAGGAGAGTCCAAAGCCTCCTCCAGGAGTTTCCAGGCAAGTCTTTCTGGAAACAATCCCAGATTCCTCAAAATAGAGCCCGGTGTGCTATTCTCTTCGTATTGTTACCTGACTGCAGGCAAACTGGCTGTGCATCGCAGTGGACACAGTCCTGCTGTTCTTAAAGTTTTTGTGTCCAAACCCTGGTTTTAGACATTTAAAACCATCTAATTCTCTCTCTCTCTCTCTCTCTCTCTCTTCTTTTCCAGTCTCTTGGTTGGATATAATACTGTTTGTTTCTATGATTCCCAACACTGCCCCAACCCCCGACATATGGCACATACCATATAGTATGTTTTCTATTTACCCTCCGACTCCTAATAGTAAGAGAGGCCCTGGTTGAAAATTTCTCATTCTTCTTGGGATCCCAGGCTTCCTGGACACCAGTGCCCAATTTTGTGTTTAAGTGTGAATATCTGAAGTTGGAGCCTCATGGGAAAGTTGGGGGCAGTGTGAGATCATTAAGAAAATCATGTGCTGAACCACGTGGGAGCCTCTTAAACACAACTTTGGTGGTCATGACCCTGGCCAGAAGGGGAAGCCTGTGATGTCACCCTTCCCCGAGTCCCAGTTTCACGGGTAGTATCTCTGAATGGAATTGTCTGAGGGAGATTGTTCCTTGTGAAAAGTTCACATGACGGAGTTTGAAGAGCTTGCTTCGCTCAGAGCCCAGCAGGACGCGGTGGTTTGGAATGCAGCATTCAGACGGTTCTGTTTAGCTGAAAGCTGTCACAGGGAGCAAGTACTTAGCAAACAGCATGAACAAGGATTTGAACTAGAGAACGAGAAGGGCCTTGACAGCATTGTAATAGTGGCTTGTCTCCTCGAAAACTGCTCACGAGTACACAAGAAGGTGATAAAGAAGACTGGGGAAATACGTAAATACATTTGGGTCATTCAGAACAACCCGGTGTAAGAGCGTCTTTGATGTGGGTCAAGTTTGAACAGAGGTTCCTGGGTCACTTGTGACCACCCCCTCCGTACTATATCTTATCGGATTTTTACCTCTTTGAAGGCCATCGCCTCAGACTCAGTCTGTGTCTACAGTATGTCCATACAACCTGTTGAAAATAGATGGATCAATCAACTGCTTAGTCTGTTCTCACAATGCCAAATGCCTGGGTCGAATGTTTCTCTTTTTATATTTCACTGAATTAACGGAATAGACCTGTTGATACTGCTTTTGGCTTTTTACGTTTTAAGTGGAATTATGTGAACTGTAACAGGGCTGTTCTTTCAGTATTTATATTCCCTTTTCTTAAAAATCGGTTCTTCCCATGTCTTTTTTTAACTGAGGTATAATTGATAAATACGACTGAAAGATATTTAAAGCGTACGGCGTCATGATTTGACGTACTTATCTGCTGGAAAAGGACCCCCCCATCTGGTTAATTAATGAGTTCTTCCTATTTCTTAAAGTCTCTTTTGAATAGTCCAATTTCAGCTGCTGTCTGTGCCTTATATGCAGCCATATCTTCGTGGATGATGAAATGTATAGCCGAAGGCTCTGTTGTGACGCGGTCTCCAGGGGCCACACCACAGGAGCCCTCCTGCTCAGGATGAAACATGGATATAAGGCGGTATTTATTACTATGAAGATTAAGCTTATGCCTGATTCTGTCCTTTAGCAGCTAGTACTCTAGCAGAGACCCAGTAGTGGCTATATAAAGGGCCAAGAGAGCACAGTATCTACCCTCAATACATGTTAATCGACTCAGTGGAGAGCTTTAGGGCTGTGTATGGACGTACCTTGGTTCATTGACTTCGGTTTAAAAAGAGATCAAATCCAATTAGACAACCTCTTCCAAATTCAATTCACTTCGACAAACATCGTTAGGATGCAAGGCACTGTGCTACCTCATGCAAAGCATTTGGATTTTCTTTTACCTTTTCAGTTTGTTGTGGCATCATGTCAGCACAAGTGAAGTCGGCAAATATTGAGGTTTTGTTCCGAAACTTCAAGAACGCCTTTTCTCGTTATAACTCTTGAAAATTTTATAATTCTCTTCTCTGCTTGGAAGGCCTCCATGTGGAACCCCTATTCTGTGCTCGGCTGTGGACTCAGATATTTTGAAGATGAAGACATAGCCTTGTATCAGTGCTTTGTGTCGGAGCCCTTTGGTTGTTGGCGTTCCTGTTGGTCTCAAGAGCAATTGGTGAATGTGCTAATTGTTCGCGTTTAGGTTGTTGTAATGATACATTCTCTTGGGGAGAATTTTAGGTCCAAGTTTACTGCTGACCAGTGGAAATATAATGCAAGCCACATAGGTAATTCTAAATTTCCTAGTAGCCACATTAAAAAAATAAAAAGGGGCTCCTGGGTGGTTCAGTCAGTTAAGTGTCTGACTTCGGCTCAGGTCATGATCTCACGGTTCATGAGTTCGAGCCCTGCATCGGACACTGTGCTGACGGCTCAGAGCCTGGAGCCTGCTTCCGATTCTGTCCCTCTCTATCTCTCTCAAAAATAAATAAACATTTAAAAAAATTAAAAAGTAAACAATAAATAAAATAAAAAGAAGGGTGCCTGGGTGGCTCAGTCAATTAAGCAGCCTGCTTTGGCTCAGGTCACGATCTTGCAGTTTGTGAGTTCGACCCCCCCTTCCGGCTTGCTGCTGTCAGTACATAGCCCGCTTCGGATCTTCTGTCCCCCTCTTTCTTTGTCCCTCCCTTGCTCATGCTCTCCCTCTCAAAAATAAATAAAACATTAAAAACTAATAATAAAAAAAGAACAAGAAAAAGGTGAATTAATTTTGATACCATATTTTATTTAACCCAGTATATCCGAAATATTTTCATTTCAACATGCAATTTATAAAAATTAACTGAGATATTTTATATTATCTTTTAAAATTTGTACTAAGTCTTGGAAATTTGGTATGTGTTTTATATTTATAGTACATCTCAATTCCGTCTTGGTGCATTTCATGTGCTCAAAAGGTACATGTGGCTAGTGACCTAGTGACTCTTGTATTGGAAAACAGTGTCCGAAATGGACATGGCCTCCAGATGGGATGGAGCTTACAATAACTCAAGTACACTGACCTCCCTTCAGGGGATTCAACAACCATACTCAGCTCCATCCAGAATGTGAGTCTCTATTGTCAGAGCTGAGATCATCAACCACTTTACTTCAAGAACAGTGATAACGGGGGCTCCTGGGTGGCTCAGTCGCTCGAGCATCTGACTTCAGCTCAGGTCACGATCTCATGGTTCGTGAGTTCGAGTCCCGTGTTGGGCTCACTGCTGTCAGCTCTGAGCCTGCTTCGGAACCTCTGTACCCCTCTTTCTGTCCCCAACCTGCTCATGCTCTGTCTCTCAAAAATAGGTAAACATTAAAAACAAAAGAAAAGAAAAGAAAAGAAAAGAAAAAACATTAAAAAAAAGAACAGTGATTATGATTCTGATTTTTCCATTTTTTTAAAAATATGCCAACAGTCAGCTATTACTCCACGGACTTGTTTCCTGAATTACAGGATTCAGTAAGGAGGGGAACACCTTAAAGCTTGAAATAGATAGTTTTAGAGTGGAGAGAAAAGGAAATACTTCCCTTAACAGTAAATGTATGATTCTCATTCCCTTTAACAATCAGCAGTACTTATTGAGCAGCTACTTACTATATGTAAGGCAATGTGCTAGATGCCGTGAAAGATACACAATGATGACAAAGACATGGTCCCTGACCTCAGGAGCTTAGATTACACTCTTGTGAGCGAGGCAGTACACAAATACATAAATATTCATATGCACACATGCGCACACGCACACCCTGTAGGATATTAGGGGCCCAGACTAGGGAGAGTTGAATTCCAGCTGAAGAGATTCAGGAGCTGGTTATGGGAGATGTGACTGAACTGAGCCATAAGGGATCCGGTATTTTCAAGTCAGTTAATCTAATGAATTACTCCTTTAAAAAAATTTTTTTTATGTTTATTTATTATTGAGACAGAGAGAAACAGAGCATGAGTGCGGGAGGGGCAGAGAGAGAGAGGGAGATGCAGAGTCTGAGGCAGGTTCTAGGCTCTGAGCTGTCAGCACAGAGCCCGACATGGGGCTCGAACCCACAGACTGTGAGATCACGACCTGAGCTGAAGTCGGACGCTTAACCGACTGAGCCATCCAGGTGCCCCTCTAATGAATTACTCCTGACGTACGATACAAAATCAAATCATATTATACAATAACAGAGTTGAAGTTCCCTGATCGCCTGAGGATTTTCTACACACATTTTCTGCACTGAGTCAGTCTTCAGTGAAATTCTTTTCTGTCCTCACAGCGTGCCCCTTGGCGCTGGGGTCAGAGACTCCATACAGGCCAAGTTAGCGCCAACTGAATGTTGCTTTTCCGGTGTTGCCTGACTACATTCATTTCCTTTTTAAGCCAGGGCTCTAACCATAGGCTATTTGATTAAAATTATGCTCTTTTTTTTTTAAATTTTATTTATTTATTTTGAGAGAGAGAGAGAGAGAATGCAAGTGAGGGAGGGGCAGAGAAAGAGGGAGAGAGAGAAAATCCCAAGCAGGCTCTGCGCTGCCAGTGCAGAGCCTGATGTGGGGTCGAACTCATGAAACTGCGAGATCGTGGCCTGAGCCGAAACCAAGAGTCGGATGCTTAACCCACTGAGCCACCCAGGTGCCCCTAAAATTATGGTCTTTGATGTGGTACTTTCCTGTTATGTAGCTACTGATTTTTTTAAATGTTTATGTATTTTTGAGAGAGAGAGAGCGCGCGTGTGAGCAGGGGAGAGGCAAAGAGAGAGGGAGACACAGAATCCGAAGCAGATTCCAGGCTCTGAGCTGTCAGCACAGAGCCCGCTGGGGGCTCAAACCCATGAATCGTGAGATAATGACCTGAGCCAAAGTCGGATGCTTAACCGACTGAGCCACCCAGGCGCCCCAGTAGCTACTGATTTTGATTTCCATTGTCGGCTTTGGAAGGGGGAGTAGGGAGCATTTAATTCATTGATAGTATTAATTATCAGCTTTTTTCGTCTAGCATTTTACAGTTTAACAAGTGTTTTTGCATAGATAATTACAGTTGATTCTTTTCGTTTCTTTATCTGACACTATTACAGGTAAGGAAATTGAGGCCAAGCAAGGTATACTGACTTGTCCACAGTCCTTTGGCTGGTAAGTGGGGCAGCTGGATTCAACCATGGTCTTCTGACTTCCCAGCCAGGGTCCTTACCTTGCCCCTACCCTCCGTTTTCACTTTTCGCAAGTCCGATCCTTCCAGCGTTGAGAGTTAAGAAAACGTAGGCTAGCTCTTTTTTTTTTTTTTAAGGAATTTAATGGACAAAAATCCAACCACTAACAATGGATAAATTAAAGAGGGATTATTCACATGGCCAAACAATTATTCCATTAGTTCAGAAAGTGAGCTCCTCTGGAGGGGTTAGCATACAATGTCATTTACCAAAATATCTTCTACCCAATAGCTAGGGAGGACATTTACTAGATGAAGTAAAAGATACATAGCTCCATGGAGCAGGTATTTCTTGAATTTGGCAAGAGGATTTTCTTCATAGGTCAGTTTTCTATTTACAGAAATGTGTTCTAACCTGAAACCTCTGAAATCAGTGCAGATTTTCAAATTGAGTAGCTTTCCGCCCCCCGCCCCCTCGCCTTTCCACCCTGGTAAAACACTTTGTCATATTCAACGAGTTTCACAGGATGGAATGCATTGTATTTTCCAAACCGTAAAAGTAAAAAGTAAAAACCGTTGCTCTGCCTTTAGAAAATTTCGCTTCTGGTTCCTTGTTTTGGTGAAACTCTTTCTAGTCCTGTTTTCAGTGGTGTTCTGAAGAATCATCAGCCTTAACAATGGCGTGGAAGAAGCAGATATGACATACAATGCAACCAATTAACAAGAAAACCCTAGAAACAGCAAAACCCACTGGCATGGGTCACAACCTTATATATTCCGTATCTTATTACCATTTGATATACATCGAGATGAGGCAAATAAGCAATTTTAATGGGAGAGAAATGAAACTTGGGCTGCGTTAACTATTGACCTATAACATAGCAAGAAATGTTATTCATTTTCTTCAAAACTGCAATGTTAATGTATGGTTTTCATTGGAAAATTAAGATCAGCAGATAACTAGGAAAATTAGGGGAAGACATATACGATTAAAATGCTATGTGATTGGATTTCACTAAATGCAGTGTGGTTATCTAAAAAAAGCCCTCTTCTAAATTGAATACAATCAAGCATTTTCAAATAAAAGGTAGAGTGCTGAGTAAATATTTCTGGGAAGTTTCTGTTCTGACACACAGAGGGTTTGAGTGCTATTTTGACCTCTTATTCGCATTCCCTAGCAACATCCACCTCCCATGCTTGGAATTCCTGGAACAGTTTTAACCGAAATTATAGTATTTTTCTGCCCAAGAAAAGAAAGCAACTTGTTTAACACAGAAGAGACTGTGAAATGTAAGTTAGGCTAAGTCCCAGGAATGTACCCTGTGATGACGTGATTCACCCCCACTTCAATTCATATATTTGTTGCCGAAGGAATTTCATATAAACTGAAAATTGTACACAGAATTGTGCTGGGGAGGGGACTCTGCACCAGGAGTTGGGAGACTGGCTTGTCAATCCTAATTAGCTCTGCCTTCTCTGGCCTTTAGTTTCCTCCTATATAAAATGAGGGGAA